>JAQSVV010000092.1:0-576426 GCA_036375495.1 Agrotis segetum | reverse complement strand
CCCACTACTGAGAAGGGTTGTATGTGATCGGAAACACAAACGTGTTTAAAAGTTTTTATGGTGGAATGGTAAAAAATTAATACTTTTTCTAATATTTTCCGCCTTCCGTGCTTTTCTTTGTTTGTTTTCATCCACCAATTTATAAATCTAATTTTGAAAAAACAAAATATCAAAATACGCAAAACCCCGACACAATGTTTTCAGTAGCTGCAATCTTGGCTGAAGATGTTCTTGACCGAAACTAGCTCAAGTTGAAACCGAAGCTTCATTCCGACAATATAATTGATAAGTCATAACGATTTTTTTTTTAGCGTGTAATATCGCCAAATGAGTCCTCCCACCCCTTACTGTCAGATTTGTACTGACTAAACTCCACGGTGTTTTTCAATAGCCCTTTATCTTCCGGGGTCACGGTAAGGAAATTAATCCTGCGACCCCGGCAGGCTTTGGCCCTCTGAGAGGGGGCCCCGTCATTTTTGCTGACGCTCTTTGAGGCGTGCGTGGAACACGACGCGCCGTCGACCCGGGCATGGTCCATGGTCGGACAGCGAGTTGCCCTTTACTCGCTGTCCGCATACCCGATTTGTCATAACGATGTAGTAGGTTTGATGCTACGGTATGGAGTTTCAGTCGCATTCAAAATATGACCTTATTGCAAATAGCTACTTGTCAATCTCAGTGACTAATTTATTCAGCTTGACAATCTCGTCATTATCTTCTATTCATACACAGAATACCGTGCTGAAATGAAGGTTAACGTTTAAAAAGAAACCTGGACGGCTACACAAATAATAATTAATCAAAAAACCTAATACAAACTAACACAGCACGTGTACTAGGTCATGGGATGGAACCGGAGATCTCTTGAACCCGGCATTGGTTGCGGCCATGCTGCGGAGCGAAACGGAGTAACGAGGCACGGCAAAGGAGGAGGCAGGCAACGAGAGGGAGAGGACAGCGTCCTCCCTCCACCCCAACCACAGTGGTAGACGCCCACGGCGCGGGCATGCGGACAGCGAGTAAAAAAAAACTCGCTGTCCGACCAGGGATCATACCCGGGTCGCCGGCGCGTCTTGTTCCACACGCGCCTCAAAGAGCGTTAGCAAAAATGACGGGCCTCAGAGGACCAATGCTTGCCGGAGTCTTGGCTTATTTCCTTACCGTGACCCCGGAACATAAAGGGCTATTGAAGGACATCGGGGATTTTAGTCAGTACAAGTCTGAAAGTCCCTCCCGCCCTGCCCGGGGTGAGAGGACTCATTTGATGATTTTACCACGCTAAAAATAAAAAGGGTAACGGTTACCTGTTCAGTGTTCAGACAGTCCCCGGGAGAACAGGCATGTGCTCAACCAAAAACTCGACGATTTAGACATACGAAAAGTAGCACTGCGTGTAATAAAGTCAACACTGTCTTACAAGGAGGTGGCTTGTGACCCAGTACTACGAATAACGTGACGGCATGGTTGTCCGAAGTGGCCGAAAACTAACTGCTGTACTGCGTGTCGCGGGGTTGAGTACTGCATGGAACAAATATTTTTGTATGATCTACCTATGTGCAATGTTCCAGGTTTGGCCAGCTGTTTGTGTATGTAGCTGTAAGCTCTTTGTAACATCTTTGTACCTTGTGAAATGCAAATAATCAGTCTAACAATCCAGCAGTGAATACAATGATAAAACTAAGTATTCCATTACTAGAATTAATTGGAAATTAATATGAATATGTGAGTTTAAATATTTTCTAAACGCAACCACGAAACTGGAAAAATTCCTAGTGTAGGGGCAACGATTATTTAAAGTTATTGAGCTCAATTTGGTACCTCCTATAATAAATTAATTAAAATCCTTCATTCACAAACTAAGCCTAGATACAAATCAAGCGTTGACCTTATTATAAACTCCACGGCATCCGTTTTCAGAGATCATGGTCGCAGGTTCAATTCTCGTGACATAAATCTGTTTACCCTACAAAGATTGTTTATGCTTTTAATTTGTGGGTAAGCAGTGATATTCAGAACACAAAGGACTCATAAATGATGCTATATTCGTCTTGCTCGTTAAATGGAACGGTGGTCATGCATGAATGTTGATAAGGATCTAGAATCGTGTTGAATTCAGCTTATAATTCAATTTTGTTCGTTGGTGATCTCTTCATTTTTTGCGTGGTAAAATTTTTCAATGAGTCCTCCCACCCAGGGCTGGGCGGGAGAGACTGATAAGTCTCGCGACCCCGGCAGGCTTAAGCCTTCTAAGGGGAGGCCCCGTCATCATGCTGATACTCTTAAGGCGCGCGTGGAACACAACGTGCCGTCGACCCGGGCTTGGTCCATGGTCGGACAGCGACTTGGCCGCCGTTGATGATCGCTAGTAGACTCGCCCTGTCTCTATATCAGGCTTTGTGTTTAGTAGACACGTTTTGTAGTTAGGGTTGCCACCCGTCCGGCGGGTTTCCCCGGATTTAGCCTAGTTTAGAGGGCGTCCGGGGAGCGTCCGGGGGGGTTTCCAATTATAGTCTGGGTTTAAAAATAAAATAAAGTTAGGCTGCCCGCGACACAAGCACACTTCACCGTCCTCCCACCCCCTGTGTGCACATTGACTCCGGTCACAGTTCTCAGTCCGGGTTCTGGACTCAAAAATCCAGGGTTTTCACGCGTCTTGTCATGGTTTACAAAGAATCATGTCCAATAATGACCTGTCAAATATTTTGACAGAAGATTGCGTGTATAGTGATGTTATTTAGCGTATTATTTAAGTAATTGTTTGCTATGCACGAAGTACTAACTTACAACAGAATTAGTAATGTGAAAAAAAAGAAAAGTTAATTTTAAAACAGCCACAAAATAGAGCGTTTTTTTTAATATGGAACGCAGCCATTTCAAATGCATTGAAGTACCGTTCCGTTTTAAGTTGATTTTGACATTTGAACGCAGTTGTAGCACTATTATCATTTATTGATTTTGTATTTCGTTCATTTTTTTTGTATAGTTCATTTTATTTAATTCTTCAAAAGGTTACTTAGTAGTAAATGTATTTCTAGGTTGTCAATCAGAGGTTGTGAAGTCATAACTGTGAAACGAAACGTTTTTCGTGCTGTCAGTGTGACAACCAAACAGTAATAATGGTGAACGCACACCTAGCCGCACCGCAGTCTCCGCAGTCCCCGCATTACGAATTCTTTGTATGAAGTTCTATGAAACCTCGCACACTTACTCGTGTAGAAGGGGGATTTAGATAATAGGCAATAGTTCTATGCTGATAATAGGTACTAATGTTCGTTTGACAGTTAAGTATTGTACCTACCTAACCTCAAACATTGTTTTCATTATAACATTTTTACCTCATTGTCAAATCAAACCAAGTTTTTACGGTGGCTTAGTTATGACTAAATCTATAATTTGATATAATTCACATCACTATACATCATGTGATAAAAAATTTGATTGACAGGTCATCGCATGTATGGAGCGTGGTCATTGTTCTTTTAAACCTTTTTTTAGTGTGTTAAAATCATCAAAAATGAGTCCTCAAACCTTAAGTGGAGCGTTATTGATTCTCAGTCTCTTACCATCATACCATCATCTATCAGCCTTGAAACGTTCCCACTACTGGAACACAGTCCTCAACTCTGTGGGCATAATCTACCTCGCGGGCCCAGGTGTGGGTTGGTAGATGTCACATGTCTTCGAACTTTTTTGGTTCTGGGTTACAATGTTTTCCTTCACCGTTTTGAAAGCAGTGGTGATGAAAATGTAAAATGATACAAAATGACGCGCTTGGCTCGGTTTGAACCCACGACCTACAACTCGTAACATGAGTGTATTTTCTATTTTAGTTTTAATTTAAGGAGTGTCGATAACTTATATTTTTATGCGGGTATCGACACCGCGATACGTAGCACAGCAGCTAATCGGTTAATCACTGCGCCAATGTTACTGTTATTGACAAGCAACGAGCATCTCTGTCAGATTAAAGTTACTATGATTCACGCTACTTTTCTGAGGGTTTTAGTTATATGAAAATTGCACTGATTGATTGAAGGAGGTGAGCAAGCCATGGTCATGTAATGAATACTCATTCAAAAATAACTGACTGTGACAGGTTGACCCCTAGTTTAGATGAAGCTTAGCAGATGAATAGCCAAGAGAGACGATAAATTAAAACAAAGGCCCCAGGCAAACACTTGACTTTGACTTTTTTTGGCCTAGATGATAGTCTAGGTCGAATATACCTACTTATCTAAGTTGTTTTTTAAATTACTATGAAGGATATTAACAAGTATATAAAATAATCATCATTGCATTTAGTAAAATTGAGATCACCATATGGTATTTGTGTTGGTATGTGAGTTTTATGTTTGTAAACACACCCCCACGATACAGGAAGAAATTCTGAGTGTGGGGGCAACGTTCTTATACCATCAAAATAAATATCAACAAATGAGTCCTCCCTTCCTGAGTGGAACGGAAAGGAATACAATTCACAGCACTATTCCCAAGCCACTGCAACTTCTGAAAGCCAAATTCAACAGTGGCGATCATCAGTCTCGACATAGTGAAGCTCAACAAAGGCACGGAAAATGAAATCATACACACTCTTTTTTTACGTGGTATTATCATCGAATGAGTCGTCCCACCCAAGGCAGAGCAGGACGGACAGTCAGACTTTTACTGACAAAAATCCACGGTATCCTTCAATAGCCCTTTACGTTCCGGGGCCACGGTTACCCAGTAGTCCCGCTATCCCCGCAGGCTTTGCCCCTCTGAGGGCTCGTCATTATACACAGCTCCCGCGCCGTCGACCCGGAAGTGACAGGCTCTAACTGACTAAAAGTCCAATACGTTCCTTCAGTTACCGTTTACGTTCCACGCCACAGTAACCTACTAAGACATTCCTGCGACAACATGAGACCTCAAAGTGAGATATTTGCCATGTAAATTATCTGTTTTGTGTTTCAGATATCGCACATCTAGATCTAAACTGAGACAACTCAAAAAAGGTCATTTTTCAGGAGATGAAAAAAACGTATATCTACATTTTTTGTTAGGGAAGTAGAGAAACTCAATTTTGATTTAGGCTTTAAAAAATAGTAATTTTCGTTGTAGAATAAATTGGGACTAAGAAACAATCATTTTTAGCAGTTATCGCCATTTTTTGAGTTGTTACATTTTAGGGCGGGGTATTCGTAGAAAAAATAAAAAATATTTCGACTTGAAACAGTTTCATTAAAACGTTTTGAGTTGTCCTGCTACTAGAATAAAAAAAGAAACAATTCTTCAAACAAAACTGTGTCTAAACAAAACAGAAAACCTAAAAAAATAACTCTAACCATTATAAATCAAAGAATAATTAGGTATGTGAATTATTTTACTTTTCATAAATCGATACAAAATTCTTCATAATAAAAATAAACAAAAAAATTCTGGCATTTTTCTACCATGTTCAAAAATATTGATAACAAAAAGAAAATACTTTTAAGACATGTGAGGTTTATAATAAATCACAAAATATCAGTCTCAAAATGATCAGTATGTCCCTTTTAGAAAGTAAACCTTTCTACAAAATATTAAAAAAAAATATCTTCGAAAATTATCTGATTTAAATCTAAATACTTCTGACGTGGGATTTTTGAGATCAACAGAACTGTTAAATGAGGGAAATAACTTTTGGGTCAGGAACTACCTTAGGTTAGGTTACCTAGGTTCTTCTTTTTTGCCGAACATAGCTTAGATCAGCATCAGAGTCATAGTATAACACTTTCGTCACTTGGCGAAAAAGTTAAATCATTTTCTATTTGCTGGCTATGGCATGATTTGGTCAGAACATCAGTTGTTTGGGCTATTTTCTTGTGCTTGTACATCTTGAGACTCTTGATCATTATCTGTAAATAAGTCCTCTTTAAACCGTTCTTTTATATTGAAAAGAAAACGACCTCGCTTCATTTTTATCTGAAAAGAAAAAAGTGGCATAACATAAGTTTTATTTGACCAGCAATAGTGAGTTAACTCAAAAAAGGCTCTTTTAAACAAATTGGCACATAGTATGATAAAAAAAAGTAAAATTTCGGGACAGCAATTACATTAATGTATGATTTTCATACGATACAAATTTAAAACGTCCCATTTGACAGAAATATTTAGATTTAATTTTGTTCCATCAAAAGTAGGTTAACTAGAAATTTCGTTTGTAGATTCACCAAAACTAATTCAACTCAAAATAGTCAATAAAAATTCGTTACCTTGTCAAACAAAACTGGAACAAGACAAAATATCTTGATGTAAAATGGCAGCATTTTCACCAACACTGTTGTAAGTCGAATTAACACACGTATCTTTTTTATCGAAACCGGAACAACTCAAAATGTCCGCGTTTTCGTTAAAATAAGTACGTGCACTCCGTAAGGTTTGCAAAGGATAACTGAAAATACATTTGTTTAGGTGGAAGGGGGTGGCGTGCGTTGACTCAGCAAAAGTAAGAAATCGCCATCTAGCAACGAATTTTGCAAGCCTTTCTTAAAACCGATAACTCAAAACTGACCTTTTTTGAGTTGTCTCAGTTTAGATCTAGATATGCGATATTTTGATTCTCGAGAAGACAAGATGGTCGACACTGACAAGAGCTATAGCTCTATCCCTAGGCGCGCTAAGTTTATACTTTTCACTTATTTTTGTAGATAATTTTGCTGGCTACACTATGAAGTAGGTACTTCTTTTTTGTAAAGTACCGCTTTACTTCTAATTGTTTGATTACTTTTGTCACTAATGGGAAATGGTACTCAACGAACTAAATTCAGGTTAAGTAGCCTAACTTTTTTCCACCTTGTTCAAATACCATATCACGTAATATTTCAAAAACTTCCACAATAATTATACATCTACAGCAGAAGCTAACTGAATCACTCCGGACCCCCACAGCTAAACGTGATAGGTTTCATTGCAGCTTGAGTGACGGGTGCCTCCGCCCAGGGGGCAATGTTTCTTAATGGATGCTTATGACTTCATCTCTTTCATATCTCGCTAGATAAATAGACATCACACTGAGATTCAGCGTGTCGATTACCGGTGCACTGCGTTTGTGATATGAGATCACTTAATTTCATCTATATGTAATACACACTTCACCAGCTACAACTCGAAAATTATCCCACGAGAACAATAAAAACTATCCTATGTGCTAATCCAGGTTATTAACTATCTGTGTACCAAATTTTTGCCAAATCCGTTCTGTGGTTTTTGCGTGAAAGAGAAACAAACACATCTTAAACATACCTACACAATTACACATACATCCTCACAAAATTTCACATTTATAATAATTATTAGTAGGATTTTTATAAATAATTGCTCAGAAAATTGTTAGTTTGCACCTTGTTTTGTGCCAAAATCAATCAAAGATTTTAATAATTTATACTATAAGCAAAAGTAAATATAATTTTTAAACAGCGGTCACAAAGCCTTGGGCTTTATGTAAGTAAAGTCAGCTTCAAAATTAACACCCTTTGATAGTGACATCATTACCAAAGGGTATGATGTCACTTTCAACAGTTTTCTGTGAAGCCTACCGTACCAGTCTGCCCTACGGCAGACTTGTACGGTCACCCTACGGTGATGCAAAGACAAAAACAATACAGGTGAAACAAACTAAGGATTTTTTATTCCAAATTCCACTTGTTAAATAATTATACAATCAATGTATTAAAAATAATAAAAGAAAAAATGTAACAACCGATAATAATCTTTCTTCTATCTCTATTTATCTTCTATCATATAAAAATGGATAGCTAAATGTGTTGTTAAGCCCATAACTTGCAAACGGCTGGACCGATTCGGATAATTCTTTTTTTATTCTATTTGAAACTATCAGGACCAGGTTATAGACGAAAATCATCATGTCCACCCGTGCAAAGCCGGGATGGGCTGCTAGTATGAAATAAAACTGCCTGTTTCTACAGTAAGAACTCGTGTGGTTACATCTTTAAATGTCTACTTTTAATCTACTTACAGGACATAATATATGTTTGTGTGATGAGCACGATCATTTATTCTGTGTCTGGGTGTAATTTATCTATAATATGTATGAATTTAGAAATATATAAGTGTGTTCATCAGTTGTCTAGTACCCATAACACAAGCTCTGCTTAGCTTGGGACTAGATGGCGTTGTGTGATAGTTGTGGAATATTTTATATATATTCTTCCGCATAATACCTTCAGGAATACTTAGCTGCAGTTTAATTATTCATCATCATCATCATCAACCGGAAGACGTCCACTGCTGAACATAGGCCTCCCCCTAAGACCGCCACGCCGAACGACTATTCGCCACTTGCATCCATCGGCTGCCCGCGACCCTCACGATGTCGTCGGTCCACCTAGTGGGAGGCCTGAGTACGCTGCGTTTTCCGGTCCGAAGTCGCCACTCGAGAACTTTTCTTCTACATCGGTTGTCAGTTCTACGAGCGATGTGGCCTGCCCATTGCCACTTCAATTTGCAAATTTTATGAGCTATGTCGGTGACTCTGGTACTTCGCCGAATATCCATGTTTCGGATTTTATCCCGCAAAAAACTCCAAGCATAGCTCTTTCCAGGCTTAATTTTCCGGTTTAATTATTGTTCAGTGTTTATTTTTAGTTTAGTATCGTAAAGCCAATCGTACGCCGGCTCCACACGTTGGCCTCAATATAGGCCCCATCGCTAGATCTAGGATCTAGAAAAATGGCATTGGTCCCAACGTCAAGGCGAGTGTTGGGACCAACGTGTGGAGCCGGCCTTACTAGGTTCCATTACAGTATGAGTGATTGATGCCTTCGCACAGGGGGGATTGCACTACATAAATAGACTTCACACGGAGATGAGACATGTCAGTTGAAGACCGTCTGTAAGATGATCAATTTGTATTGCGCCGGCGCAAGCTGTCTACATTACTGAGTATGAGTAATATACTCGTTCCGTATTTTCTGTAACTTAAGCACGTTTTTTTTAGTCTCGTTCTCGTCAAAGATATAAAATTAACAAATAAAAAATTAACAATGTTGAGGTTAACAATAAGGGCTCATTTACACGACGCCGCCGCCGCGCCGCCGCCGCGCCGCTACCGCGCCTCTAGGCTGTGTACACGGTCGCTACCGCGCCGCCGCCGCGCCGCCGCCGCGCCGCCGCCGCGCCGCCGCCGCTGCCGCGCCGCCACCGCGCCGCCGCACTATGGGACGAACCTGTGCGTTTCATCTCAAAAATCTGTAACTTTTTAGTTTCTTGATATTTTGCATTAAAATTTTGTGTACGTATGCCTGAATAGTTATGCTATTGGATAAATAAAAAACTGCTAATTAAAAAAATATATTTAGTAAGGAAAAAAATAACAAAAACAAAATTTTGAAATTTTTCATACACAATTAAATTAAATTCTTATAATGAATTATTTGCTTATGTTACATTAAAATAAAATCATTAAAAAGTTAATAATAAGATTATAAGATAATTTTGAACTAAAAAAAAACAATAATCTCTCATCACCAGTCAATATTAAAAGGTCTTTAGCTTCGTCAAGTAGTTCTTTTGGTATCATAGCACTGGTTTTATTTAAGCTAGATTTATAGGAATCAGAAGTATAAAACAGGAATACATAACATTCTGCAATGTTATGTATTCCAGAACCTAAAAAGCGTGGTAAAATCATCACATAAGTCGGGCAGGGTGGGAGGGACTGTCAGACTCGTACTGACTAAAATCCGCGGTGTCCTTACTTATCTCATTACCGTGACCCCGGAACATAAAGGGCTATTGAAAGCCCTTTACGTTCCGGGGTCACGGTAATGAGATAAGTCCCGCGACCATTTCCAGAATCTTGACGAGGTTTATCAATGTGTAAACCAAGCAATGCCCGGAAACGAGTTTGGACGTACTTCTTTTTTTCTTCTTTAACCTTCTTGTTCTCTGGAGTCGATGCAGACCACTTTAGAAACCCTAGATTATAAGAAATATGCAGAATCATTTCCATACATCTTATCCACGCATGTTCAACGCAATAAAAAATATCATGAGAAAAAATGATTTGGTCGATATTTCGGCTTCTAGCTCGAAATGGCGCAGTAATGACGCAGGTTTTTTTCATTTCCCTGTAACACTGAATAAGTAAGGTATCTTAAAATGTCATTAACTCAACACCGGGAGCCACCGATAACAACAAAACCTCCACTTGAAAATTAGAAAGACGTAAAATTTCCTTATGACGTTTAAAAATTGAATAAAAAAACAGGAAAAAATATATGTCACAAAAACATAACGTAGTCGTAAACTAGAGATCTTGAGCAATTCAAAAATGTATAATACTAATATATTCCCTTGAAGGACATAGAAAGTATCTTAAGTTGAACTTCTATAACGAGTAGTCTAGTTAATATAAAATTTTCAAAGTATGAAGTTTGAATGTAATTTTATGCAAGTAAAACATTTTTTTATTTATTTTTTCCTTTGGTTTTGGATAGTTCTATTATGTATGAATGTAAAACAATCAAAACAGTTTCAGTAACACGGCTTTTGTCTCAACCATTTTTGAGACGGAAAATACTGTTTGGTCCCATAGTGCGCCGCCGCGCTGGCACCGCGAATCCAATTCGATAGTGTTTTATTTATCTGAAAAAGGAGGTTTCTCATTTCGGCCACAATGTTTTTTTAATGTTTATTCGCGGATTACTTCTTTGTTCATGAACCGGTTTTGATGATTCTTTTTTTGTTGGAAAGCAGATATTTCTTACTATTTAGCTCCACTCGATTTCTCTGGTCTTCCATCATCAAACCCTAATCTCCATATCATGGAACCGCCTTTGAAATACCTTCTTTCCAACAAAAAAAGAATCATCAAAACCGATTCATAAACGAAGAAGTTATCCTTGAATTATCAAAAAAAAAACATTATATGGCCGCAATGAGACATCTCCTTTGTTAGATAAATAAAACACTAGCGAATGGCATCGCGGCGGCGGCGCGGTGGCGGCGCGGTGGCGGCGCGGCGGCGGCGCGGTGGCGGCGCGGCGGCGGCGTTGCGGCGGCGCGGTAGCGACCGTGTACACAGCCTAGAGGCGCGGTAGCGGCGCGGCGGCGGCGCGGCGGCGGCGTCATGTACATGAGCGCTTAATGTTCATCTTCAAAACAGAGAATAAGAAAATATTAAATAATTATGCATCGTCTAAATAATATCGTATTAATTAAAAAGTAAAGTTTGACAGTCAACACTACAAATTAGAAATGAGGCTTGATCTACGGAAATGTAACTGTTGCGTGATAAATAGAAATAAGGAGAATTAAATGTAAAATGAATAAAATAAACGAAGATAGAAATGAGAAGTTTTTATTATACTACAAAACTGCTCCCCAAGACACAAAAACGCTCTAAAAAAGTCTCATAAACTTCCCCATCTCAGCATGCTGCTGTAAAATAAAAAAAAAGCTGCCACAGCAATACTGGACCCCATCATTTATATAATAATCTTTTTTATTACATAGAGTTGAACCCAATCGTACCGTATTTCATGTTTAAGTCGCATGTCCATAATTATAGCAAGAAAAGCGAGCCTATTGCCGTCAACCAAGCACAAATAGGCCTATGTTCAGCAGTGGACGTCTTCTGGCTGATGATGATGATGAAGCACAAATAGTAGTCAACTGAGCATAATTATGTCAACTATGTAGCTGTACTGAGAAATCCCTAACGTAAAAATCCGCTCGAAACCAAAACCTCTTGCAAAAGCAGTCAAGGAACGTAAAGTATGGCTGTCATTTCCGCAATTAATGATTATGACAACATAAAAAAAACTTCTAGCGGGACTCCTGTTCCTCTTGATAATCCTGAAAACAAATCCCTATAATTACATTTGTCTACCCTACAAATCCGATCAACCCTATAGGTACAAAAGGAGAAAATCTTGAAAATAAATCCCTATACATTGTCTACTCTACAAATACGTTCAACCCTATACAAAGAACCTAATTGAATGAATCACGCCACACACACTATTAACAGTATTAACAGCTCTCACAAAACCGTGTTCGAACATAAAGCACGAGCTTGTGTTCATCATTATCATCATTTGGAGAACAACGTGTGATGTACGGGTTGGATTGTTAGTGTTGTGGTACACGAACCAACTAAACAATTGTTTATGTTGGAGTTTTTTTTAGCGTGGTAAAATCATCAAATGAGTCCTTCCTCCCCGGGCAGGGCGGGAGGGACTGTCAGACTTGTACTGACTAAAATCCACGGTGTCCTTCACTAGCCCTTTATGTTCCGGCAGGCTTTAGCCCTCTTAGAGGGGGGCCCGTCATTTTGTTGACGCTCTTTGAGGCGCGCGTGGAACACAACGCGCCGTCAACACGGGCATGGTCCATGGTTGGACAGTGATTTGCCCTTTACTCGCCACCCGCATGCCCAAGTGGTTTGAATTAACATAAATATAAAATTTAATTTAGCACAATTACAACCACATGTTTTTTTTTTAAACCAATCTTAAAGTAATATAGATAACAATTTAACTCCATAATTCGATGTATTTATGTACAATGTTATTATTAGGAGAAATAGATGTTACAGACAAATTACCATGACTATAGCAAACTATTCTAAAGTTATTTTTTTGTTTTTTTTTTAGGTGGTAAAATCATCAAATAAGTCCTCCCGCCCTGGATGGGGCGGAAGAGACTGTCAGACTCTTACTGACTAAAATCCACCCGTGTTCCTTCCTATGCCCTTTACGTTCCGGGGCCACGGTAACCTGGGTTAAGAAATAACCCGCGACCCCAGCAGGCATTTGGCGCGAAACACGACGCGCCACCGACCCGGGCTTAGTCCTTGGTCGGACGGCGACCTACCCATCACTCACCGTCCGCAAGCCCGCTCCGCCGGTGTGCCCTCTGCTGATCAGAGGGACACGCGTTGGAGCATCCACACGACAGGCTATTAGCATACGGGCAAAGAGACCACTTAGGCACAAAGTGCCTAAGGAAGAGTTTTTGCCCGCATCCCAGGGTGCACCGGCCCGAAAAACTGTTCTTCCCCCCGGACGTATCCGAGAGGGAAGTCCAGTCCACGGGCGCACTTGGAGGTTTCCTGTCATTGCACCCCAAACTATTCTAAAGTTATGGATTATTATTTTGTGCCTAAAACTTTACTAAGTGATTTATTCATTTTTGCTGATAAACATAACTACATGCGTTAATCTAGGCTCTAAACTATACGTTTGCCAAATTTTATCAAAATCCATTCGACTGTTTCAGCGTACTCAATAACTTTTGTGCTCATAACAGTGCCTTTACATTTCGGAATATGTTGGAAAGATATTGTTGTGTTCTTCCTTGTTTAGTCGTAAAATGTAAAGATAAATTAATAGAAAGTAGAAAATTAATTATTTATCAAATGGCCAAGTCAAGATTACTCGATTTTATTTTTTTTACATACTAGTATAATATTCCTATAAATGTTTCAGAATTAAAAGCAGCATGACCAAGACTCACAACATCAAATTCATCAACATAATATTCCAAAAATGTTGGATCGTGAGCACAGGCCCTAACACATATCTGTGCAATCAACGTCACACTCGATAGCGTGATCACTGTTATTAGAACGCCTTTGCACAATTACCTTTTAAGTTTTAACTATACAGTGTTGACGTTGCATATTGGCGTATTTCAAAATAAAGTCAGTACCCTTAACACGAATTTTCACTCTTTTACTTGACAGCGTGTTTCCAGTATTTACAGAGTTTTTGTTTGAAATAATGGAACAGCGCCTCTAGTGTGCAAAGAAAGAACTATTATTTCCATGAAAATTGTCAATTTGAAATTGCCAAAGTTCCAGTTTACTTTACGTCTCAAATACTGAAAATTCGTGCTGATAGGTATAATGATCATTTTCACGCCTTTATGCGCTATGGTTTCATATATACTAAGTCTAGATAAATATTTCTTTCACTACACTTCCGTGAAAACTGCCTCTTAAAGTGCGTTTCCATTATGCAAGTGATTTGCATACAAGTTGCAAGTTGCATGCAAATTGTATAGTGGAAACAACAAATTGCAAACAAGTTGCAACTTGTATGCACAATAATCAAGTCGGAACAATTGCACGCAAGTTGCAAGCGCATGTTGCAAGCAAGTTGCAAGCGATCGTGCATAGAAGATTACTTTGTTTATGACTTTATTACTTTGTAAAAATGACTGCTAAACGGGATACGGAGAAAACAATAATGTTTATTGAGGAATATCATAGACATGATTGTCTTTGGGAACCAAAAAACAATCTTTCTCAACTAAAACTAACTTGTATAGGTACCACTAAAATCTTGTATGCAAGCTGCAAGTTAAACAAAAGCGTGCTTCCAATTCAAATCACTTGCACACATGTCTGACGCCATACATATATATGCAAACACTTGCATAATGGAAACGATTTTTGACTTCTTGCAAAATAACTAGCAGAGAGTGATTCTTAATAACACGAATAATTTTTAAACACTCGAGAGGAGAATCCATGACACACAAAATAAAATATGCAATAGTGCACTTCTTACAGCTATTCCAATCTTCATTTCATTTTAAAAATCTAGTCCACTTAACCCCCAGGCCACCACGAATCACGACCAACAAATAAATCAAAAAATCATCGAAGCCTTCATAAATACCAATCTAATTACAACCCACTTCGTCTAAATCCACAGCCCATACATCTTCCATTAAAGTCATAAATAAAAATATTAATCACATGCCACGCCTCGTCGTGTGCAGTACAGTGGAACATCTTCTCACGACATGACTGTACCAGTGATGCAACTGTAATGTTCGGTTCACACATTATTTTACTTTAGATTTACTTTACTTTACTTTACTACCAATTATTGAGGCTGCGGTTATCGTTTTTCTAAATTTATGTTATTACATTTTTTGTCTAGTTTATTATGGGTTGTTTTGTTTTTTTTTTTTTTTTTTTAGTGAAGCGTAGTATGGAAATAAAAGCAAGAAGAGGATAACTTATGTACTTTTTTATTGCCTGTTCCTGTTGTGTAATCGTTTTTGGAATTATGTTAAAGTAAAACTTATCAGTTTCCGTATTAATTGATTCAGTCTCGTTCTTGGTTATATAAAATATTTACTTTATCTTAGTAATGATAAGCTCTATTAAGCGTAATTGGAATTCAAATGACTTCATCAAATCGTTAGATATATTTTGATGTTTACTATCATGACACGGCTATCAAAAACAGCATTAAATTGTATTCATTGCCAGTGTCTAGTAAAATATTATGATTACAAATAATGAAATAGCAATATTTTAGGATATTAAAATTAACTGTTTGTCTTAGTAAGAATTCTGTAATTAAAACACGATGTTTCTTAAATGTAAAAGCTAAGTTAGCTTTGCATCATTTATTTATTTAATTTACATTAACATTTCAATCACATAGTGACTCCACATTATATTCTATACATCTCATATAAATATGTACAAAATACTTTCATAAGCGTACTGCGTAGTTCAATATTTTTTTTTACATTTTATCTATTTGCTTGAACTTAATTAAAAAAATAAATTAATCTATCCTTGGTTTAGTACTTGTATCCTTCTTCGTCGCTGAAGCTCGGGGGCTGGCGGGGTCCACCAAAGGTTTCTTTTCCTGAAGAGCCGAAACCAGGTTGAGAGCCGGCCTGACCAGGCCTGTCTTGACCAACGGGTCCAAAGCCAGATGGACTGCCAGTCTGTCCTGGCCTGTTCTGTCCAACGGGACCAAAGCCAGATTGAGGACGTTGAGCAGGTCCAGTCTGAGGGCCCTGAGATCCTGGTCGGTTGTAGTCATAGCCTGAGTCAGACATGCCAGAACTAGGTCCGGAGGGCTGACGTCCGAAAGGTCCCTGGGCAGGGCCAGACGTAGGTCCAGCAGAGACACCAGGCCTGGGGAAACCAGAGATGGCACCAGTGGAACCAGATGGACTTGATGGTGTGTACTGGCCGACTGAGCCACTGGGCCTCAATGGAGAACCCTGACCAATAGGGCTGGCTACTGACCCAGTTGGGCCATTGCCAGATAGCGAACCAGCAGGACCTCTGGGGTATCCTTGAGCGTTAGATGATACGGGGAACCTTGCACCCTGGGAAGAGGGAGAAGGGCCTGAAACAGAGCCGGCGGGACCGTTACCAAAGACGGGCTCCTGACCTGTTGTAACAGGGGATCCACTTGTTCCTGAAGGGCCAGCGGGGGCTGATGGTGCGAAACCTTGTCCATTAGGTCTGGGGAAAGCAGGTCCTTGAGTTTGAGGCTGCTGGCCGAATGGTCTAGGCTGGCTTGGTCTACCAAATTGAGGCCTGTCGTACTGGTATCCATCATCTTGGCCAGCTCCCTGACCCTGAGGTCCAGAAGAAGAAGGTCCATTGTTTGACGAAGGTCCAGCGGGGGCAAATGGAGAACCCTGGTTCACACCAGAAGGCCGAGATGGGAAACCTTGAACACCGGAAGGTCTGGCAGAACCAGAAGGAGAGGCTCCAGGAGCACCATATTGAGAAGCAGGTGATTGACTACCTTGAGATAGGAAGCCTTGAGGTCCCGATGGCTTAGAAGATCCTGAGGGTGTAGGAGCACCAAATTGGTTAGCTGAGGCTTGAGTGCTCTGAGACTGGAAGCTAGATGGGCGGGCAGATCCGGAGGGAGTCGGAGCACCGTATTGGTTAGATGGAGATTGGTTACCTTGAGGTCCAGAGTGACCAGCAGGTCCAGTAGGAGATCCATACTGAGGTGAGGATGTCTGGCCACCGAGAGACGGGAAATCTTGAGGTCCAGAGGGGCGAGACGATCCAGCAGGAGTAGGAGCGCCGTATTGGTTGACTGGGGATTGACTGCCCTGGGGTACTGATGGTCCTGCAGGTCCAGCAGGGGATCCGTACTGCGACGAGGGTGTCTGGCTACTTTGAGCCGAGAAACCTTGAGGTCTAGATGGGCGGGCTGATCCAAAAGGTGATGGGGCGCCAAATTGGTTACCAGAGGTTTGGCTGCCCTGAGGACCAGTCGGAGACGCACTAGGAGCATTGTACTGATAACCAGAGTCACGACCGCCTTGCGAACCAGTAGCTCTAGATGGGCCAAACGGAGATGGTGCAGGTGCACCAGATGAAGGACCCTGAGATCCAGATGAGGTAGGAGCACCGTATTGGGATGCAGGTAACTGACCACGCTGCGCGGGGAAACCAGATCCAGAAGGACCGGTTGCTTCTGCAGGTCCAGCTTGAGCAGGAGAACCAAACTGAGAAACGGGTGACTGACCACGTTGGGCAGGGAAACCAGATGACCCTGTAGGGCCAGCTTGAGAAGGAGAGCCAAACTGAGAGGCGGGTGACTGACCACGTTGGGCAGGGAAGCCAGATGATCCTGAAGGGCCAGACTGAGCAGGGGCACCATATTGGGAAGAAGGTCCTTGACCACGCTGGGCAGGGAATCCTTGAGCACCAGAAGATCCAGATGGTTCATTTTGAGCAGGAGCGCCGTATTGAGAGGTAGGTCCCTGGCCACGTTGGGCAGGGAAACCTTGAGATCCGGAAGAACCAGCAGGTCCGGCTTCAGCCGTAGCACCGTATTGAGAAGCAGGTCCCTGGCTGGCTTGGAAGGTGTTGGCAGACTGTCCTGGTTGACCCTGGGCCTGGTATGATGGGGAAGCGGCGCCGTTGTATTGCTGGGAAATCGGGCTGGAGTCCTCATCAGGGTTGTAGGCACCTGGAACATTGTAACAGATAGCTTTGTTAAAATAAGCAATGTACAAACGAGTAAAATGGTTTACCAACGATTTTTTTACTACTTTAAAATAATGTTATTTAGAAATCCTTTCCACACATTATACAAAAAAAAACAGTTTTGACTTCTATTTGTTAACTCGTTTAGCCGAGGGGATAATTTCTTTTATATTTGGTGTTGATTTTTTTTGGAAAAGTCTTGACTCCTACAGATTTTGGAAAAAACTTGACTCCTACAGATTTCACGGAGGTTTACACACACAGTTGAAAAATCAACTGCTGCACCGCGTATCATAGGTTCAATTCCGTTTCTGGCTGTACCTACATGTGAGTTTAAATATAAATTCGTGAATACACTCAAGAAACAGGAGAAATTCCTAGAATGAGGCGACGAAGAAAAATAAAGTCAAAAAAACGTACAATATGCTATGTGCTAATTCTGTTTGATGCACCCTTTACCACCTACAACTGACCTTGCCTTACTCAATTATTACACCATATTCACGTAAAATATCGTGCAAACACTCAAGTAACAGTAATTTACCGAAAACGTAATATTGGTTCAAAGGTGATTTACCGCTATTAAAATATTAATGGCAGTAATTAAATTCGTTACTTCACTCGTAGATTTAAAATGGTGTCAGTAGTCAATGTCAGTCAATGTCTTCTCTGAATAGACTGTTGAAATTGTAGCGTCTGATGTGAGTGACGTACATGTAAAGTAAATACTCTGAGGCCCTTTTTTTAGGGTTCCGTAGCCAAATGGCAGATAACGGAACTCTAATAGATTCGTTATGTCTGTCTGTCTGTCTGTCCGTCTGCATGTAAGAACTATCCTGTTGAAACTTGGTAAGTAGATGACTACTAAGTAGAGGACTAGTTCACCAATTTAAAGTCGCTCAGCGAGCTATGGAACGAGCTATGCTCGGAGTAACTTTGATGGATAAAATCCGGAACGAAGTCATCCGTCAGAGGACCAAAGTTGCCGACATAGCAGGAAGAATTAGTAAGCTGAAGTGGCAGTGGGCTGGCCATATCTCTCGCAGGACAGACAACCGCTGGGGTAGACGTGTCCTTGAGTGGAGACCGCGACTCGGTAAACGTAGTGTGGGACGCCCGCCGGCCAGGTGGAGTGATGACCTACGAAAGGCGGCCGGCAGAGACTGGATGAGGAAAGCTCAAGACAGGGCTCAGTGGCGCACATTGGGAGAGGCCTATGTCCAGCAGTGGACGAATACAGGCTGATGATGATGATGATGATGAAGTAGATGTATTGTGTGAACCACATTAGGATTTTCACACAAAAATAAAACAAAAACCAATTTTGGGGGTACCATACTTAAAATTTAAACTCAAAAATTTTTTTTTCGTCTGACTCATACGTGTGGGGGTATCTATGAATAGGTCTTGAAAAAAAAATATGATGTACATTACCATGCAAACTTCAATTGAAAATTGGTTTAAACGAGATCGAGTAATTACTTTTTTTTAATACTTCCTATATCGTAAAATCGTAAACCGCAATTTACATTGCAAAGTTACAACCAACTACAAGAACTTTTATATTATGTTACTTGCTGCTGCAGAACCCTTTATTGGCGAGTCCGACTCGCACTTGGCCGGTTTTTTTATTTATGAGGTAAAATCGTCTTATGAGTCCTCCCGCCCAGAGTAGAGCGGTAAGGGCTGTCAAACTCGTACTGACTATAAATCAACAATGTTCCTTCAACACTCGTAGCCCTTCACGTCGCAAATTCTCGGTTACTTATTAAGACAGTCCCTAGATCCTGGGAGGTGTTTGGCGCTCCATAGGAGCCCCGTCAGACTCTAAGATCCTAGTATGACTTTTATATATTTAGTCGTATTTCGACGTAAATTGTATAGAAAACAAATAATCGCATCTACTTTACGAACAAGGAATGAATTTTATGGCACAAAAAATGAAAACTCTTGATTAAGCGTTTGATTTTGGTATCGAGAATGTATGTAGCCCTCAGCATGTCTTTCTATAGAGTCGCTAGACTATCTTAAAACCGTGGCCTGAAACGTAAAGGGCAATCCAAAGAACAAGGTGGACTTTTACTCAGGAAGAATCTGACAGTCCCTACAGCTCTATCTATAGTGGAAGAAAGAAAGCATGTTGTTCGTGATTTTGGCTAAATGTATGATTTGTACCCCATAATAGATGAACTGATATTATTGAGAAAATATTGTATGGACAATAAGTATTTTCCATTTTAAAATCAAAGTATTTACTTGACGTTTAGTTCGCAAGTGTGCTAGCGCCTCGGCCGTTATAGTTGGCTCTTCGACCTACCCTAGATCATGTTTACCGCTTTCAGAAATTCGTTGCGCCCTATATTAAGGTAACAAGCAGACAAACAGACTGATATGCTTACAGTTTCGTGATAGTAAAGTGAAGCTTAGATCAATTGCGGCAAGCTGAACTCGTAAGCGATACAAATTAGTGTGACTGTATTTCAGGTTAGTGTTAACAGTCACTTAAGTAAAATATTACTACAATTATAACAATGTATCGTGATCATTTCCAAAAACTAGTGCAGTGTTTCAGCGGGTCACTGTTTCGATTCCCGCACGTAACAAGAAATGGCCTACAGATAGTTGCTTCCTGTCTGAGTTATAAATACAAGTCTTACACGATTTGTGCACGCACGGAGTTGCAGAATGTGTTGCAAAAAAATAGATTTTTGCTTTTATCAGACCACTTTAAATTATCATTTGATCGCTCGTTAGGACAACACTGACAAATACTCCCACGAATGCAAGGAAACAATAGGTTTATGAATACGTGATTGTAATAATTAAAATAGTTTCATAGGCTTACCTTCTTGCGTGCCAGCGGCTGCAGCTCTCGCATTTTCCTCCAGGGACTTCAAGATCTCAGCAGGAATGGGAGGAGGAGTTGGCAAATGGTCTCCCTGTGGCTGGTAGCCATTCTCATCAGCGGTGTACGTCACGCTGTACTGCTGCCCATCATCACCGGTGTAAGAGTAGGCACCCTGAGCCTGTACACCGTTCGTAGCTACACCAGATTCTTCAGCAGAAATTCCGTTGGAAGTCTCGAAACTGTATGAGAAAGTTTCACCATCGTTCTGGTTCTCGTATCTGAGGATTTCAGCATTCTTGTCGATGGAGGCACGTTCACGCTCTGGCTGAGGCTGACCAGCGTAAGCAGATGCGTCTGCGGATCCTTGAGCTGCGAAAGGTGCTTGGCCAAATCCAGTAGGGTCTTGACCGAGAGCTGGGCTACCAGCAGCACCTGAGGGTGCACCAAATTGAGAGGCAGATCCAGAAGAGCCTTGTCCAGCAGCTGGGCCGTCAACACCACCAGCAGAAGCGCCATATTGAGAAGCGGGTTTGCCGAATCCAGAAGGTCCCTGACCGGGAGCAGAGGGAGCACCGTTGGTAGCACCGTATTGAGAGGTAGGTTGACCGTATCCAGTGGGTCCCTGACCAGGTGCTGGGCTACCAACACTACCAGAGGGAGCACTATATTGAGAAGCAGGCTGACCAAATCCAGCCGAGCCTTGACCGGCAGAACCGGCACCGCTGGTGGGAGCACCGTACTGGGAAGTAGGCTTGCCAAATCCACTCTGTGCAGGCGTTGAGGGCTTTCCAAATCCAGCAGAACCAGTAGGGGCTGCAGGCTGGCCAAATGGAGAAGATCCTTTAGGTAGTTCAAAGCCAGGCTCGCCTCCAGGAGCTGTTAAAGCTCCTGGGCTGCCACCAGCTGTTCCAGCGCCTGCAGGAGGCAAGTAAGTCCTGTCCAGCTTGTCAGCATAGCTGCACGCTATTATCGTTACGATGATGAGCTGAAAAGAGGAAATTAAAATCGTTAGACTTAATAGAAATAATGGGAGGTTACGAATTACAACAAATTGAAGGCACTGATTTGTCATAGATCTAAATTGAGTCACAGTTAGAAAGGTAAGCCCTTGATGGGTCATTTAGTTTACAGACTGTTGTAATAATAGAGGTTAAAGTTTAATTTTGAAAATTAACTTTTCAATCAACCGCCACACTGTAAATTGAAAACTTTCACTGCAATCCATTTTTGTATCAAAAACTTTTTAAATATCGAATTATTAACACACAAAAATTGACAGTTATTTTTTAAATTTTAATTTTCTTAAAATATTAAACGTATTATTTATCAAACGAATATTTTTTTTATAAATAATAATTATTATTTATTTATTAAATGTATTTATTTACCAGCTTCATTTCTAAGCTGTTGTGCTACCACGGGATGATCACCGAATGTGCATAACGGAGTAACTGCATCCTATTTATATGAAGTTAATTCGTTCACCATGCTAAGTTACTCAAAATTGTGTGCACGGACCTAACCTTTGACAGTACTAATAGTGAAGATTCCACAGTGTCTGTATGTATGTGTGGGTTCTTACTCAATAACTCGATCAATATAACTGATACTCTAATTACTGTGAGCGTGTGTGTGAGTACTCCATGCATGAGGGATTACTTTGTTTATTTTATATTGGAGATCCGTCGAAGTTTTAGTGGATGTTGATGTCTTATGACCGGAACTAGTTTTAAAAGTATTTGTGGTTCAAAAGTATTTGATTTTATTAATTACTCGTGCAGATGGAGGAGTTGGCTAGTTAAATATTTTTGTTTTGAAAGTCATTTATTTTTACTGTCTGATTTTTAAATAGAGAGGTTCGTTAGATTTATTTTTTCTTTATATAAGTTCTGGCATAAAAATGTGTGCTACATAAAACAATTCTACTACTATTTTCCTAGGGGCAAAATAAATATTTGTCAAGCGTCTGCCAGTTAAAACCACAAGTTTAGCTTATGTACTAGCTATTAGTACTTACTATGGTTAACAAATGTGGGCTCCATGATGTCTGGTGAAATGTACCGTTTAGTTTGTTAAATAGTATATGTGCATAGCAGTAACGATGCTCTTAAAAATAGTTCGCAGCTTTTGTATTAATGGTAGCTAATTTCACTAAGGGCTGATTTTTCAATTTTCAGATAACTTTTATCTGAGGAATAAAAATGTCGGTTTGACAGCTTATCTATGGAAACTATGTCATACCGTTATTTTTTTTCCTCATATAACGGTTATCTGACTATTGAAAACCCAGCCCTGAGTTTATAAAAAAAAAGGTGAAAAAAGTCCCGTAGTACTACTAGATTGCTTGGTAGTCTTATATTTTTCATCATCAGCCTATAAATGTTCCCACTGCTGGGACATAGCCCTCCTCTCTGTGAGAGGAAGTGGGCCATAATCCTCACGGGCCCAGTGCGGGTTGGTAGGTGTCACATGTTTTCGAATTTTTGGTTCTAGGACATGCCGGTTTCCTTACGATGTTTTCCTTTATCGTTTTGAGAGCGGTGGTGATGAAATGCTTGAAAATCGTTTTTAATATTATATCTGTAGTATGAGCTAGGTACTATTCAAAATCAGTACCCTTAGCACGATTTTTCAGTATTTGAGACGTAAAGTAAACTGTAACTTTGACAATTTCAAATTGACAGTTTAAAAAAAAAATAGTTCCTTATTCGCAAACCAGAGGCGCTGTTCCTTTTTTTTTCATACAAGAAACGCGGTAAACACTGTAAAGTAAAAGAGTGAAAATTCTTTCGGTTTTTTTTTCTGCACTTTTCTTATTATGTCTTACTTTTTTGTTTCATTGTTATTTTTATCTTTGCTCTTTTACTGTGATGTGTGCTGACGCCAACAGTAGTAGCCACAAAGTAATAATTTTATCCCTTTTCACATGGGGTGCAAATATATACTGGCCAAAATGTATGTTTTGTTTTTTACGTGACAAATTCTCGCTTTATTGACTACTAATCATTTGTACAAACTACAAATAAAAACTTACTAGCAATATGTACACCCTCTCAGAGGGCCAAAGCCTGCCGGGGTCGCGGGATTATTCCCTAACCGTAACCCCGGAACGTAACAGGCTATGAAGGACACCGTGGATTTTAGTCAGTAGAAGTCTGACAGTCCCTCCCGCCCTGCCCGGGGTTGGAGGACTCATTTGATGATTTTACCACGCAGCAATATGTACAGGAAAAATTAAAATTAAATGTATGTTTGGTTTATTACTCTGCCTAATTCCTACGTGATGTTGAGTAAAACAATTGTGTTGCCTTCACGACGAGCCTTATTCGGACAGACCACTTTAAGGGCCATTACAATTTTATTTCACGGACCTTATAATTTAATAAATTAAAATAAAATATGCATCGATTTACAAATTTTTAAAATAATTTACACATCATGTATTTAAATATAATTGTGCGTAATAAAAAACAATTTTACATGCTGATTTTTTTATTATAATTGCCGTGTCTACTTCATGTGTATGGTATTCGCATTACTTGCTTGGTATGTTGTTTATTTTTAATTATTTTATAATTGCGAGATTATAAGTTTATTATGGTTGGTGTCCGGGTTCAACATTCGAAGGATCACGATAATCCTTGCATTCTTGGTTTCTTGGGACATCAACAGAAAAATATCTTTCTTATTTTAGGTAAATTTTATGAAACCATTGTCATAAATTTATTTAGTTTATGTCCCAATGTTTTTTTGTGAAACCCTTGATCAATTCTATTTTTTGATTATTTTTAAGCTTGTCGTATAAAAGTTTAGAATCTGGTTGACCGAGCTTAACCACTAGCTCTTGTGAAAAAGTCCTAGTACAAGCGCTTGATTTACCGAAATATTTAAGTCTTTTTTTTCATAAAAAGTATTTATGGGGTGTCGTGTAATTTATGCGTACCGAACCAGTCTGTCACGAAATTAAGCAACAATATAGCATTGACAATTTTAAAACACTGTTCTGTTGAGACTTGACTGATCGTGTTCAATTGATCTTATTAGGTTTGAATGACTCTGTTTATCTAGACACAATACCTTTCAACAAGAAAAGGTTGTTCTCAATCGTCTTTTAGTTTAAGCAATTAAAAGTCTTTGCTATTAGCATACTGCGCCTCCTGATTACATAATTAGCACCATATAAAAGAACATTTTCGTACAAGTTCCATATACATCTATCATTCCATACCCATCTTGGAAAACAATAATTAAAAACCCTAACTAAGAGTTTTTTTTTGTGAAGGTTACCTACCTAAAGTTCGTCTTTAAATACAAGTATGTAACTAATATTATATTTATCATAATGCGAAAGTTTGTAGGGATAATCAGATGGATGTATTTTTGTAACACATTTACACTTTTAATTTTTTTGTTATATTTTCCATTTGTAGGAAGCAAAACCTATGGCATAAGCTATTAATTTTATTATAAATGCCAAAGTATATGAGGTTGAATAAACGAATTTGGGTAAAATTTAGTACTCAGATGGTTATTTTTTATTTATCTATTACCTGGATGAGTAATACGTTACACGCAGAGGCATTTATACGAGGACTTCTGGTTGCAACCGTGACAGCAAGAGTCACTAGTTGACTTTACAACATTTCTAGTAATAAATACTAAGTCCTTGTTATCTCTACTACTTACTTAGTATTTATTACTATCTCCTTGTTATCTCTACTACTTACTTAGTTTTTATTACTAGAAATGTAAAGTCAACTAGTGAGTCTAGCCGTCACAGTTGCAACCAGAAGTTCTCGTATAGGTAGTTAGACATTTCTCTGCGTGTACTCGTACTTTTTATTACAATTTTAACAGACTTTGATGGAGATAGGACATAGTCTTAAACTATAATGTTCCTGTAGGAATAATTTTCCAGTAACACTTATACAAAGCCGCTGGCAACAGCAAATATAACATAACATCACGCATGTAATCCCTAAAAGGTCAGGCACAAGTGTACGTAATAGAACACTCACATTTCACCAGATATGTTGAAGTCCCATATTATAATAATCCAAGCCTAAGGCGCTAAGGAAATTTTAATAATATCTCTAAAGACTCAATAGAATAAATTATATGCCTTGTTACGCCTTTAGTGGTATGACAGATAGCGTGGTATGAATGTGTTAGAGTTGATCACGGGAGGGAAAGAAGAATTTTGGGAAAACAGTCGACAGCATTTTTTTTTTGTTTTGTCATGGTAATATAATCAGAAGAGTCCTCCTACACAGTGCAGGGTGGGAGGGACTGTCAGATTCGTACCGACTAAAATCCACGGTGTCCTTTACCTTTATGTTCCGGGGTCACGGTAATGAGATAAGTCCCGCGATCCCGGCAGGCGTTGGCCCTCTAGAGGGAGGCCCCGTCATCATGCTGATGCTCCTTGAGGCGCGCGTGGAACAAACCGCCCCGTTGACCCAGGCATGGTCCATGGTCGGACAGCGAGTTGCCCTTTACTCGCTGTCCACATGTCCGCGTCTACGGTGGCCGGAGATCGTCTACCGACGTCCGACGCCGCGGGCGTCTACCACTGCGGTTGGGGCGGAGGGAGGACGCTGTCCTCTCCCTCTCGCAGCTCGCCTCCTCCTTCACGAGCATTACTGCTTAGCAGAAGGAGGCGACCGCTTCCCACTCCGTCTCGCCCCGCAGGCCGGAAGAAACTTGGCAAAAAACCGCCAGAAGCAGAAAGATATTTTGGAAATGACCAGGATTTTATTCAGACTTGTTAACTGACTAAAATCCGCGGTGTCCTTCAATAGCCCTTTATGTTCCGGGGTCACAGTATCTCGTTAGTTCCACGATCCCGGCTGTCCTGATTGTACACTAGAGGTGATTTTTTACACTTGAGAGAATCTTGTGCCTAAAGCCTCAGAAAAAGTGTTGTACACTGTGTACCCGAGGAAAATAATAATAATGTCATTATGAAAATTGTAGATAGAGCCACATGTACCTACCCGAAGTGATTTTCGAATGCTGTGAAATTCTAAATTAGTTGTGTATAAGTCAAAGTTTTTTTTGATTCTGATGTTGATGATGAATCATCAAATAAGTCCCCCCCCCCACCCCGGGCAGAGCGGGGGGAACTTTCAGATTCGTACTGACCAAAATCCACGGTGTCCTTCAAAGTCCTTTACGTTCAAGGGTCACGGTAATTGGGTAAGTCCCGCGACCCCGGCAGGCTTTGGCCCTCTAAAAGGAGCCCCGTCAATTATGCTGACACTCTTTGAGGTTCACGTGAATCTCAACGCGCGGTCGACACAGGCATGATCCATGGTTGGACAGCAAGTCTCCCATTACTCGCCGCCGGCATGCCCAAGATAAAATAGTAGCTTGGCAAAATAAAATTATATTGATAAAGCTCCGGTACCTACTCATCATTCCACATTCCTTCTGAGGATGCGTCCATCACTGACGTCAATAATCCATCGCAATTAGTCTTTCTCTAAAAGGTAGTACAGCCTGTTTCTGTCTAAACTTGAAGCCTTACTGATTTACTTGATTAAGAATTGCAAAATCAATCAGTAGGACATATTAGGACGCTATGTAGTTATACACCGTGTCTTTCATTGCTACAGAGTTTTTTTCTGCAAAAGTATTATACGATAAACAAAATAATCACTTCTCTAAACTTTTCCCAGATTGAATGACCAGCTTCTAATTTAATCTGACTGAAACCCAGTATTTTTATGGAGCAAACCTTTAACAAACCCAGTAATAGTGACACCCTGTAACATGAGCGACATTAGATTAAATTTGCTTTACACAGGGAACACCCTGTGTAAAGCAAATCTAATGTCGCTCATGTGTTGTTCTTGATAACAATCAAATGAGTCCGACTGCCCTTGGTGGAGTGGAAAAGACTGACAGACTATGGACACACTCTAATTAAATAAAAACCACTCTCTTCCTTCATATGTTTCGCATTTTGTTTAGTCAGTCCCGTATTTGTTCCTCACGCCGTGAAACTCAGTTCCTAGATATCCTATAGAGTACCTATACCGCAATGCTGAAACTCAAAGGGAGGCCAAACGAAGAGGGTAAGGTTTTAACTAGTCCCTTAAGCTGTACTCAGAGGACGGGACGACTCATTTGATGATTTTCCACCAATAATAAGGTCACTATTCATAAATGACATGACTTTTATAGCTCAAACTTTGATCATTCTCATATCCGTCCAATAGTCAATACTCAGTTCCACCTATAGAGTATACCGCAATGCTGGAAAAATCAAAATGGACACCAAACGAAGAGGGTAAGTTTTTAACTAGTCCTTTCTGCTTTACTCAGAGAACGGGACGACTCATTTGATGATTTTCCACCAAAAAAGGTCACTATATTCATGAATAACATGCCCTTTATAGCTCAAACTCTGATCATTCTCACATCCGTCCAACAATCAATCCTCCGATGAGTATAGATCAAATTACAGACGAAGCTTGTACAAGTAAAATACTCACAAAAGCACATGTGCCTATCGAAAGGCAAATTAGTGTACCTATATCCTATTATAGCTTAAATCATCTACAATTTACTGCATTGAGACATTTCCGCTATTCAGGCAGGTATCTGGTTTTTGTAAGAAATTATACCTATGTATATCTATGTATAACAAAACTATTCTACCAAGAGTGCAGAGACTGAGGTGCGATACCTATGTACTAATTGTAAATAACGACTCAGTGGAAACTTAATAGAATGATGCTGACGAAAACATCAATGTTCGACTTTCGGTGATTAGCGTTTCGTAGAAACGCACGTCTGTACCTCGAAGGGCGCGCTCGCAGACTCAGCTTCTGTGGCGAGTGTACAATTTGTACATAGTGTAATCATTTTTGGGAGGCTTACGAAAGTAAGGAATCCATAAACGTATTGTAATTGTACAATCCACAAAGTTGAATCATGATCCACCATAAGCTTATTTTCTACCAGATATTCAAATACAATTAGGTTCACATTTGCGTAAACATACTTATCCATGGTAACGACTTTGATCTTTGTCAATTTGACAAATTCAAGCGATTTTTTGTCAAAATGGGTCATGATTCAACTTTGTCGACTGTACCATACAAGACAGATCGAAGGTTAAAAACTACGTCGTCGTCATCATATTCTCAGCAGTAAGACGTCCACTGCTAAACATAGGCCTGCCTAATAGATTTCCAATACGATCAATGAGGAGCAGCGTGCAACCAGTTCGGGCATGCGGACAGCAAGTAAAGGGCAATTCCCTGTCCGAACAAGGACCATGCCAGGTCAACGGCGCGTCGTGTTCCACGTGCACCTCAAAGAGCGTCAGCAAAAATGACGGGGCCCCTTCTCAGAGGGACAAAGCCTCCGGGGTCGCGGGATTTATTTCCTCATCGTGACTCCGGAACATAAAGGGCTATTGACGGACACCGTGGATTTTAGTCAGTACAAGTCTGACAGTCCCTCCCGCCATGCCCGGGGTGGGAGGACTCATTTGATGATTGAAAGAAATTGATGACTAAAAGAAAAAAAAGCGTGCAACCAGTTTGATCTTGTGATCTTCACAGATCGTCTGTCTGTAATATACGTTTAATAGCTACGGAACCAAACAACATTGTTTCATACTCGACGCGTGATGAGTACTTGGTCAAAATCAATAAGTTGATCGGCACGGCAGTCCAGGTCATTTGCACCACGTTCACGATACGTCGTGCGCATACGCAGATTTTTTACTTTGGTTATCAAAATCATGATTATGTTTATAGCATCCTGTCGCCCGATTTTGATCTGCTTTAATTACTTTTTGAAGGTTGTAATTGTTGTTGTATTGTTTATTAGATGTAAAGACTTTTTGATTTAATAACATTCGGCTTTATTACAAAACGTGGTTTAACTTAGACCAAGCTTTAAATCAAAAATGAATTTTCGAAATTCGAACTTTATTTCTACTATCGTAAAGTTATTAATACAAAAACCGAGTTTAGATGCCGGTCTAAGTTGTCAATGTGCATTTTAGAATTTTATAGCAGTTGGAATAAAGTTCGGGTCTAAGTTAAACCACGTTTTGTAATAAAGCCGAATTGAGTCTAGTGACGAAGAGTGAAACTCAGACAAAAAAACAGAAATTAAATTTTAGCAATAAGTTGCAGATCATGTTTTTTGGTTTTTACAATAAAAAAATGTTAGTAGTAGTCCAAAATCTGTCGAGCAATCAACTGCTGCGCTTCTTGTCGCGTGTTCGATTCCTACAAGTAACAAAAATTGTATGATCTACAATCAGGTGTTTTGGATTTGGCTGTTTGTGCTATTGAAATTTTTGGCAAAGCAGATGCTTTGCCAAACATTTCAAGACACGGGAGGAATTCCTAGAGTGGGAAAAATAACGTTTTCTGTTGACTGGCGATATCTGGCTCATTATCTAGACATGTGTATAAATTGGGAGAACCCAAATAATCGTCATTCAGAGATAGATTTACTGAGTTATTATTTCGTTCAAGGAAACGAAGACCTTTTCAAAACGTAGTTTTAAAGACGAGAGGACACTGTCCAGACTTTGAACCTTGTTCTTTTGTCCATCAATAATAGACGCTTGACAGGCGAATTATTTTGTGTTTCAGGAGGGAATTGTTGCGAACTAAAGGTCAATACTATTTATTTACATTAATAAGTGTCAGTGTCATTATTGTTGTGACATATTGACACTTTCAACCTGCTAGCAGAACTTCAAAAGGGCTGTGACGGTGATATATGATTCTGTCACTGTCGTTTGAAACTTACAATTAGCAGCATTTTTCATTTTTGTTCTACATCATCGTAATAGTCATAAAAAGTGTGGCAGATTTTTGCTCCATAATTCCTCCATATAATTACAGCTTCATGAATTAAGAGAAAATTCGTATCGTAGTAGCTTTAATTTGTGTCGTCCACATCATCTGCCTAGCCTTTTTCCCAACTATATTGAGGTAGGCTTCCTTTGGATATCAGTATTTCCCATGGAGCTACTGCCTTCACAACCCAGTAACTGAGCAATACTATACCTCATGGTTGTCAGACTTATGAGCTTCTGACTAAAAATAACGACTGTCAAAGATCGATAAATGACAGCCGGGACCAGCGGATTTACGTGGTTTCCGAGGCATTTTTTTTTTTTTTTTTTAGCGTGGTAAAATCATCAAATGAGTCCTCCAACCCCGGGCAGGGCGGGAGGGACTGTCAGACTTCTACTGACTAAAATCCACGGTGTCCTTCATAGCCTGTTACGTTCCGGGGTTACGGTAAGGGAATAATCCCGCGACCCCGGCAGGCTTTGGCCCTCTGAGAGGGGGGCCCCGTCATTATGCTGACGCTCTTTGAGGCGCGCGTGGGACACAACGCGCCGTCGACCCGGGCATGGTCCTTGGTCGGGCAGCGAGTTGCCCTTTACTCGCTGCCCGCATGCCCGCGCCTACGGTGGCCGGAGATCGTCGCGCGACGTCCGTCGCCGTGGGCGTCCTGCACCGCGGTTGGGGCGGAGGGAGGACTCTGTCCTCTCTCGCTCGCGGCGCGCCTCCTCCTTCGCGAGCATTACTGCTTCGCAGAAGGAGGCGACCGCTTCCCACTCCGTCTCGCCCCGCAGCATGGCCGAAACCAATGCCGGGCGCGAGAGGTCTCCGCCTATCGCAGCCGTGAGGACACGTCGGTGCACCGCCCAAGCTGGGCAGTCCGACGTGGTTTCCGAGGCATGGAGGAAACTCGCTGTGACAGAGGTTCACCCATCCACAGATCGACCTCTGTCAACGCGGCTTAAACTAGAACATCGGCCTGTATGGCTGTAATTATTTAGCCACAAGCTCCTTCAATTTGTGTCGTCATCAAATTGTCAATAGGCAGCTTTGCTCCCATCAGTCAATACTTGAACAAATGGAATGCCACCCATCCATCAGTTTGACTGACAATCTATTATTATGTTCTGATTATTTGCTCAGGTCAATATCTATTACAATTCAGTAGAGTCTAACTTAACTTTCGGTTTCGGTTTCGGCGAAAATAAACGCATTCGGCCAAAACTTCGGGTGCGACCAAAATGAGCCGTTTGGATTGTAAGAGTGGGATGGACGCGCAGTCACACATTCCGGAATTTTATTGTTTTTGACACATGTTGGTAATTTTTATTATCTAACTGTATTTAACAAAGTAACTATTAATTTTAATGTTAAAAATATTTTCTGTTCTACTCCTAGCCAGTATTAAACTATGTATATTATTATTATATTTGAGATTAACTAAACCTTCGACCAAAAAAAGTATGAAGAAAGCCGAATTCAGCTTCGGTTTCGACGAGAAATCGAACTTCAGTCCAACACTAGTATTGAATTTTACATTCAGTAAGCCACAGTTATGTAATGTAAGTAAGTGATTCAGATTGTTACCATTTAATAGTTTCGTCTATTGTCTCGAAGATGAGAGTTTGCTTGAATAGCCAGTGAGTCAGCAACTAAAGAAGATGGATGGAATTTCGATATTTCCAATTAAACAGGCTATAATTTAACTCATTATAGGTATTGATAATATGTTTCTTTTCTGTTTCCAGGGAGGCTACAGACAACCCACCTCACAACACCTCAAAGAGCTGTCAAATATTTGACGAGGCCCCCTGAGGACCAAGGTCTGCCGGGGTCCCGGGATTGTTTCACCTTATAACCGTGGCCCTGCCACGTAAAGGGCTATTGAAAGATCACAGTGGATTTTAGATAGTACAAGACTGACAGTTGGCCAGGGTGGGACGGGAGGACTCATTAGATAGTTTTACCACGATAAAAAAGGGTACTAAAAAGCTCACTCTTGTTGAAGAAACTAACTAGTCCTTGTTATAATTAATGTGTGAGATTATCATCAGTAAACAAATGTACTCAAATTAGTGCAAAAACGTGAGCGCTGCATTGCGTTGATTCAAATAATAATTTTGATTTTAGGTTTTTTAGATCTAATTTATAAAGATTTTAAATGTCACCATTTCACAACAGAATCATGATCCATTTCATTCCTTTCAATGAAGTTAAAGTAAGCTTTTTACAAACAAAGTAATGTCAAACTACCAAGGCCGCTTTATAAGAAGCTATCTGCGTGAATTATCTTGTCCTAATATTTGGACTGATTTGATTACGATCGCAGGAAAGACGATCACGTTTCGAACTGTTTGGAGAAAGGTTACCGTGTTCAGTGATGGGGTAACAGCGTCACTTTCAAGGACGTGGAAGTCTAAAACTGATGGAAGAAGAAGATAATATGCTGTACTAAAGTATAGTCCCTGTAGACAAGCTTCGACCCTGGAAACAATTTTTTTCCTACTCCTCCACTATTCTTTTCTGATTAATTTCGTTGCAGGATCCAAGACAGGTAAATTCATTCTCCGGGACACGTCGAACTTCATTGTCTGGGATCTTTTCTGGTGGTTGCCAGTTGATTCTGGCTTTCAGGAGTTGCAGTGGTTTGGGAATAGTGTGGTGGGTTTGTCCCAAAAGCCATGGCCCTATCTGGGGGCAGGGCCACCATCCTGTCATATCCTGACGCCAAACAGTTTTAACTGTGTTCCATTGATGAACAGAAGATCCAGTACCTTCTGGCTGCGCTCACTCTAACTTCGGTATGCGGACGACGAGTAATGGGTGACTTACCCGGGTCGTGACATAATGCCCGGGTCTACGGCGGCGTATTGGCCCTAGGCGAAGGGTCTTCTACGTGCGCCTCAAGAGCTGTCAACAATCTAACAACGCCCTTAGAGGGCCAGAACCTGCCGGTCTTGCGGGACTGTTGAAAGACACCATGTATTTTAGTCAGTACAAGTCCGAACAGCGCAATCGCGTGCACTCATTGGGTGATTAACTACGTAAAAAAAGCTGCTCTATAATATTTGCTTCTTAAATAATAAAAAATTTGAAAATTATGTTTTTATTATAAGAGTAGTAAAAACATAATTTATATCGTTCGCTATAAGTTTCTAAATAACTTCTTTGCGTAATCCAATACAGTTAAATTTAGCTTAATAAAACTCGTGTTCATTGAAAGACACCAAAGGAAAAATCTTCAAATCCCACAATACTTATAATTATTTAACAAATTTTCGAGCTAATAGTAATGTTATTACGGGATTTTCAATACGCTCTTAAATCGTGGAAACTTTAATTTTCCGATGCCGGATTTTGATTTTAGTTCTTCACTTACGGCAAAGATGGCGCTGTATACTTTTTGTATGCCTTGTAAACTCTTTAGCTATTGTCAAACAGGCGTGGCGAACGCGAAGCGAAGCATAAACTATCGGATCGCTATTGCTTTTTTATGTGACTCATAATCATCATCATCACCCTTCGGATCGCATTTGCTTCGTCTATCTGTTTGACATTAGCTTTTAGGATTCTCTGATGCTGACAGTTCAGAATATCCGTTGATATCTGTCATAAAATGTTCTTCGTCGACATCATAGGTTATAAGGTCAATACAATGATGAATCAATCTAATAATAGACAACTGACCTAGAGCTTAATAATGTGACCACTTTAACTGCGCCCACGCATTTCTAGACACAAGTCGTGACGATCTTTGTTTAAGCGTTACCAAAGTCGCGGTAAAAGCCGCTGTCTACAGCTTAATTACTTTTATACATAAGATAGTATTTAACGCTAACATTAATGTAATAACCTTCATATCTCAATTACTCCAGGTAAATAACTATGTCATGTCGTATGTATCATCCTTGACTTATGCATATGAAATAGTTTCATAAGCATTTTTGTAGTGCAAAAAGAGATGCTAAAATAACTAATTATAAATCTATCCATCATAATTATGGCTGTTTTGGTAATATAAGTAATTTATTTTGTGAGTTGAACACAGATGGTTTCGTGGCTTGCGACTGTGAGGATCGATCGATCGGTGGATGTGTGGATGTGTGCCCTTAAAACATCAACGTCGGATCCGTGTCTCTTGAACCCAGTAACTGAATACTAAATGTAAATTAGAATAATATTCATAACCTAAATTTTATAATAACAACAAAACATTATTACAATGCAGATAGATTTCAAAATACTGTATTATAAATTATTACGATGTATTGTCTATCTCTTACACTATATGTGATAATAAATATCTGCGACACTCCCTCCCTTAGATAAACTAAGTTATGATCGATTGTTGTTAATTCAAAATATCATTAGATTTCGTAATCGTAAAAGCCTATACAAGGTGTCTAATGTTTAATAGTCAATAATTGATTAATATAGACCGTATTGCAAGATTCTATAATCATAATGAAATTTCAAACAAAAGATACTCCTTTTTCAATGAGGGCGGTTCCCTTTTTTTAACCGACTTCAAAAAAAGGAGGAGGTTCTCAATTCGTCGGAATCTTTTTTTTTTGAAGTGAAAACTTCTTTAGCGGCGTTGTACACTTTTTCTGTAATGGGTAAAAAATTTAAAACTCGCGTCAGGGTCACGTGACCCTGATCGAAAATGAGTAAGACGTCATTCAAATTAAAAATAAAACATAGTAACAAAAAAGTTTTCACTTCTACCGGCACTCCTGGAGTGCAACCTTTTTTTTTTTTTTTTTTTATGTATGTTCCCCGATTTCTCGAAGACGCCTGGACCGATTTGGAATTTTTTTCTTTTGTTTGAAAGGGTATACTTTCCAATTGGTCCCATGATCACCAGGTCAGGATCTGATGATGGGATCCTAGGGAAATCGAGGGCAACCTTCAAATTTTATAGGCACATAGTACCATTTTCATATATTTTCTAAAGCTGTTCAAGTATTTGCATCTGATAATCATCATCTCAGGTGGATGACCTGATGATGGAAGGTACAACTCCTTAACAGTAAGGAGTAGGCATCGATTGATTTACTTTGTGTTCGCATATCTCCGGAACTACAAGTCCGATTTAAGTAATTCTTTTTTTGTTGTACTAGGTATCATTTAACTTAGAGAATACTGCAAGTTTCATCAAAATCGGTTTAGTAATTTTTGAGATATGGAATTTTATTAGCTTAATGTGTACATGAGTGATGTAAGTACTGGTGCGAAGGATTACAAAATTATAGTGCACATGTAAGAGAATAATGTTCTTGACAAGAATTCGGGTTGAATATTTAAACTAAAAAGAGTAAAATAAAAACTTTTTCAAAAAAAATGTAACCGCCTTCAAAAACAACCACAAAAAAGTGTAAAATAATCTACAAAATAACTTTTTTTTCGGAAGTCGGTGGCTAAAAAGACAATGAAAAGAAAAAAAACAAAGGCACCGACTTCCGAAAGAAAAGTTATTTTGTAGATTATTTTACACTTTTTTAGCGTGGTAAAATCATCATAATTATGAGTCCTACCACCCCGGGCAGGGCGGGACTGAACATAGGCCTCCCCCACATATTCTTTCTTTGGTCAAAGAAAAAGCATTGCCAGCCTACGTGGCAATGCTGCCAGTCTTCTGGGCACGCACACCCAGATGACAGGCGTACTTGGACGCTTAAGTGTCTCTGCCTGTTTGTGTTTTTTTTACATAATATTTTTGGTTTTAGTTTTAATTTGGCATCTTTTGTAAATATTTAGCTCGTTATAAGTATGTATAAATATTAATTCTTAGTTATAATAAAAGTTTTAATTGGTAGTTTAAATGAGCTTCAAAGCCTGACTGCTCAACAAATAGTTTTCTAAACGTGTTTGACCTGAGGTTACTCGTAAAATCAGAATAAATTTTTTTTTTTCAAATAAATTGGCAACCAATAACTTTGCATAAAGTTATGAAATAATTTAAAACGAAAACATATTGTGTTGTGTATAGTCCCAACAAGTTCATGGCCAATATAAAGCTAGGTGTACACTGCTGTCTTGCGTCTTGTTGCATTTTTATATTAATTGTTTTGATTAAAAATTAACTCTTGCGAGCTACGATTTGCGGGAAAAGATTAGTACCTAGGGGAGGTAAGCTCAAGACGGGTAGCCCGCCTAAAACGGGTATGCATTTTAAATTATGTATTAGAATGTGAAAATTTAGAATCTGTGCGTGCAGGACGCGGCTCCTGAAAAGGAGAGGCGACGCGTCCTGTACGCACACATTCTCATTAGAACGACGAACGACGTAATTTAACATGCATGCAAACCACCGGTTTAGGCGGGCTACCCGTTTTGAGCTTACCTCCCTTACTGTTTACGGTACTTTTAACTTGTTTGTGACTTGCGATAACTCAATAATATAAATTATCAATTTCAAACATAAACCGGTGACAAGTACCGTTACTCGTGACTGTTATACCATATTTGTGGAATTCATATAAAGTCTTGTGATTAGCAGTCACACTATGTAAAAAACTGGGATCAAGCTACAGTTGAATACAAAGATTTTTGACGGAACGACAAACGGCTTCGTTTTTCTTCAAACGTACAAAATCTTAAAAAAAAATATTTAGTTTCTATATAATCAGCACATAAATGCTAATCCATTATTATTCAATAACAATTTCTATTATGATAGTCGTATGCCATTCAAACATCTCTAAATTATCATACAAAAATAAAAATAAATACTAATTTATTATATTCATCAAAAGTTATCTAAAGAGATGTGAGCACACACCTTTATAATCTTTTATGTCCAAGTTCAAGGTTACGAAAGAACATAAAAAACTTGTATTTTTATATTATTATGTATTCTTATGGCCTTTCGCGACTGTTCATAAAATTGTGTTCTGACGTTAAATACGTTTTAATAATTTACTGACTGTATACCTAATGAGTGTAAAAACTATAAAATATGAAAATATCACGTGAGTTATTGTTGTTTTTTTTTTTAATGAAGGGTCTTATAGAGAAACCTCAGGTATTTTTCTACTAATATTCCATAATTTTTTGCCATTTTGTTGAAAGGCCTGAGTTTTTATTGGCCACATTATAAGTTCATCATATATGATCAAACGGTCCTCCTAGGCACACTCGTATCACGATCTGGCTAATTCTACGATCGGCCGACACACATTTTTTTTTTAAACTATTTCACGTTTAACCACTATCTCGCCTCATCAAAAACAAAGGTGTGGGCGACAGTGAACGCTTGCCTACAAGTAACCAGGTAGCCTACCATGAACTCTTACAGCGTGAGTCTTTAGACTGTGGGAAAGAGATGGCGCTAGACGACTTGTATAGCTCTGTCACTTTCTCACAGCCTGAACTGGATCGTGTTAAGAGCTCGTGGTAAGACCTTCCCTTCTTTAGGTTGGAATTGAGGGTGGAAATTAGAGGGTTAACAAAGCCACGAAGAAAAAGTAGTAAGCCTTTCCTTCTTTCAATTTTATTTTCGCACTCAATTCAAGAAGTAAATAAATCTAATTCCACGCTTTCATATTATTAGCACACCGTTAACAAATACATAGAGAAATCGTGCCATCCTCTCGAGCTTTCCTGTTTGTTGGTGTCGCAAAAAGTGAATGCATTTGACACAGTATTGTTACCGTCATTTGAACGATCTAGATGATACGGTAATAATGATCTGTTACTAGCATGTCAATGTCCTACTTATGAACAAAGGTTTTCTATACATATGGATGTTAAGGACATTAATCACCACGTTTGCATAAGATTCCTTCCAGAACAACTTGTTATAAGTTCAGAGTGCGTGACGTGTGACAATTGCATTTGTAATGTAGAACTTTCAAAAGGTAACGATTTCTGACTAGTCCTATACTTTGCTTTTACTTTCCTAGTCCATATAGCTTTTCAGGCATTTCCAGACACTCAGTTTTCATAATTTCAAGCCTATTAACCCCGAAGGGTTAAGCAGACGTGAACCTAACAGTAGGTACACCCGAATTTTGCTACTTATGTTTACACCTCATGTGAAAGAGGGGGTCCTCTCAAATACTGAAAATTCGTGCTAAGGGTACAGTAACCTTAGCACGAATTTTCAGTATTTCAGACGTAAAGTAAACTGGAACTTTGACAATTTCAAATTGAAAATTTTCAAGGAAAAAATTAGTTCTGTCTTCGCACACCAGAGGCGCCATTATGTTCCATTTTTTCATACAAAAACGCTGAAAATACTGGAAAGACGCTGTAAAGTAAAAGAGTGAAAATTCGTCTTAAGGGTAGTTCATTGAAAGAGTTTTATAATGAAGTTCTCAAAAAGTCCATGCCCATTTTGCTCCGCCCCAGAAACGCCCTAGAAAAGACATAAACGCGCGCCACTTACTTTTAGATTTTTTTTTTTGCACAAATTGGTCTATCGTGCTGAATAAATTTTACATTATGGGCACACCCTTTAACGATAAAAGAGCTGGTATACTTAGCAAAAAATAAGAAACTAAAAAATAAAAAATACTCAAAAGCAAACATAAATCATCACTTTGTATTTATAATACAAAAAAAAAAAAAGAATGTTTTATAATGTTTATGAATCTCATTCGTTTTGAATCAATGAATAAAATTTTTATTTAAACTTAGAACTGATTCACATTCATGCACTTTTTGAATGTCATAAAAAATAAAAAAAACAGAGCTTGAAAAGCTACTGCTCTTTAGTTTCCTATATTTTATTCCAGTAACGGGTACGTGCTTCGCTACGTATACAAAAAATGTGATAAATGAAGAACCGCTTGACCGATTTTGTGCAAAATTCACAGAAACCAACTACTAAATAGTCCAAACAAAGCAAAATCATTTGGTTTGGATAAGTGAGCCCGTTCTTGAAATATACAATTACAACAAAAAGTGGCATTAATTTTTGTGTATATTGATTAATTTGATGCTAAATAAGTAGAATATTTGTACGACTTAAAAGAATGTTTTAAGGTCTAGGTGTTTGATGAATCAAATTCATTTATTTTGTGTTTGTGAGTTGAAATGTTTCTAAACTGGGTGCGTTTACAAACATTTCAACTCACAAACACGAAATAAACGATCAGAAGAAAATCTTAGCGTGAGGCAACTTTTTTTTAATAAAAATGTCAGTTCAAATTATTTTTCTTCCAGACTATTATTTTGCCTGATCCCATCTATCATTGTACCAAAATTCATTGATCCGGTTCAGCACTTTAGGCATGGAAGCGTGACAAACAAACAAGACACAATGTCGTATTTATAATATTATAGTTGGGAATATCTATATTAAGGATTGGTAATTCCTAGGTCTTTTAAAAAATAACAATGATCTTACGATGAGACCATCATAGATCATTTTGGCATATTTTTATTGATTTAATATTAATAAGACGGGTTTAACACCTAAACGTGCCATATGGTAGTCTGCATTATTATTTCTCTATCCTGGTTCTTATTATCGTAGCTATATGGTTCATTTTGAAATACGTTTGTTTTTGGCAATGATTTTATCTTTGATAGTGCTGTGAAAAATATATTTAAAAGTTTTATTGTTGTACAGTGGGCAGCATGTAACAAAAAACAAAAAGTTGACATCACTTATTTATTTTCACCGCCTTGGGTGGAATTGATGGGATTATTAAAAAAACATCAACTCTACTAATACACTAAAAATACTGTAAAAATACAACGCTGAAAACAGTTATTAATCTAAACGGAGCTGAAAAGAAAATTAGAATAATGTTAATTTGTAAGAATGTTGCCGATTAATCTCTCAAGTTGAACAGTTCACGATATCAGCTCAGCCACACAAACAGACACTTTTTCTTTCATTATAATTATGATCTGTGATTGTTTCTATTTTTTTATCTTCTTTTTGTTTCTCTTTTTTTAAATATGCATTTAATTTTTTGAAAATGTAAAATTTATAAAATTCAATTTATACTGTGAAAGACGAGTAGATCTACTTTGTATCTTCCATGTAATTTGAGTCTAGATATTAATCGCGTACGACTCTGTATACCTTCAAATTATTATAGGAAGTTACAAATGTGTTAATAAGGCGCTCCCTCACCGCGAGCATTCACCTGTAATGTAACACAAAAGTGCACAATTTGATGCTCTATTTTGTCTTCGAATGTTCGAATCTGTAACGTTACATTACAGTTGAATGCTCGCAGTGATAGAGCGCCTTAAGAAAACTGCAGCATGAATAAATGACGGACTTTATTTTACTGAATGCCAAATTTCGCTGAATTCACACACCAAAACATGCAAATTTTTTGTACTGTATTTCAGACTGCGCTTAAATACATGCATTTTTCGTTGAAAGCTACGCTGCAAGTTTTTTTAGTTTTAATTTGTGACTTATCAAGTGCATTCGGAGCTTTTTAGCTGATTCCTTACAAAATTACGGAGCCTTGAAAATGAAACAGGATTTTCTAAGAAAAATATTGTTTGTACTGAAACGAAAATAATGATGAATGTTAAATTAGGATATTGGTCATGCTACGCATCCAGTGCATGCTAATAATATAATGTTTATACCTTTAGTTTATCGAGCTGAGTCGAATGCCTGTTTCTTATCATATCCATTGATAAACACTTCAATAAATTAGTTTTTATTCAAAACTAATTTATAATAATTTAAGATAGTATCACAAATACAATATTTTGTCCGTATTAGAGCCTGATCAATCACCTGCTGATTACATCTTTATCTTTTTAAGACATGGAGTGATTAACCTCGAATAATCTATGTATCTATTATTTTAACATAATAAAACAAAAAACTGACTGACTGACTAACTGATCGATGAACGCACAATTGTAACCGCTGGGTATAGAAGCATCATATTTTGCACAAATTTTCCTTAAATGAAGTAAGTCTCTCCCACTGCTGGGACACAGGCCTCCTCTCTGTGAAAGGAAGTAGGCCATAATCTACAAGGGTCCAGTGAGGGTTGGTAGATGTCACATGTCTTCCAATTTTTGGTTCTAGGACATACCGTTTCCTCACGATGTTTTCCTTCGCCGTTTTGAGAGCAGTGATGATGTAATGAATTTCTTAAAGTAATGCGTCTGTCTGGGTTTGAAAATCGAATCCAAGACTTACAAGTTACAAATTTGGCGTAGATACCTGGGCCTCCACCGCTGGGAAAATGGGATGTAAGTTTGTATGAAAATGAATGTAAACATCCGATTTGCTTGAAACTTCGATTGTAAACAGTCAAGTTGAGATAAATGCGTTTCATATTTTTTGAAAACAGCCCAAAGACGGTTATTGAAAAACATAAAGGAAATATTAAATTCTCACGAGCGAAGCCGCAAGAGAAGTGCTAGTGTATTAATATCAGGGACCGAAAACCTTTATAAATTACGGGACCGGTATTGAAGAATTTTGGTTATTTTTCAGACTTAGGTAACCGCTATCTGGGTAACCAGACCGAAAAAAAATGTAACCTCTATTCAGGTTACCGTTTTAATACCGGTTAACTAAAGATAACGACTCTTTGTCACACACACATGCGATGCGCGCCCAGTGTCTATTGCCGACGGCACGTGTGAGGTGTGCAAGATAGGGGTAATTTTTATTTCGGTAACCGGTATTAATACTGGTTATGAATTCACTTTTAATAATAAAGGTAATCTGTAAAATTACCTGTAAAAGAAAAAAACGTTGTTACCGAAAAAATACCCGTATTGATCATACCTGTTTCGGTCCCTGATTAATATTATTTAAAGTTGGCCGTGATCTTCATTATAAAGTCATTACATTATAATAAATCCTTTATTTATTTATCAATTTCTCACCTTTAGTTACACAACTTTCTTCTTTACTTTTATTTTTCATAAAATCTGTTTTGTAACTTTTGCAAGCGTGACATTACTCGAAGATTGACCACCGTACGCAACCACCACCACGTGTACGTAATATAAATTATCAGAAAATCAAGTTTCGTCGAAATCAGTTCAGTAGTTCTGTGTGATAAAGTAACAAACATCCGTCCATCCCCACAATCTTTTATTTTTGTTATTATTCGTTAGATTAGATTGTTATTCGTTAGATTAGTTATTTTTGTTATTATTTGTTAGATTAGATATAGATTTTCTTGCCATCACACAACACCATTTATCTTCATCATGATCCATTTTCTTTTATTTTATCTATGTCGTAGGATAATTTGATACTTCGAATCTTCGCGGAAATCCTAGGGGTTTTGCGAAAACGCGGATAATTAGACATCGCCGAAAAATTATCAAATCTTACTGGACAAAGTCAGGATTTTTGCGAAAATACTCGTTATTATAGTAAGATTTGATGTGCTCAACACTGATTGGCTACAATTTTGCTGGCTGACTTCTAATTGGTTCCTAGTTTGCCGATGATTAACTTTAAAATTAAGGGTCAAATAAGGTACCCCGACAAGGATAGTTTAGTTTTAAGGATATTATTATGAATTTCAATGATGGGTCCTGTGGACTTTGATCCAAGAGCGAGCGAAGCGAGCTCGGGACTCGTGGGCACCCCGACACGGACAGGTTAGGTTCGAAGGGGATGGCGGGGTCTGAAAGACCCCGCCATCCCCTTCGTGTTAGGTTACTTTAAACCATGTAAGCAGAAATAGAAGCCCCGCGAAGCGGGGCTTCGTTGAACTTCCTTTTTAGGTAATCTTCACCTATACTTGTTTTAAGTATCATCAGAGCATTTTAACATGTTTTTATGCCATTGGCTTTTAATTTACATCCCTGACTGTACTTGTTCACCAAACTCGACATAAAGGTAATAGAAAGCGTAAAATATCAATACTTTGGAGAACAATAGACTTTCAGACTCGACGTAACGGGACTCGACGTAAAGGGAACAACCAATCAGAGACGATCTCTTATTGAACGCGCTGACCGACCAATCAGCGTTCTTATTTCATAACAGCCAGCGTTTCGTTTCGCAAAATTGCTATAATAACGAGTATTTTCGCAAAAATCCTGACTTTGTCCAGTAAGATTTGATAATTTTTCGGCGATGTCTAATTATCCGCGTTTTCGCAAAACCCCTAGGATTTCCGCGAAGATTCGAAGTATCAAATTATCCTACGACATCTATACTACTAGTATATTAAAATAGAAGAGTTTGTTAGGTTGAACGCGCCAATAAAAAGATTTTTTTTATAGAAAAAATATTTTTATGTTAGCCCATTTATTGAGAAATGGAAATTCACAAAAAAAAATGGTTTTTCATACAGATGTGCCCGACCAATTTCTCATTTTGCATGAAAAACCATTTTTTTTATGCGTATTTCCAAAACTCTTAACCAAAAATTGTTCACTAACATGGGCTGAGTTACCCCACGAGAGGTTTTGCGCTTTTGACGTTACACGTTGTATACAACATCACGCTAATACCAACAAGAACCGGTCGGCAAATGAAACCGCGGGGAACAAACAAAACTACGACTTCAAACAATTGACGACACGTTTGGCGCAGTTGCTGAGTGATCAACTGCTGCGCAGCGTGTCGCGGGTTCGATACCCGCACTGACCAAATATTTTGTATGTTCTTCAAGTTGGTGTTCCGGGTCTGGAGGTTTGAGTATGTAAGTTTCTATTATTTGTAAACGCACCCACGATACAGGTAAAAAATCCTAGTGTAGGAATGATTTTTTAAAGAAAAAATATCCAATTCTAACTCAATATAATACATTTTTCGTACTTTACAAAGATAAGGTATCTTCTTTACATTTTAGCCGAACGGCTATTAAATGAGATAAGATTAAATGAATCGAATTAATCCGTGTGTCATCGTATCATATTTCATTTTGGTATTAATACCTATACCTACTAATTTCTTGTTGATCCAGTCTAGAATATAATACAAAGTTCATGGCAACACAAAAATCAATATTCTACCTAATTTATACATCCGGGATTTATTAAAAGAACGTGACTAGTTGTTTGCCTAAAACTGCTTTATTTTGATAATCTAATTTGGTATTTAATATTTTCGACACACTCTTTAAATGTTTTACAGATCACCAGCTTATCTACCGTGTCAAATTTATTTGATAGATTTGCAACTTTAACATAAACATAGACCGTGGTACAGTCAGCATCAAAAGTCGATGACCACATTCAGATTTTCAAAATCACTGTACATTATAATCACCCATAAATCGCTCAACAAGATACGCGACAATATTGAATGAACATCATTAAAGTTCAAAATTAACTGAACATAAATATTCAATGGTCACTGAACACCATTTTGCCAAAAATTGCTGATCGTTATAATATTCAAAAACATCATTACATTCAGTTTTACAAAAGTCCCTGAACAATATAAAATGTTTGTTTTGGTTATCTAGTATAATCACGGCAATGTTCTAAAATGACTCAACATCATAAATAACAAAAGTCACTGAACAATATAAAATGCTTGTTTTAGTTACCTACTGCAAAACGTCCAAAAATAACTGAACATCATAAATAACAAAAGTGACTGAACAATACAAAATACTGGTTTTAGTTACCTCCTGCAAAACGACCCAAAATAACTGAACATCATAAATAACAAAAGTCACTGAACAATATAAAATGCTTGTTTTAGTTACCTACTGCAAAACGTCCAAAAATAACTGAACATCTATTACCCGATTTTAAATCCTGTTTATAATCCACGCTGCCAGAATCTGTATTCTGGTAAAGTTTATTACAGAAAATCGATGTTTAGAATTCGTGCATTTGGCGTGGCTAAAAAGATGTGTCATAAAATATGGCTCAGAGAGGTGTGTGTTACGAGCGATTAGAAATAACAAAAGTGACTGAACAATAATTATAAAATACTGGTTTTAGTTACCTACTGCAAAACGACCAAAAATAACTGAACATCATAAATAACAAAAGTCACTGAACGATATAAATGCTTGTTTTAGTTACCTACTGCAAAACGTCCAAAAATAAATGAACATCATAAATAGCAAAAGTTATTGAACATTACTTTGTTTCGGATACGTAGCGCTAGCGTGTAAACTTTTACTATCAAAAGTAGCTGAACAGAAACGTAAAAAAGTGCTCATCTTCAGAGATATAAATTCAATCTTATCCTATGCAAACTAAATCATTACGGGGGAATCGGAGACTGCCACGGTAAAGCTATTGCATAGCAATTATAAAAAAAAAAAAACCGGCCAAGTACGTGTCGGGCCACGCACAGTTTAGGGTTCCGTAGTTGCCCATCAAAATACTTATGCGAACTAACTAAACTGATTCGCTGAATTTAATTTTAAAAAGAAGAATTTTCAAAATCGGTCCAGGAGTCTTTGAGAAATCGGGGAAAATATATAAGAAAAAAGATTACAACGAATTTAGAACCTCCTCCTTTTTTTGAATTTAGTTAAAAATAGTTGACGATAAAAACCTACCTATCCCCAAAAAACATACCTATAAAAGCTGTAAAAATAAAGTTGACAAACTTATATTTGCAGTTGTCTCCGATACATTTTGTTTAAGAAAATATGATATCAAGTACATTTTATAAGTTGGTCGACTATTACTCGTAAAGTTGTAAAGCCTACTTAGTCATGATAATTTTCTTTTAAACTTCGTTATATGTACTACTATTGTGAATTTTTTCACACCCCCAAAGATAACCGTTTAGCTGGTAGAGGGGGGGGACACTCGAATCGAGCAAAATTTAGCACTTTAAAGCTTAATATTTCACAAACGAATTTTTTTATCAAAAAATTGTTTATGGAAACTATCATTATTTTTTAAAGACCTATTTAATGATACCCCACACTAAGGGGTACGCGAGAAAAAAAAAATCCTCACTTTACGTGTAAGTACTGGAGGTACCCTAAAAAAAAATATTTTACGAGATTTTATTTTACCACTTTTTCGGCACAACAAATCCGTATATTTACACCAAATTATAGCTCTCTAGTACTGTGCGTCTCTGAGCTAAACTGCGGACAGACGGACGGACGGACGGACGGACGGACGGACGGACATGGCGAAACTATAAGGGTTCCTTGTTGACTACGGAACCCTAAAAACAGAAAAAAATTATCGCCTACCGCGAATACATATATGTATATGTGGGGTGCTATAACAGGAAACCTCCACGTGCGCCTGTAGACTGGAGTTCCTTCTCTAGAAGACCAGTTTTTCGGGCCGGTGCAACCTGGGATGCGGGCTAAAATTCTTCCTTAGTCACTGTGTGCCTAAGGGGTCTCTTTGCCCGTACGCGAATAGCCTGTCGTGTGGACGCTCCAACGCGTGTCCCTCTGATTAGCAGAGGGCACAGCCGCGGAGCGGGCTTGCGGACGGTGAGTGATAGGTAGCTCGCCGTCCGACCAAGGACCAAGCCCGGGTCGGTGGCGCGTCGTGGTTCGCGCCAAATGCCTGCTGGGGTCACGGGTTTTTTTCTTAACCCAGGATACCGTGGCCCCGGAACGTAAGGGCATAGGAAGGAACACGGGTGGATTTTAGTCACTAAGTGTGACAGTCCCTTCCGCCCCACCCAGGGCGGGAGGACTCGTTTGATGATTTTACCACCTAAAAAAAAAACCACGAATATAATGTGTATAACCAGAATATCACCATGGACGTTTTGCAGTAGGTAACCAAAACAAATATTTTATATTGTTCAGTGACTTTTGTAAAACTGAATGTAATGATGTTTCTGGATATTATAACGATCAGCAATTTTTGGCAAAATGGTGTTCAGTGACCATTGAACATTTGTGTTCAGTTGATTTTGAACTTTTATGATGTTCATTCAATACTGTCGCGTATCTTGTTGAGCGATTTATGGGTGATTATAATGTACAGTGATTTTGAATATCTGAATGTGGTCATCGACTTTTGATGCTGACTGTACCACAAAAACTTTTAAATGTCTATTGAACACTTGTCTAAAAAATATCGTTGAAATAAGGTCCGTTTTGCAGTCACACTTTTTTTAGACAGGTGTTCAACAGATGTTTAAGTTTATGTAGTAAGACTGAGAAGGTTTATTTAGGCGATAGGGAAAAATTTACAGAACGGGTTCATGTATAACTAACGTCTAGGTCTTTACCTGTCTCCATCAAAGTTTTATTGCATCAAAGGTTATGAAATTACCTAAATGTATTTAGAAAAAAAACAATTTTCGATGAAAATTTCAAAACTGCTTATTTTCACGATTATTTTGTATCACTGTGCTTTGTCACGATTTTTTTTTAAGAATATGTGATGCCCAGCTGAGTAGGAAAAATATTTATTGGAGACTTGGAGTACATAATTATTTTTGTTGTGTTGAGGTTTTGCAAGCGAAACTGCTGAACAAAAGTAGAGTCCTGGGTTCAGCTCTCAGGTCGGGCATAGTGTTTTAGGATTTCTTCTATCAGGAATAATTAGCAGTCATGGCGACTGATTATTTGGGTTTTGAAAATTATAGGTACAGGTCTACACTTATATTATTATCGCTATCCGTACATGGAAAATGTGCAAGAAATATTATTGGGGTCTTTATTAACGCAATAGCTCTAAAAACATTGACTTTTGTCCACTTGTAGTACTCGTATAATAAAATATTATATAAAATATCTGTTCAGTTGAATTGGCTGACTTTAGTTGTTATTATACCTAAGTAATTTAATAAAATAATGTAGTAATCAATAAAGAACTATATTATTAAGGTACATTTTCCAAAAAATAGCAATGAGTTTGAAGAGGATGTAGGGCAGTTGAAAATCATAGAAAAAAAAGTACGTAAGCCTGGCAATCATAAATCTGTGATCTATGAACTAGATTGAATTTTCAGGAACAACTAAAAACAACTATCAATTATTTATAATGATATAATAACTTATTTACAATTTCTTTCGCATTAAAAATGCTGAATTTATACATTTTATTGAAATGCTCCTTTACATTACAAAAAAATACTACTTGTTTAAAACTAAAACATGAACTGCTAAAAACTAACAAAATTTTGTTCGTAAAACATAACATTTTAATCAATATTTGCATATCTAACAATAATATATCTCGACACGACAACAATGTTTCCTAGCAACAGCCATTCTTTTAAAATTAAAATTATTTTGCCTGTCTCTAGCAGTTCATTTACATTTTCACATCCATGTCTTCATATTTTACATAACAAGTCTATATGGCACTGTTTAATAATAATATCCAGTTTTATCATCGAACCTAGGAGGATCCCTCGGACCTCCGAATTCTTCTCCTACTCCTACAAACGAACTGGACCCTTGGTTAAAAACAAGTTCGTATCCCGGGACAATTACGGCTGGAGTCTGACTGGACACTTTAGTTACGTCTACATTCAAACCTAATCTTGAAGAGGTGCTAGGGGAGCTACTAAAAACACCAGGGTTGTAATCAAATCCTTGAGAAGGGATGATACTATATTCTGGCCTGCCACTGAAACTGGATAATTCGGTAGACGGAGTTGGTAGTGCACCAAATTGAGAAGAGGCGACCGCTGAAGACTGGCCCTGAATGTTAGAACCCTTTCCGCTGAACTGATTATAAGATGTCTGAATAATTGGACCACTGAATACGGTTGGTTTAACTGCACCAAACTGAGATGAACTTGACTGTAGGAAAGTAGCCTGAGTTGATGACAGTCCTAAAGGCTTCAGGGGCTGACTACTAATCGGCGTTTGCGAAGTAGATACGGCAGAGTTAAAGCTTGTTTGACTTTGTTGCACTTTTTGGTCAAATACTGATTGTGGTTTGTTGAAGCCAGTAACACTTGCCGATTGAACGTTGCCTTGAGTAGACTGGCCTCCAATTATTTGACCAACCTGGAAAGCAGAACCTTGGGAGCTACCCACATTGGATTGCGAACCCTTTCCAAATTGAGATACACTTCCAGACTTGTCGGCGGTTTGTGTGTATTGGTACTCCTGGGAGTTAGTTTGCGATAAGGAACTTCCTAACGGTTTTTGCGTAGATGAAACAACACCCTTGTTTTGAACTCCAAATTGAGATGTTTCGTACTGAGAAACTTGACCTGTTTGCGTAGTACTAAAGGGAGCTACATTAGGATTTGAACTGGAGGCAAATGTACTAACTTGAGCTTGTGGCTTTTGTCCAAAGTGTGCCGTTGATGAACCAAATTGGACTTGGGAAGGCTTTTGCCCAACTAAGGGTTCTACATTTTGCGATATTGTGCTTATAGGAACAATAGTTTGAGATGTCTCACCAAAGCGAGATGGAGTTAACCCGAATTGTGTAGATCCTTGCGTGGATTGCACGCTAGCAACAGGTTTAATACCAAGTTGGGTAGTTTGGACTGTTTGGTCAATCTGGGATCCAGAAGAACCAGCTGACTGAGTTTGTTGGAAACTAGATCCTGAATTCTGGGATGAACCAGCTACTCCAAACTGTGTCGTCTGCACAATTTGATCTGTCGACCCTGTGTTTGATGAGTAGGAAGAACTCTGTGATCCTTGAGGTTTTTGACCAAACCTAGTACCTTCTGACTGTTGGTAGAAAGAACTACCTGAGCTAGAAGGCTTTTGGACAAAGGAGCTTTGGCCTGTTGAAGAAGTTACACCAGATACTGTAGTTGTTACCGGTTTTTGAGCAAACTGGGAGCCTGATGACTCAAATTGCGTTTGTTGTGAAGCAACGCCAGTGGTTGTTGTGCTAACAGGTTTCTTTCCAAACTGGGAGGTTTGGCCCTGAGAGAACTGAGAACCACTCGATCCAAACTGCGCCTGCTGGTAGACAGGTTTTATTCCAAACGATGTTTGAGATGTAGAGGATGATAATCCCGATCCTAGTGTTGATTGAGAATTCTGACCAAATTGTGATTCAGAACCCAATTGAATTTGTTGTGTGCCAACAACGGGTGTATTTCCAAACTGAGAACCAGACGAGCCAAATTGAGAATTCTGGTTGAACTGCGAAGTAGAAGATCCGAATTGAGTTGTACTCACCGGCTTCTTATCTAACTGAGAAGTTTGGCCTGTGGACTGAGTGTAAGCAAAACTAGATTGTTGAGTTGTTTGTGGTTTGGAAACAATTTGAGTTTGTTGGTATGAGGAACTTATTGGTTTGAGGGTGGACGAAACAGATCCAGTACCAAACGTTGACTGAGAGTTCTGACCGAACTGGGAACCAGACGAGCCAAATTGAGAATTCTGACCAAACTGGGAGCCAGACGTTTCGAATTGAGTTGTACTCACAGGTTTTTTACCAAACTGAGAAGTCTGACTTGTGAATTGACTGGAAGTAAAACTAGATTGTTGACTTGTTTGTGGTTTTGAAACAACTTGACTTTGTTGGTATGAGGAACTGATTGGTTTAGCGGTGGACGAAAGTGATCCAGAACCGAAGGCTGACTGAGAATTCTGACCAAATTGCGTACCAGAGGTTCCAAATTGGGCTGTGCTCGCAGGCTTCTTACCTAACTGAGAAGTTTGGCCCGTGGATTGAGCGTAAGTAATACTAGATTGTTGAGTTGTTTGAGGTTTCGAAATAATTTGAGTTTGTTGGTATGTGGAATCGATTGGTTTTACTGTGGACGAAACTGAACCAGAACCAAAAGTAGACTGGGAGTTCTGACTGAACTGGGAACCAGACAACCCTAATTGAGAATTCTGATCAAACTGGGAACCAGAGCTTCCAAATTGAGCTGTGCTCGCGGGTTTCTTACCTAACTGAGAAGTTTGGCCTGTGGACTGAGTGTAAGTATAACTAGACTGTTGAGTTGTTTGTGGTTTGGAAACAACTTGAGTTTGTTGGTATGTGGAGCTGATTGGTTTACCAGTGGACGAAACTGATCCAGAACCAAATGTAGACTGAGAGCTGTGACTGAACTGAGATCCACTTAAGCCGCTTTGAGTTTGTTGGTTCGAGAAACCGATTGGTTTAGCGGTGGACGAAACTGAGCCAGCACCAAACGATGACTGAGAGTTTTGACCCTGGGAACCAGACAAGCCAAATTGAGAATTCTGACCAAATTGACCAGAGGTTCCGAATGGAGTTGTGCTCACAGGCTTCTTACCAAACTGGGAAGTTTGGCCTGTGGATTGAGTGTAAGTATAACTAGATTGTTGAATTGTTTGTGGTTTGGAAACAACTTGAGTTTGTTGGTATGTGGAGCTGATTGGTTTACCAGTGGACGAAACTGATCCAGAACCAAATGAAGACTGAGAACTCTGACTGAACTGAGATCCACTTAAGCCGCTTTGAGTTTGGTACGAGGAACCGCTTGGTTTAGCGGTGGACGAAACTGAGCCGGAACCAAACGCTGACTGAGAGTTCTGACCTAACTGAGAATTAGACAAGCCAAATTGAGAATTCTGCCCGAATTGGGAACCAGACACACCGAATTGAGAATTCTGACCAAACTGGGTACCAGAAGTTCCAAATTGAGCTGTGCTAACAGGCTTCTTACCTAACTGAGAAGTTTGGCCTGTGGATTGAGCGTAAGTTAAACTAGATTGTTGAGTTGTTTGTGGTTTTGAAACAACTTGGGTTTGTGGGTATGTGGAACCGATTGGTTTAACAGTGGAGAAAACTGATCCAGAACCGTACGTTGACTGATAGTTCTGACCGAACTGGGAACCATATGAGCCAAATTGTGAACTCTGACCAAACTGGGATCCAGAGGTTCCGAATCGAGTTGGAGTTGTACTTACAGGCTTCTTGCCAAACTGAGAAGTTTGACTTGTGGATTGACTGGAAGTAAAACTAGATTGTTGGGTTTGCTGTGGTTTTGAAACAACTTGGGTTTGTTGGTAAGTGGAGCTGATTGGTTTACCAGTGGACGAAACTGATCCAGAACCAAATGTAGACTGAGAGCTGTGACTGAACTGAGATCCACTTAAGCCGCTTTGAGTTTGTTGGCTCGAGAAACCGATTGGTTTAGCGGTGGACGAAACTGAGCCAGCACCAAACGCTGACTGAGAGTTTTGAGCCTGGGAACCAGACAAGCCAAATTGAGAATTCTGACCAAACTGGGTACCAGAGCTTCCAAATTGAGCTGTTCTCGCGGGCTTGTTACCTAACTGAGAAGTTTGGCCTGTGGACTGAGTGTAAGTATAACTAGATTGTTGAGTTGTTTGTGGTTTGGAAACAACTTGAGTTTGTTGGTATGTGGAGCTGATTGGTTTACCAGTGGACGAAACTGATCCAGAACCAAATGAAGACTGAGAACTCTGACTGAACTGAGATCCACTTAAGCCGCTTTGAGTTTGTTGGTACGAGGAACCGATTGGTTTAGCGGTGGAAGAAACTGAGCCAGCACCAGACGCTGACTGAGAGTTTTGAGTTAACTGGGAACCAGACAAGCCAAATTGAGAATTCTGACCGAATTGGGAACTAGACAAACCAAATTGAGAATTCTGACCAAACTGGGTACCAGAGCTTCCAAATTGAGCTGTGCTCGCGGGCTTCTTGCTTAACTGAGAAGTTTGGCCTGTGGACTGAGTGTAAGTATAACTAGATTGTTGAGTTGTTTGTGGTTTGGAAACAACTTGAGTTTGTTGGTATGTGGAGCTGATTGGTTTACCAGTAGACGAAACTGATCCAGAACCAAATGTAGACTGAGAGCTCTGACTGAACTGAGATCCACTTAAGCCGCTTTGAGTTTGTTGGTTCGAGGAGCCGATTGGTTTAGCGGTGGACGAAACTGAGCCAGCACCAAACGCTGACTGAGAGTTTTGAGCCTGGGAACCAGACAAGCCAAATTGAGAATTCTGACCGAACTGAGAACCAGAGGTTCCGAATTGAGAAGTGCTCACGGGCTTCTTACCAAACTGAGAATTTTGGCCTGTAGATTGAGCGTAAGTAAAACTAGATTGTTGAGTTGTTTGTGGTTTGGAAACAACTTGAGTTTGTGGGTAAGTGGAACCGACTGGTTTACCAGTGGACAAAACCGATCCAGAACCATACGTTGACTGATAGTTCTGACCGAACTGGGAACCATATGAGCCAAATTGAGAGTTCTGACCAAACTGGGAGCCAGAGGTTCCAAATGGTGTTGGACTAACAGGCTTCTTACCAAACTGAGAAGTTTGGCCTGTAGATTGAGTATAAGTAAAACTAGATTGTTGAGTTGTTTGTGGTTTAGAAACAACTTGAGTTTGTTGGTATGTGGAGCTGATTGGTTTACCAGTGGACGAAACTGATCCAGAACCAAATGCAGACTGAGAATTCTGACCAAACTGGGAACCAGATGAGCCAAATTGAGAGTTCTGACCAAACTGGGAACCAGAGGTTCCGAATTGAGTTGTGCTCACGGGCTTCTTACCAAACTGAGAAGTCTGGCCTGTAGATTGAGTATAAGTAAAACTAGATTGCTGAGTTGTTTGTGGTTTTGAAACAACTTGGGTTTGTTGGTATGATGAACTGATTGGTTTTGCTGTGGACGAAACTGATCCAGAACCAAACGTTAACTGAGAGTTCTGACCGAACTGCGAACCAGATGAGCCAAATTGAGAGTTCTGACCAAACTGGGAACCAGAGGTTCCGAATTGAGTTGTGCTCACGGGCTTCTTACCAAACTGAGAAGTTTGGCCTGTAGATTGAGTATAAGTAAAACTAGATTGTTGAGTTGTTTGTGGTTTTGAAACAACTAGAGTTTGTTGGTATGTGGAACCGATTGGTTTACCAGAGGACGAAACTGATCCAGAACCAAATGCAGACTGAGAGTTCTGACCAAACTGGGAACCAGATGAGCCAAATTGAGAGTTCTGACCAAACTGGGCACCAGATGTTCCGAATTGAGTTGTAGTGACAGGCTTCTTACCAAACTGAGAAGTTTGGCCTGTAGATTGAGTATAAGTAAAACTAGATTGCTGAGTTGTTTGTGGTTTTGAAACAACTTGGGTTTGTTGGTATGATGAACTAATTGGTTTACCAGTGGACGAAATTGATCCAGAACCAACTAAAGACTGAGGGCTCTGACTGAACTGAGATCCACTAAAGCCGCTTTGAGTTTGCTGGTTCGAGGAACCGATTGGTTTAGCCGTGGACGAAACTGAGCCAGAACCAAACGTTAACTGAGAGTTCTGACCGAACTGCGAACCAGATGAGCCAAATTGAGAGTTCTGACCAAACTGGGAACCAGAGGTTCCGAATTGAGTTGTGCTCACGGGCTTCTTACCAAACTGAGAAGTCTGGCCTGTAGATTGAGTGTAAGTAATACTAGATTGTTGAGTTGTTTGTGGTTTTGAACCAACTAGAGTTTGTGGGTATGTGGAACCAATTGGTTTACCAGTAGACGAAATTGATCCAGAACCGAATGTTGACTGAGAGTTCTGACCGAACTGTGAACCAGACGAGCCAAATTGAGATGAACTTTGCTGAGTTTCGAACTTCGAATCAGTTCCAACCTGTCCCAGCTTCCCACTAGACGCTGTTGCTTGGGCAAAGGCAGTATCTTTTAGTCTTGTATCAAAGTTAAGTTTAGCTGGCTTATTGTTCTGGTAAATTAGGCCTTGTTGTGTCGGCGACAAAGAGCTGTCAGAAGTCTGGCTGGTCGATGCCTGACCAAACTGTTGAGTGGATGTTTGCTGACCAAATTGTGTTGATGGCTTAGAGCCAAATTGACTAGATTGAGAAACGAACTGGGAATTTTGGTTATTGTATTGCCCACTAGAAAATACAGTTGGAAGAGTTAAAGGCTTTGATGGTTTATCATAATAGTATGAATTGTCAGGGCCCTGAGGTTGACTACCAAACCGGCTTGGGACTTGATTGATGCTACCCGCGCTATTGCTCGAGTCACCTTCGTCTTTCTTTGCGTTGTATGAGCCTGTAAATAAAAATGAAAGCAGTTAGCAATTTGTCAATGATTGATAACTTTTGTCAAGTTGGAGACACATTTTGTCAATGCTTGCAAAAGCCATTGAGATTTGAATGAGATATTACCGAATTTGTGAATGAAATGTTTGTTGCATGTTGAAAAACGGTCTTAAAAGGGTTCCGTACGCAAAGAGTAAAACGGGACCGTATTACTTAGACTCCGCTGAGTACCTGTCTGCCTAACGCTATCTGTATCCGCTATCTGTCTGTCTAACTATCTTTCACCAGACTTAAATTCATGGACCATTATGGTAGACGGTTGAAATTTACACAGATCATTTACTTCTGTTGCCGCTTTATCAACTGAATACCAAAATAAAATTAAAGTTTAAGGGCTTCCCATAGAACAGACATTATTTTTTGTCGTTTTTTAAAGATAATCGCACCTGGCCAGTATTTTTAAAATTCGAAGTTAAGTTTTCGAACGTGTAATTTAAAACTCAGGAGCTTGGCACAAACATAGAGAGGCCTATACCCAGCAGTGGGTGAAGACGGGCTGCGGATGATGATGATGAATTTAAAACTCGCTGTGTTCTTGGATTAATAAGATTCATTAGTAAACTATAATTATTATTATGGGGTGTATAAAATTTGACAATATTGTTGACCAAGTTTATCAACCAATTAGGTACGTTTATAGTTCACTATACACACAGAATAGGCACACCATAATGCTTCAAGAAAATACATTGACAATGCAAATTAAATAAGCAAAACCCGCTTTCATGATAAGTAATGGTGCGGTGACGGTGTGGTAAAAATTACGCACAAGTTCCTGTGCAATTTTGTGCAGCAAATTGATACTTAATTTACATTGTAATATTTCCGCAGAGCCTTAAGGAAGTTTTTTTTTTTCATAAAATGTTTTCATTCGTGGTTAGGCCTCGTTTATGAAAACGCGGGATTTAAGGTGGCAAGGTGCGCGGGGCGTCAAATGGACTGCCGGTAAAACAAACACAAAGACATAATTATAAAGAGCGTGCAGGGCACAAAGGCAACAATACCTAAAAGTTTTTTTTTTTTAGCGTGGTAAAGTCATCAAATGAGTCCTCCCACCCCGGGCAGGGCGGGAGGGACTGTCAGACTTCCTGACTAAAATCCACGGTATCCTTCAATAGCCCTTTATATTCCGGGGTCACGGTAAGGGAATAATCCCGCGGCCCCGGCAGGCTTTGGCCCTCTGAGAGGGGGGCCCCGTCATAATACCTAACAGCTGTTGACGAACAATTCAAAATAAAAAGTATGTCTTTTAGGTGTATAGAGAACACTTATTTTAAGTAATGAAAGCAGGTATTGCTCTGCAAATAGATCCAGCCTTGGATGCAGGATTTAACAACACCGCCCACAAAAATATGCTCATACTGGAAGTGCGAAAATTATCATGCTATTGTTTGAATAGTTTAAAATTGAGGAAGATTATCTCTACTTTATTATACTTTCTTTGTTTTTAAAGCTGAAACATTCACCATCTTACCACAAGAAAGATGAACATCTGTTGAACAATAGGCTTGTTTCCTAATTAGTCCGTCTTTTAGATTATTCAAAAATAAAGGACACGTATTTTTTTATTTGTAAATTAGACCAAAAATGACAAAGATATAGCCTATTAAAGTCACGTGTGACGTCACGATGCGTGGCATTTTTCGCGCAGAATGACGTCACAGGTAACTTAAATAGGCTATTATCTTTGTTATTTTTTGTTTAATCGAGAAAAGAAAAAATACGTGTCCAATATTCTTTTATAATCTAAAATACGGACTAAATAGAATGTAATTATTTTGACCCTGGAAACTACCCTATTGTCTAAAAAAACTGTTAACGTCAAAGTTACATTTATTTCACTTTGATATAAGGGTCGTTTTGCAGTTACACTTGTTTAGACAAGAGAGATGTTTATCTTTTATCTTTTTTAGTGGTAAGGCGGCTTCAATTTTAAATAATAACGTTTTTCCAATATCAAACAGTTGCGCAAAGTATCGTTTAGCTTTAAAGATCATACTCGTATAAGTCTGGACTGAATTGTTATTGATAAATCACGACTAAATATTTAAAATAATATCATTTAAATTATCACACGTCGAAAGGAACTGATAAACTTGAGCATTCACTTGTAATAAGAATTCATGTGAATGTTACATTACAGAAAAGCGTGACTATCATCCTGCCTAAAAAACAAAATACTGCAAAATAATCACTCACCGTCTGAGCCAACAGATATTCCATTATCAGTCTCAAAGCTGAAGTTATCTAATCCACTGGCGAACTTTAGAGCGTTGCCGTTTGCCGGACCAGCTTGCCGTTCGTTTGATTGTACGAACGAAGCGAATTCGGGGGCTATTCTGGCAAACCCAGAAACTCCAAAAGCAGCATCTCCAACTTTGGAGTCCTTTGAACCGTATGAAGCCCTCGGGCCTCCAAGACCAGTGGGTTCTACCCCAGATGTCCTAGTTCCAGGGCTAGCTGCATCCACAACCACGCCTTGGGCATCATTTGCGTAGCTGCCAGAAGGCAAGCCTTTGCTTCCATCTAAGGGAGCTATTAAGTCTCCAAGGTTACCTCCAGCAGTTCTGGATGATATTGGTGCCAGTTGGTTTGCGTCGAGCTTTGTTGCTCCACACACCGCTACTAAAGCGGTTAATATTACCTGCAAAGAAAAGTGTTGTTGCAATTTAGACGTTCAAAGAACCTCAAAGATCAAAGATTTTGGCGGAAGTCAAGAAGGGCTAAATGTGTATGAGTCAGCTCCTCCAACTAAATTGATAGCATCAGGAAACAAGAAATAAACCACATCTTTCTGAAGTCTGGCACAAAAACCTGCACTTTACAAAAAGTAAAAAAAGTTAAGTCACTAGTCAACCTCGAATTGTCCAGTTTTCAGAGATCGACTATCTTAAAGACAGGATGCGCGCATCTACAAAAATTCAACTTTAAGTTTAGAGGTCGAAAGTTCACGTGTTATCGTCTTATAATAAAATGTAAATGAGTTAAAGAATACCTTCCAGTTTGACCACTTTTTTATAACTAAGATATTTGTCAATTTATGAGTAGGCGGCATCAAACTTTGCATCCTTAATTAACGTCGTGTCGAGTCATGCCCTCACCACAAAATATATCAAATGTGGAAATAATGGACCAGAACCTCCTCCTTTTTGGAAGTTTATAAAAACTAGATTAGGATTTTATGAGGTTGTCTATAATTTGAAGTTATGATGTTTTTACGTTTAGTTGCGAACTGCAGAAGAACACATCACACCTGTAATCTTCAACTATTGCACAGAGTTTTATAGCACAGCCATATTTGGCAGTTATGTCAAAGTACCTATCATTTAAGACAAAAGGGTGTTTAAAAAAAAATCTCGGAGTTTTTCCTGTCCCGGCTTAACCTAGACTAGTCTTTTTAAATTCCAGTTTGTAAGTCAATTTTATCCGCAATTTCGCAAACTCGACAAATCGATTTTTATACGTTTAGTGAAAACGAACTTTCTTTTAAAGTAATGTAAATTCGTTGCAGTTGTATTTTTGAACACGCAAACCACACAAACAACTTTGCGGATAAAACTTGTTCGAGCGTAAGATTTGTAATTATTTTTATAAACGTTTACGAATAAGCAGTTCGTTGTAGTAGTATTTTAATATAAATTGTTAAAAAGGCATTAATATTTGCAAGACATCAATACTAAACACTTTTATTTAATTTAATAAATTCATTTTTTTAATAGATTTATATTATTATACAAATCATACAATATTTTGTTGATTTAATTAAAGTATCGACCTGTTTTGTTATTTTGATATAACATGAATTGTTAGAAAAATAAAGCAGTAAAAATTTCCATTACAATTATTCCATTTAATTTTAATCTATTCATTATGGATCTGTCAAAATAACTTTAGATATTTAATAGTATACTACGTGTATATTGATGGCGGTTATGTTGCAAAATTAAAAAAAATAAGTAAGAGAGGCCTTTGAAGACTAAAAAGGATGCTTTTCAGTCCGAAAAATACATAGAAGTATAACGGAATAATTATAATGTTAATTGTTGAAAAACGATTCAAACGCAACGGTTTTTCATTTGACTGCGGTTCAAGAGTTTGCTTGATAAGTCTTATTAAATCATACTTAGATTATGTTTTGTAGAAAATCAAATAAAATAAAATTTTCACGCCTTACTAATTAAATATAATCATGACATGTGTATTGTCACAAGTAACGTCAAAATTCACCACCGAAAACTGCCGCCAAAATTTTGCAATTCGAAATCCAATTTCTAATTTACTCCTGCGCAACTAGACTATAACGCACTTATTCACACCACAATGACACAAAAGAAAGTAATTATTACCCAAATCATCTTTCTGTATCCCTTTTGAGGGATGCGTTTCCTCAGCAGAACCCACTTAAACTGGTGGCACAAAGAAGCAACTTTTGCTTTTTATAGCGTTTGAAATGTCTTCTAAAAAAACGTGCTTATTTGATTCCACTGAGATAACTTTGCCACTCCCTAAAATATGTATGAATCTTCTACCAATGTCATAGAGTTGAATTTTCTTAGATCGTAATTTTAAGGAGGACATAGATAAAGTTGTGAAGATGCGTCAGGTTCCAAGTTCAAATGGCAAACAATATGTGGTTTACGCGCCTAAACGATTGTTTTAATTTTTGGCAGATCATAAAAATAAAACAAGCAGCCGTTTATTTCAATCACTTTATGGTTTAATAGGAATTTAGATGTCTTTGACATTGAAACTGACCCCTGACTCCATTGATATTAGTTCGCGTTCAGGGACAATTTTGTTTTGATTATTTTTTACTGTTTGTGTCCAATTGTTTGGATGTAAATCACATTTCTTTTTTCTTATTTTATGTGGTTTTTTTTGGAAGAATAAAATTATATTCAGGAAAAACGGATATTGTTTAACTTATTCTATATTTAAGACTACATACTTAATAATAATGAAATAATATTATTATGATTTGAAAAAAAAAAATGGTTATTTTATTTGGTATGCATTTTGTTCTTACATTTTTAAATCAAGTAGGTAGCTTTAATGTCAAACGATACTATTCGATTTTCAAATATGAAATAAGCAATAATGCTATTTATAAAGTGTATCGATATCCTTTATTAGGTTCTTTTTCTTTATTTGTCATTTTATAACGGATACAATATGTCAAAAGATGATGCTTTTTTTTTTTTTTTTTTTTTTTTTTTTTAGCGTGGTAAAATCATCAAATGAGTCCTCCAACCCCGGGCAGGGCGGGAGGGACTGTCAGACTTCTACTGACTAAAATCCACGGTGTCCTTCATAGCCTGTTACGTTCCGGGGTTACGGTTAGGGAATAATCCCGCGACCCCGGCAGGCTTTGGCCCTCTGAGAGGGGGGCCCCGTCATTATGCTGACGCTCTTTGAGGCGCGCGTGGGACACAACGCGCCGTCGACCCGGGCATGGTCCTTGGTCGGGCAGCGAGTTGCCCTTTACTCGCTGCCCGCATGCCCGCGCCTACGGTGGCCGGAGATCATCTTGCGACGTCCGTCGCCGTGGGCGCCTACCACTGCGGCTGGGGCGGAGGGAGGACGCTGTCCTCTCTCGCTCGCGGCCTGCCTCCTCCTTGACGAGCATTACTGCCTCGCAGAAGGAGCTGACCGCTTCCCACTCCGTCTCGCCCCGCAGCATGGCCGCAACCAATGCCGGGCGCGAGAGGTCTCCGCCTATCGCAGCCGTGAGGACACGTCGGTGCTCCGCCCAAGCTGGGCAGTCTTGCACCGTATGCTCCACCGTGTCCTCCGGGCGATCTTCGCAGTGGTGGCACCCAGGCGTCTCCTCCTTTCGCATCAGACACAGGTACCTCCCGAAACTTCCGTGTCCGGTGAGGACCTGCGTCAAGCGGTAGGTCAGGACGCCATGACTTCTCTCCAGCCACTCCTCAAAGAGGGGTCTTACCGCCGCAATTGCGGCGTGCCCGGCCGTCGGTTGCGACAGTCGTTCCTTCCATACTGCCCTGAGATCGCGCCGGAGGTCTTCGCGCCGCGCCTCGACTTCGCGAGGCAGCGGGGTCACGCCCCGGCGCTGCGCCTCCACGCGCCACTCATAGACGCGCTGGAGGGCAGTCGCCTCCAGATCCCAAGGCAGCAATCCGGCAAGCAGGTTGGCCGATTCGCTTGCAATCGTGCGGTATCCCCGGATCATTCGGATAGCCATGACCCTCTGGCATGCGACCAGCTTCTGTGGTCGCGTCCGGATGCTCAGGGCCCACACAGGGGCCCCGTAGAGGGCCATGGACCGCACGACGCCAGCGTACAGCCTACGGCAGGAAGCGTTTGGCCCGCTGAGATTGGGCAGCAGTCGCCTGAGGGCGGCTGCTGTACGGTTCAGCTTTGGGGCCAAACTCAGGAAATGCTCCCTGAAGTTCCACCGGCTGTCGAGGACGAGTCCCAGGTACTTCATCGTCCCCTGTACGCCGATTGGAACTCCTTCCACCGTAATGCTGTAACTCGACTGTGGCGCGTTACGGCGGCCATGAAAACACATGGCCTCCGTCTTGTGCAGCGCCACCTCGAGTCCCAACCGCCGGATCCTCTGAACGACTGTCGCGACCGCTTCCGTCGCCACGTCGGCCGCCGCCTGGTGCGACTCTCCCTGTGCAAGGACGAGCGTGTCGTCAGCGTAACAAATTACGCTGACGCCGTCAGGGAGGTCGCTGCGCAGCACCCAGTCGTAACCGATGTTCCACAAGGGCGGTCCCAGGACCGAACCCTGTGGAACACCGCACGACATCTCTCGCCGGTTCCACTCTCCCCGGTGACCGGGGTAGATGACGGCTCTGTCCGTCAGGTAGTCCTCGACTATTCGGCGGAGGTAGGTCGGCACCCGGTGATACCGGAGTGCCTCCCTGATGCAACTCCAGGGCAGGGTGTTGAAGGCATTGGTGATGTCCAGAGACACCGCCAAGACGACCCTGCCCCGGGCCACTGCATCCCCCGTCGTGAGGGCTCTCACGCGCATGATTGCATCCACGGTCGAGCGCCCCCTGCGGAAGCCGAACTGGCTCTCCGACAGGTTCGGACCCACTCGATTCAGGTGCCCGGCGAGGCGGTCTGCAATTACTCTCTCAAAGAGCTTGCCCACCTCGTCGAGCAGCACGATGGGCCGGAATGCGGACGGAGAGTCCGCAGGGCGCCCGGACTTCTGGATCAGGACCAGTTTCCCCGTCTTCCAACGAAGCGGGAACCGGCCCCTCTCCAGGCACGCGCTTAAGAGCCCCCCTAGTCGAGGCCCGAGAGTCCCGAAGGCCAGGACCCAGGCTTTTCCTGGCAGGCCATCGGGTCCTGGGGCGGTATTTTTGGCTTTGAGCCGTTGTACCGCCACTCTCAGGTCTACCTCGGTCACCTCTGGAGCGTCGTAGACGTCGTCGTCGCTGTGATCCGCGTTTGCGTCAGCTTCCTCCTCAGATTCCGTCGGAGACGGAGCCATGGGCGGGGGAGCATACTCCTCCCCTCGCGAAGGGAATAGGGCGCTCACCACGTCCTCCACGAACTGAGGCCGGAGACTCTGCGTCAACGGGGGGGCCCAGGGGCGGAGCTTTTCTCGCACCCACTTGTAGGGGCGGCCCCATGGGTCCCCGTCCAGAGTCCCCAGCATCTCCTCGCGGGCCAATTCCTTGGCCCGCCAGATCGCGTCGCGGAGGGCGGTCTTCGCTGCCCTGTAGCCCTCATGCAGCTCCGCCTCTACAGTCGCCGCATCCGGAGGTCGGGTGCGGCGCCTGCGGAATCTGGTGTACCGGCGGCGCGCAGCAACGCACGCTTCGCGCAGCGCTGCCAACTCGCTTGACCACCAGTACAGCTGACGCCGGGCGCGTCCTTGCCGGACCCGGGGCATGGCCACGTCACAGATTTCCGACATGGCCTCCCGGAACCACTCAGCCTCGTCGTCTACGTCGGCAGGCCTGTCCGGTGGTGACACCCAGGCCTGCACGATCGAGGCTTCCAGGAATAGCTCCCGGTCCAGCTGCTTCAGCGCCCATCGCGGACCACTCAGGTTCCGTCCACTTGAGACCGGCGCGTCTGAGGTCTGGGTGGAGACGTCGAACCGGATATACCGGTGGTCGGAATAGGTCTCCACCTCCTCCACAACACGCCAGTCGGTGACGCGCGGTGACAGGGCGGCGCTGGCAAACGTTACGTCTACCACCGACTCGCCCGTCCACCGCACGCACGTGGGGACGGAACCCCGGTTCTCGATCACCAGGCCATGCGCACGGGCCCAGCGCTCGAGCCTCCTGCCCCGATAGCAGTCCGTGCTCCGGGAACCCCAAGCCGGACTTTTGGCGTTGAAGTCCCCCAGGACGAGCGCGGGGAGGGAACCGAGGGCGACGACGACGTCTCCCAGCTCCTCTAGGGAGTCTTGGAACTCGGCGATAGATCGGTTCGGGGAGAAGTAAACGCCTACCACGGCGATCTCCCCGAACCGGGCTGCGACAATCCCGTGCCCTCTCTCGACACGATCGAGGGGCGGGGTACCAGCGGCGGCCGACGAAATTAGGGTCACCGAGCCGTCCAGGTCCGCTACCCAGTCATTCCTGGGCAGGACAAAATACGGCTCGGCGACCACGGCGACGTTGATCAACCACTGCGCCATGCTCTGGAGCAAAAGATCCTGAGCAGCGGCGCAGTGGTTGATGTTCGCCTGGAGGAAGCGCAATGGAGACATTAATCTGAATCCATTGCGTCCTCCTCCAGGGCCCTCCTCGAGGGCGTGGCCACGGCGGCGGCGGCGGCGGTGGCGGCGGCGGCGGCGGCAGCAGGAGCTGCGGCGGCGGCGGCAGTAGCGGGGACAGCGGTGGCAGAGGGCCTACCTCTGCTCTTGGTCTTGGCGGGCGGGGCGCAGGACTTGCCCCCTGCCCGGTGTTCGGCCGGCTTACCAGCCGCCGCACATAAGAAGCAGTGCGGCGGGGCATTACAAGAGCCGGCCTTGTGACCGGGCCGACCGCAGCGGAAGCAGTCGCCGCTGCGGTCCACCTCTGAAGTGCACTTGCATGCCGCGTGGTTGCCCACTTGGCAGCGGAAGCACCTCAGAGGCCTGGGTTCCAGCAGTTTCACCTGCGCGGACACCCAGCCGACCAAGAGCCTTCGGCCCTCTCCAATCTTTTTAGCCGCGGACACGGGGCAGCTCACTGTCACCGACAGCAGCCCCGCGAAGTCCGGGCGAAGGGTGCCAGCCTTGATCTGGTCGCCAGGGCATTCCCCAACCCTGGCGACGGCGGCCACCACGTCCCTCTCCGTGATCGAGTCGTCCAGGCCCATTATGCGCAGATCTGCGCGCTTTACGGGCCTGGACACCCGAGCCTCCTCCGCATCTAAGGACGCTCTTAGCCGTTCGGCCAGAGCGTCAGCGGTCGAACCACTGGAGGCGCCGGGAATCGAAAGCAGTCTGGCCCCCGTCGCGGTGACTTGCACCCGGAGACCCCCGTCGATTCCCAGCTCCCGGAGGTTCACTGCCTCCTTCGCCTTCGCGAACACGTCGCGGTACGTCACGCCCTTCTTGACCGCGTCCGGCTGCAGTGTGATAACTACAGCCGCGGTCTTGGGGGCGCGGAGTTTCGCCGCGACGTTCCGTTTGCGCTGCTTCCTTCGCTGTCGCCGCCTTTGCTTTTTTGCGGCCCTGCTCTCTCCCGCCACCTGCCATTCGGCATCGGCTGGGGGAGGACGCGAGGGCTGCGTAGGCGGGACAGGTCGGGACGGCTGGCTCACCGCCGCCGCCGCCGGAGCTCCCTTCTTCTTCTTAGAGGCGGCCGAGCTCTGCTGGGCCGCCTTCACCTCCGCCGGTGCCGCCGCCGCCGGAGCCGCTCTTCCCGTGGCCTTTTTGGGCGGTGCCGGTTTCGCGTTAGCCGCGGCTCGCTTCTCCGGGGCTGGCCTGGGCGGCGTGGAAGCCGCAACGGCCGCGTAGGAGGAAGCGAGCGGGGGGCGCAGGACGCGGTTTTCCAGCGCTGTAAAGCGCTGGTTGAAGGCCGCTAGCTCCTGCCGCACCAGATTTAGGACAGCGTTACTGCTGTCTTCTGGTGGTGCGGGCTTCGCCGGCGGCTCTTTCTGCCGCGCCTGCGCCAGTGTCCGCGTCTGGGGCTGCGGTTTCGGCTGTGGGACCTCCTCCCGGCGCCCCTTCCGCAGCTCGGTCAACTCCGCCTTTAGTTGGATGTTCTCCTTCCGGAGAACATCCATCGCCGCCGTAAGCTTCGCGACCTCCTCCCGCATTTTGGACATTTCGTCCGTTGAAGTCGATGCGGGTGGAGGCCGGCCGAGGCTATCCGCCGCCGCCGCCAAGATTTTGGCCGTGACCGCACTTATGGCCCGGTCTTTGGTGGCTCTTTTGCCCGGCTGTTTGTTGGTGAGGGAGCGAAGTGCGTCCTCCACCGTCTTTTCTAGGGAGGGCTCAGTCGTGAGCCCTCTACCTCCAGTCCTGCCTCGGCCTTTACCCCGAACACTTGTCGGGATCTTGGGGCCCGAGGGAGGACCCTCCTCGGACGAGGATAGCACTTGTCGGGAGCGCTTGAGGAACTCGGTCCTCCTATTGGCGCTCCCCTCGCTCCTCCTCGTTGCACTCCCAGAGCCTACGCTCTGGAAGCTCGGGGCGTCTGATCCCGAGTCGGAGTCCGACTCGAGCACCAGCGCCCCCTCCCTCCTCGGAGCGGCACTCTGTGCCCGCTCGACCTTCGGTGCCTGTGAATCGGACGTACTGGACAAGTCCAGTGACTCCTCCTCACGGGCACGTGAGCCTCCCTGGCTCAATGCGGCGACTGCCGGAGCAAAAATAGGAAAAAAGTGGTTGTTGCCCCCCCCAGAATACGGTGGGGCAGCCCGGACGTGTCCGGAGCGGGATTCTCCAACTGCGGAGCAGCTGGTACCCGCCTGGGGTAGCGATTCTTTCAGCAACTTTTTGTCCATGGTTTTTATTCACTTTTTTAAAGAGGTGAGTTCCTCTGTAACCTATCCCCGAATTTCCCTCCCCGGCTCACTTCACGGTTACGTCTATAGACTAGACGCGTACCGGAAGTGAGCATATCCCCCCCTGACCCAGTCTCAGACGACTGGGCCCGCGCCGCCTGAAAGCTCGAGCTAACTGCTCGATCCTCCAGGCGGCGCGCCTTTCCCCGGTGTATCCCTCTTAGTTTATAAGCCCCACCACGACGACAACGTGGAGATACGACGGTGGGGAAAAGATGATGCTAGACAATACAGCCTGTCGAAACTTACTATTATTATATTTGAAGCGTCTTTAATGGCTTTATCAATCATTGACTATGTATACTAGGTTCCTAGAATTATAAAACAATGTCTAGATTTGTCAATAGACAAGCAATTAATAATGATTGTGATGTGAGTCTTGTCTTGTATCCGAATGAACTGTGCGTTTCAGATGGTAACATAAATAGAAACCTTAGCGCATCAATTGTAACACATCTACTACGAAAAGCATTACAAAAATCTAAAAACCTACGTTTTTAAATATGTCATAGTTAAGAAAATAACCCTACGGGGCTGAGAGAGGTGCCACTGAAAACAAGAAAACTGAGTGTATATATATATATATATAAAAACCGGCCAAGTGCGTGTCGGGCCACGCACAGTGTAGGGTTCCGTAGTTGCCCATCAAAATACTTATGCGAACTAACTAAACTGATTCGCTGAATTTAAGTTTAAAAAGAAGAATTTTCAAAATCGGTCCAGGAGTCTTTGAGAAATCGGGGAAAATACATAAGAAAAAAGATTACAACGAATTTAGAACCTCCTCCTTTTTTTGAATTTAGTTAAAAATAGTTGACGATAAAAGCCTACCTATCCCCAAAAAACATACCTATAAAAGCTGTAAAAATAAAGTTGACAAACTTACATTTGCAGTTGTCTCCGATACATTTTGTTTAAGAAAATATGATATCCAAGTACATTTTATAAGTTGGTCGACTATTACTCGTAAATTTGTAAAGCCTACTTAGTCATGATAATTTTCTTTTAAACTTCGTTATATACAGGGTGTTTGGTCCATCGTGTGCCAAATTAAAATGGTCGATAGAAGGGGTCATTTGCTATCCTTTCAGACCCCTTAACACCCCTCATGCCCTGTGGATTTTTTTTTAATCGACTTTTTATTGTTTTACTAAAAAAGACCCAAATTTTACATTCAAATGCAATTTTCTTTTTAAATATCGGTCGTAGACTCTGAACTTTAATTTTATTTAGATGTGTATTGTTTAAGAGTACTTTTAAATACAATATTAGTGACATTAGCCACCTAGTTTTCTTTTAATTCACTCGCAAAGTTAAAACATAAATTAAAGCTGTACATGTTACAGCTGTTTATATGGCTACAGAAAAAAAATTAGAAGCGACTGGGATCTTCCAACTCCCTAATTAATTCTCCAGTCTATCCCCTTGCTAATGATGTGCCACATGCCATAAAAATCTTTTAACAACTTTGTGAATTCACTAGAATTGTGAATCGAGTGCCCTAAAGCTGACATACAAAATTACGATTTTAAACATTTTTTTTGCTTGAAATGATACCCGACAAACCTATAAATCTTATCTATAAATAATCTGTCTCGTATTTCTATGTTTTAGTGGGATTTACGTGTAAAAAAATTGCTTTTTTTAACATTTATTTCATAATTGTTACAAATCCTGCTAAAATTAGTGACCGATGATGTGCCCGTGTTTAATGAACGTTTGCCCATGGTATTTCAAAATGCTGTCCTGCGCATTGGCGTTTGACTGTGAGGAAATATAATATGTGGATTGGACGCGATGGCCCTATTCCATGGCCGCCACGTTCCCCAGATCTAACTTCGTTACACTTTATGTCTAGAGACGTCCCAAAGGGCTGGTATAGGTACGCAACGGACGTTCCAACTAGGGAGTTACTAGTCCAACGCATGGAAGCGGCATTCAATACCACTAAGGAGGAAATACGGGGCATGCGGGCAATGAGTAAAGGGCAACTCAATGCCCGACCATGGACCATGCCCGGGTCGACGGCGCGTTGTGTCCCACGCGCACCTCAAAGAGCGTCAGCATAATGACGGGGTCCCCTCTCAGAGGGCCAAAGCCTGCCGGGGTCGCGGGATTATTTCCTTACCGTGACCCCGGAACAGAAAGGGCTAATGAAGGACACCGTGGATTTTAGTCAGTAGAAGTCTGACAGTCCCTCCCGCCCTGCCCGGGGTGGGAGGACTCATTTGATGATTTTACCAAACTAAAAAAAAAAGGAAGACATACGTCTGTAAACTGTCTAAATAGATATCGGGCCTGCATTCGCAATAGAGGCCAACAATTCGAGCAGAATTATGAAATAAACGTTAAAAATGCATTTTTTTTTTCAAGTAAATCCCACAAAAACATAGAGATACGAGGCAGATGTTACCTTATATGAATGAGATAAGACTTATAGGTTTGCCAGGTATCAAAAAATAATTTTGAATATCAGCCTTGGGTGACTCGATTCACAATTCTAGTGAATTCACAAAGTTGTTAAAAGATTTTTATGGCATGTGGCACATCATTAGCAAGGGGATAGACTGGAGAATTAATTAGGGAGTTGGAAGATCCCAGTCGCTTCTAGTTTTTTTTCTGTAGCCATATAAACAGCTGTAACATGTACAGCTTTAATTTATGTTTTAACTTTGCGAGTGAATTAAAAGAAAACTAGGTGGCTAATGTCACTAATATTGTATTTAAAAGTACTCTTAAACAATACACATCAAAATAAAATTAAAGTTCAGAGTCTACGACCGATATTTAAAAAGAAAATTGCATTTGAATGTAAAATTTTGGTCTTTTTTACTAAAACAATAAAAAGTCCATTTAAAAAAAATCCACAGGGCAGGAGGGGTGTTAAGGGGTCTGAAAGGATAGCAAATGACCCCTTCTATCGACCATTTCAATTTGGCACACGATGGACCAAACACCCTGTATACTACTATTGTGAATTTTTTCACACCCCCAAACATAACCGTTTAGCTGGTAGAGGGGGGGGGGACACTCGAATCGAGCAAAATTTTGCACTTTAAAGCTTAATATTTCACAAACGAATTTTTTTATCAAAAAATTGTTAATGGAAACTATCATTATTTTTTAAAGGCCTATTTAATGATACCCCACACTAAGGGGTACGCGAGAAAAAAAAAATCCTCACTTTACGTGTAAGTACTGGAGGTACCTACCCTAAAAAAAATATTTTACGAGATTTTATTTTACCACTTTTTCGGCACAACAAATTCGTATATTTACACCAAATTACAGCTCTCTAGTACTGTGTGTCTCTGAGCTAAACTGCGGACAGACGGACGGACGGACGGACGGACATGGCGAAACTATAAGGGTTCCTTGTTGACTACGGAACCCTAAAAACCGGCCAAGTGCATGTCGGGCCACGCACAGTTTAGGGTTCCATAGTTGCCCATCAAAATACTTATGCGAACTAACTAAACTGAATCGCTGAATTTAATTTTAAAAAGAAGGATTTTCAAAATCTAGAATTTAGAACCTCCTCCTTTTTTGAAGTTAGTTAAAAATAGTTGACGAAAAAAACCTACCTATCCCCAAAAAACATACCGTAAAAACATACCTATTAAAGCTGTAAAAATAAAGTTTACAAACTTACATTTGCAGTTGAAGAACATGTTCTCCGATACATTTTGTTTAAGAAAAATTTTATCCAAATACATTTTATAAGTTGGTCGACTATTACTCGTAAAGTTGTAAAAGGGTCATTCCATCGTTTCGGGTGTTACAATTGAACTCATTTAACTATGATTTATTAGTATTAGTATTCTTAAATAGACTGTTATAACTATCGAATCACCTACTTATTGGGTTATATTTTCTTTTCCTAAAATCACATTCTTTGAATATTTGAACAATAAAGAGAAAATTGCGAATAAGTAGCCGTTTCGGGCGTTACATAAAATTGCCTCTACCTTCTGACTGTCTGTCTTAATATGCATAATTCAGCGAATTTTACCAGTAATCTCCAGTTTAATTTATAACAAGTTAATCTAGATCCAGTAGCACACCTTTACACGGGAAAAAAACTTAGTAATCAATTTTCCATAAGTTTTAATAAATAAAATTTGCTGTTTCGGGTGTTACCACCACTTCGTTTCGGGTGTTACGAGTACGAAATTCAAATACATATATCCGAAATTATGCGCTATTTTTATGAAATTTCACGCTTTCTTTTAAAATTATGTAATAATAAATCAACTATTATAGAATTTAGAATTACTATAATAGAAAAAACTACAAATAAAAACGAAAAGTCACTCGCTCTCTCACTCATCACGAAATCTCAAAAACTACAAGTGCTAGTATAACTAGAGCTTCAAATTTTGTCGGGAGGGTTTTATTTAGGTCGTAGGTGCTCACCAAGACTGGATTTTGCGAAATTCGACCCCTTTATTTTTTTCTCGCCATCAGCCTTTTTTAAAGGTTAATCTGGGAGAAATTTCTCTACTTTTCTGACATACATCATATTAACACATCTGTGCATAAATTATTATATGCTTCGGCGACAAATAAGCACGTAAACGCAGTATAAGCTTTTCCTACTTATAATATAACACCCAAAACGTTTCGGGTGTTACACATTTTCAAACGCTGAAAATACAATTAAAACACATGATTTCATAATTATTGTTAGATATTCAACTAGATTAACCACAGAACTTTACTTTGGCAAAATATGTTAGTTTAAATATAATTAGACGAAAAATTAAACAAACTTTTACCTCTTTTTCGTTTCGGGTGTTACACTGATACCACAGTTTGGAAAACCCTTCTCAAAACAGTAAATATAAACTTTTTATTATTTTTAACGCGATCCAAATAATAACAAAAAGTAAAGCTCACATTTAAAGGAAACCAAGTGATGGTTGACGGCTTCTTTCTTTTCTTTTAGCATTGCCAATATTGACGTAGAAATTACCTTGACGCCCTGGTCTTTCGAACATTACTTTCATGTGGGTACAATACGAAAAATATTACGAATTATGTAAAAAAAAAACCTAGACGTGAAGGATAGGAATGTTTTCTATGAAATTAAGGTATAATTGACTTATTTCGACGAGGTTTTTTTTTGAGGCCTTGGTAGCGTTTGTCATGGAATGACCCAAAACCTACTTAGTCATGATAATTTTCTTTTAAAATTCGTTATATATACTACTGTTATGAATTTTTTCACACCCCCAAACACAACCGTTTAGCTGGTAGAGGGGGGGGACACTCGAGTCGAGCAAAATTTTGCACTTTAAAGCTTAATATTTCACAAACGAATTTTTTTTTCAAAAAATTGTTAATGGAAACTATCATTATTTTTTAAAGGCCTATTTAATGATACCCCACACTAAGGGGTACGCGAGAAAAAAAAAATCCTCACTTTACGTGTAAGTACTGGAGGTACCCTAAAAAAAATATTTTACGAGATTTTATTTTACCACTTTTTCGGCACAACAAATTCGTATATTTACACCAAATTACAGCTCTCTAGTACTGTGCGTCTCTGAGCTAAACTGCGGACAGACGGACGGACGGACGGACGGACATGGCGAAACTATAAGGGTTCCTTGTTGACTACGGAACCCTAAAAACCGGCCAAGTGCATGTCGGACCACGCACAGTTTAGGGTTCCATAGTTGCCCATCAAAATACTTATGCGAACTAACTAAACTGAATCGCTGAATTTAATTTTAAAAAGAAGGATTTTCAAAATCTAGAATTTAGAACCTCCTCCTTTTTTTAAGTTAGTTAAAAATAGTTGACGAAAAAAACCTACCTATCCCCAAAAAACATACCGTAAAAACATACCTATTAAAGCTGTAAAAATAAAGTTGACAAACTTACATTTGCAGTTGAAGAACATGTTCTCCGATACATTTTGTTTAAGAAAAATTTTATCCAAATACATTTTATAAGTTGGTCGACTATTACTCGTAAAGTTGTAAAGCCTACTTAGTCATGATAATTTTCTTTTAAAATTCGTTATATATACTACTGTTATGAATTTTTTCACACCCCCAAACACAACCGTTTAGCTGGTAGAGGGGGGGGACACTCGAGTCGAGCAAAATTTTGCACTTTAAAGCTTAATATTTCACAAACGAATTTTTTTATCAAAAAATTGTCAAAGGAAACTCTCAATATTTTTTAAAGACCTATTTAATGATACCCCACACTAAAGGGTACGCGAGAAAAAAAAAAACATCCCCACTTTACGTGTACAGGAGGTACCCTAAAAAAAAATATTTTACGAGATTTTATTTTACCACTTTCTTGGCACAACAAATCCGCATAATTATTTACACCAAATTACAGCTCTCTAGTACTGTAAACTGTCTAGTGCTAAACTGCGGACAGACGGACGGACGGACGGACGGACGGACGGACGGACGGACGGACATGGCGAAACTATAAGGGTTCCTTGTTGACTACGGAACCCTAAAAAATCGGAAAGCATTTCGACTTATTTTTTAAAACTGATAATAGGCTTGTAGTGACTCGTCCGATACATTGTAGCGTGAACCTATCTTGCATTGCCTTGTTGCGGACAACCGATGGATACAAGTGGCGAACTGTCGTTCGGCGTGGCGGTCAAAGGGGGAGGCCTATGTTTAGCAATTCCTCCCAAATATTATTAATGTCGTGTAGCCATAATTATTAATTTTGCCGTGCTCTGCTTTTCATTTAAATTAATTAAAATATAGATTATTTTTTATTACATTTCACGTTGATATAAGGGTTTTAATCTGTTTCTGGTTTATTATAGTTCCTTCTGTATTGTACTTAACTTGAGTATTACTTTCATTTTGAGACGATACATGATTGACCTAAAATATCAGACAAATAATTATGTTCTACTTGTGACGGGCGTTGGCTCAAGGACTACACAGGAACTGATCATTACAATTCTCAACCTAAAATAGTTCAGATTACAGAAAACAATTTATACATATAGGGTGACTGGTAATGAGTGTACGATACTTAAAAACGTGATTCTGCTCATGATAACCAACAACTTTTACTATGGGAGCAAACCTGAAAACTCGAAAAAAAAATCAGCTGTTCAGTACATTTATGTTTGCTTAATGTACTCAACAGCTGATATTTTTTTTATGATTTCGGCTTTGCTCCCATAGTAAAATTTTTTTGTTATCATGAGCACAATCACGTGTTTAAATATCGTACACTAATTTCCAGTCACCCCATATACTCGTACATACTTGAATAAATATGCAATTCTTTAGGGCCTGCTCCCGACTCCACGCGATGCAACTTGCGTCAAGTAAGCCCAAGCCAAGTACACAAGGCGACGGAAGTCTCCGATACCTTACGACTTAAGTATCCAAGTAGCCTAACATGACGTCATAAAGCTTGAGTAGTTAGGCTGTGGGAAAGAGACAGAGCCATATAAGTCGTCTAGCGCCATCGCTTTCCCTGAGCGAAACTATCCACCGGTGGGCCACCTCGTGCCTATCGTAATACAATTCGATAGAGGCTCGTACACAAACACATGCGTCAATGGATATGGATAATTATCAAAGTCGTAAGTCATCGGAGGCTTGCGTCGCGGTCGCCTTATGTACGAAGAAGTCAACACGCGTCACTTCTTTCTTTTGCGCGAGTACCGTTGACACCAATGATATTATAAATAAAAAGAGGTAGATATCGCACTAGCACGCAAAAATTGTTGAGGACAAAGTAAGACAAATTGTTGCTCTTTACTATCCCTATCTCTTTCTATCTTAATACGTTCCGCATTATCTATCGCTGTCGTAGTTTTAAATTACTATAATAACAATGCAACAATTCTGAACGCCATTCAGTATGAACATGGCGTATCTTTCTTTATAATATCATTAGTTGACACGGAAATGGCAACAGGATACTGTATTGTATTGTTGGGGGCTCCCTTTTCCCTTTTCCGACTCGTAGGTGGTCCGTTATGCGTGAGGTGGGATGGTTGGCTATAAGAGGCAACCCAGCGCCTTCCAGAAGCTCAGAAGTCTCCTGAGACGTTTACAGGCTTCTTGGAGCGACCTTGGAATGCCAAGGTTTTGTGCACGTTGGTTAGCAACGCCATTCCAGGATAACGTGGGTTGCCGTTTCATCCGCGTTCAGGTAACCCCTGCACAACGGTCTGTCTCTCACAACAGGATATCTCGATGCTCAAAACAATTCATTCATTTTTATTTTCCGAAGTTACCGTGTCGAAGTAATAAAACCGAAAACGTAAATCTTGTTCTATTTTGTTAGAACGTGTCTTCACTCCGATATAAATAAACAAGTGACCTATGAACACGGCGATTCGCGCGACAGTCACATAAATTAGGATACCGGGTCGCAGTTAGCATAACAAAAGCTTAGTGAGTGAGTAACATCTTAAGTATTATAAGTCTTCATTATAGATTGTCTAGAAGACTTTATCAAATTAATGTTAGTGACACACATTATGGTGTCACAATTTTTGTTGAAAAAGCATTGCATCTTTGGTATTCTAGTGCTGAAATTGGTAGTCTATTTTCACACTATAGGCTTTTTTATCATAGTGAAATCACCAAATTGCAGAGCCTTTGGTTCCACCCAAAATGGGAGATCGATGATTTGATGATTTTCCACAAAAAAAAATGAACTATAGAAGTTCAAAATATTATTTAAAACAATAACTAATCTGCAAAGCTATTAAACGTTCTCCATAATACCATAATCTTCATTGTGTAATACTCAGATCAAAGAAATAAGCAGATAGAGCGCTCAGAAAACGCGAGTGTGTCCACCAAAGTTAATACAAAATTAAGATCGAATATCAAGCTACGCGTTTTACCAAGGTGCACGTCGTTGTTGTTTACCAAAATATGCCGTCTTTAACCATTGTAAAAGTTGTTCTCAAAAACTAAGAAAACATTAAGTATGGAATTTAATTCGATTTGATTTTGTATTAACTTTGGTGGAGACACTCGCGTGTTCTGAGCGTTCTATGTGCCTATTTCTTTGATCTGAGGTGTTATAGAAACAAAGTGATACACTGGTTTATATAAAATTTCATTTATATTCATAGGTTCTTTATAAAAATGTCAAAGTACGAGGATCATGACGAGCTTTTTGAAACTAAAACTGCAAATGAGCTATTCTGTCTGACGGTCAAGCTCATTAACATAAAACATCTATTATGTGGTTGGAAAAACGACCACATCTGAATAAAATATAAGGATGCAATAGGATGCATGCCATACCTTTATATAATAAACCAATAAAGCAAGTTATGTTTTGTCAACTTTTTAAACATAAATATTTCGCTTCTTTTCTCTGTAATTTCAGGATTTCCTTTATCTAATCAGCTTTATGAGTTTTGCCAATAGTCATTTCAACGTTTTTTTTATGAAATTTATAAGCATTACATTTAAATAAGAACTTTGAAAGTTAAGCCTTTAACAGAATTATTGAAAAAGAATATAATTATAAATCCATTTTTTCCTCCAACCACCAAATAAGTACTATAGTGTTCAAATTCAAATTATTACAATTATGTCATGCAGCCTGTTATGATTGGACCTGAAGAAAAATAACTAAATGTTTTTGCATGAATCAAAATTTAAACCACAATTTAGACTTGATTGCTAAAGTATTGCTAGAATAGAATTTGTATTTTGATGAAATCTAACTAACAATGAGTTAGTTACAAAAAATAGAACTCACAAGATTATTGAATTGTAAATAATAAACCAGTCTGCACTCTTGATCCGCTCAAAAAAGAATCAATACACATTCATTCAAAAGATCAATGAGTAGTCTCAAAATAAACATTAGCGCTCATGTACGCGACGCCACGCCACCGCCAACGACGCGCCGCCGCCGCGCGCCGCCGTGCTGCCACCGCGTTCGCGCCGCTTGATTTTACCATACCACTAGACACGTCTTGTTACTTATACATAGCTAGCTGGTTCTTGTATCGACGAAGTTATCGGCAAAGAACATAAGTAAAATATACTGTCGAATTGAGAAACGTTCTTTTTAAGAAGTCGGTTAAATAAAAATAAATCAAACACTGGCAAATGGCATCGCGGTGGCGATGGCGGCGCGGATGCGCTGCGATCAGACCCATAATTATTCGGCCTAAGGAGAACCTCGAAAGATGTTCGTTGAGGTTCTTGTTATTAGGGATACCATTGTTACTTAGATGGCCAAGAACCAAAGGCAAACCAAGGGCAAAAAAAGCCTTGGTGACCAAAAGCCTCAACCAATATTATCAAGGTAGATTATTTCATAAAACTACTCCATAATACTAGTGGGCCAAAATCATTCTAAATACGAGTAATATGTAGAAAAAGCACACGGATTAAATCGTTATAAAAGATAGAATGCAATTAAACGATGCTATCATGATTTTATTAAGTTCAAATCATTATAAAAGCACAAATGAACAATTGATGATCATACCCTATCATTATAAGCTCACCTTATGGCAGCTGTTTACGCGATAATGTAGCCGATTGTAGCGTAACTCGCGCCAAACATAATTATCGTGTATCGAAGTGCGCACGCGTTGATTCAGAACTTTGACCGTAAGCTTTTTACGATGTTTATCTCCTGAAATTTTCATTATTTGTGTGCTCGACCTAGTGGATCACCCATTTTTTGTTTCAAAATCTACAAATTGATTTTTCCACCCTGGAAAGTTCTGTCAGACTGGGTCGCAGGAGGTAGTCCCGCGACCCAGTCTATATAACCGTGGCCCTGGAGCTTAAAAGGTTATTGAAGGGCGCCGTAGATTTTAGTCAGTACAAGTCTGACAGTGCCTCCCGCCCAGCCCTGGGTCCGGTCTCATTCGATGATTTTACCACGTAAAAAATAATCAGGTTTTGATACACGGTTCATTGCGACATATTCATTATTTTGATACCCGATTTTCTTTTTCTTTTCTAATTTCCCAGATTTTCAGTATGTCTCAAAGAATTCTACAACAATCAAAATTGTATTTAAATTAAAAGATAAAGAATGCTTTATTACCATGTTTAGATTCTATATTCTTTTAATAGTAATATACGAATAGGTACCATAAATACCTAATTTTATGGTTTTATAATATATCACGCGAAAACAATGACAATAATCTTGGACTAATCATTAAACGGCCGTTAACCTCAGCAAACCGGTCTTTAAATAAATACACATAGAAATTATGATCATCTGTTACTTTAGGTGACGTGCTAAAGCGTAAAAGATTATACAATAATGTAGCTATTTGCTTTGTTAATGTTATGATGACATATGAATCTGACTAAGTACCCCTTGTAATTTTTCAATTAGTGTCCGCGCTTGTTTTAAGGGCGCATTACCAGAAAGTTGGCAACGACGCTAATAGCTGTCAAATATTTACAAGTTTTAATTAATTTGGCAATGTTACTGTATGAAAATAAGAAATATGGCTCTGTAGTGCATTAGAAAACTGATGCAGGAATGCAATCAAAACACTGAATTTGATGTAGTAACCGTTTCAATAATGTATTAATATTATAACTATATATTATATTACTATTTTGTAATATTAATTAATTAGAGCTGTCAAATATATACAAGATTTAATTAAAAAATTAATTATATCTTGTAAATATTTGACAGCCATATTAGCTTTCAGAATAAGCGCTCATAAGTAACATTATAGAGAGTCGAGGGACTCTCTATCTGGAACCGTGACCCTGGAACTTACATAAAGGTCTGTTGAAGCATCACCGTGTATTTTAGTCCGTATAAAGTCTGACAATCACTTTCTGTCCCGCCCTGGGCGAGAGGACTCATTTGATTATATGCCACGATGTTAAATAAAACATTATAGAGGACCTAAATATTGGTTTTTGAGTACCTAGAATTAAAAATCTAAAAGATCAAGAGACCGAAGCCCAAAACGGTAGTTTGATCGCGTTTCGGAACAAGTAGACAGGTCTCATCGGCTGCGCTCCATCGTGTACCTTCCTTTATCACGAGTTTTCACTATTTTACAGCGTCTTTCCAGTAATTACAGCGTTTCTTTTATGGAAAAATGGAACAGCGCCTCTGGTGTGCGAAGAAGGAACTAATTTTTTCCTTGTTTGTCCATTTGAAAAAGTCAAAGTTCCTGTTTACTTTACGTCAGAATGCCTGAAAACTGATCAAAGGCCCCAGTACCCTTAGCACGAATTTTCAGTATTTGAAACGTAAAGTAAACTGAAACTTTGACAATTTCAAGAAACTTTGACTATTTTCAAGGAAAAAATTAGTTCTTTCTTCGCACACAAGAGGGCGCTGTTCCATTTTTTTATACAAAAACGCTGTAAATACCAAGAAAGACGCTGTTAAGTAAAAGAGTAAAAATTCGTGATAAGCAACGACGATATAATACTAGACTCCGCATACACGATCTAAAGAACAAAAACTATTCTGCCAACTTGCTGAGGTACTACGTAAGCGAGGGGGACGGGGTACTGCGTTGTGATTGGCTAACTGAAGGTCTGTGCTGTCTCAACGTATGTTTACGGCTCACAGGATTGATCGAAATGAGACGAATATAAGACTTTTTTGCCTAATGTGTAGGCAGACATCGGTCGCCTGTTATTACGAGTCTAGTACTATATCGTCGTTGGTGATAAGGGTACAGGCCACTGACCGTAACAGAAAGAAAAATTACTGAAAAATTGAATCGGATTTTCAGCAGTGAGAGAGCGATTGGGAAGAGAATAAAAACATAATTTTTAATTTCTTCTCATAATCAGAAGACAGCTTTTTATAATGTCTTGTAAAAATAAAGCCCATTAACCTTCCTATACCCGCGCGTTGGTCTGTGAGACCGACGGAATGATTTTTCGAATTTATTATTCGAAATTATTTCTTTAGCGAGTCGAATCTCTTGCTAGCTGCCAGATTTGTAGTCAACTTCATGCCCGTGCTAGCCACACGTTTGTGGAGAACGTCCATGTATGCGTATTTGACGCCAATCGGTCCGTGAGACCGACGCGGGTATATGTGTAATTTTTTGTGTAAGTATAAAATTATTATTTATAGTGTTTTTCTGTTTTTTTTTGTATTGGCCAATTGTGCATGAAATTGTGTATGTATATTGGTATCAATTTTATTACTTTACCGATTGTATGCTGCGCTAGAATGGATAAAGAGCGAATCCTAGAATCCGACCACTTTTGGAAGAAGACAGTTCTGACACTGATGACGAAGACGAAAATGACAGTGAGGTGGAAGACGCGATTGAGACACAAGGAGAAACATATCACACAGGGTAAGAAGACGATGAAGAAGACGAGATCGAAATTTTGGCTGAGAGGAAGATCCAGAGATTTAGGTATGTCCTGATTGTTATGCTGAAACAGAACACTATGTCAACCTGTGTTTTTTATTAGTATGTTAAGCCTTCTTTAAAATGTAAAAGATAATTTATGTTGATTAGAAGAAAAAAAATTTTTTAGTTCTGTTTTTGTGGTACCTGAGAAAAAACTCCGTACTTTGAAGGCTGTTTTGTATAAGTCTGATAGTCTGTTAAATAATTAACAATAAAGTGGTTGCACGATATATTTTGTTTCATTATATTCTTTACTTTTTAGGTCAAACCTTATTTACATAGGTTTTCTTAGGAAAATCATGAGAAACGGGGTTCCAAACTTTCGGTCTGTGAGACCGTACGCGGGTATACGTGTCACAAAAATTGGCGCGGGTATAGGAAGGTTAATAAACATCACCCGACAAGAGACTGCTTTTAGAAATTCTTAAAAAAAAGATGTAGTGATTTATATTCCATAATGCCTTATTTAAATGTATCTCCCCGTCATCACTAAGCCTGCCTTGATCACTAAACGATAATAAAACATGTTTTAAACCTGTTTATTTTCATTAATCGTAGACATATTGTCACAGAATATTAGCCATTAGGATGTGCCATTTTCCATTTCTTCAGTTTTTTATTAATTTATTAAGATAATTTGATTTTTTTTGTAGGTAGATACTAATAAAGGCAGTCTATGAAATTACATAAAACAAACATTATATCAATACATCAGATTTACTTCTTAAAAACTACCTAACAAACCTGTGATTCCCGAAGGATTGAGCAGAGGTGTACCTAAGGGCCTAATTTCACACCACGTTTTTCAATCGACCCGTCGATTCGCATTTCTGAAACGCGCGTCAACGGCGCGTTTTTATCAAACGGAGCAGACAGGCTGCGTCTAACTTGCATGCGCATCGCGTCTGTATCGCTACAAACGAGCGTCAACGGCCCGATTAAAAAACGTGGTATAGGCTAATAGTACAGTATAGTATGATTTTTAACCGACTTCAAAAAAAGGAGGAGGTTCTCAATTCGTCGGAATCTTTTTTTTTTTTTTTTTTTTATGTATGTTCCCCGATTTCTCGAAGACGCCTGGACCGATTTGGAATTTTTTTCTTTTGTTTGAAAGGGTATACTTTCCAATTGGTCCCATGATCACCAGGTCAGGATCTGATAATGGGATCCTAGGGAAATCGAGGGCAACCTTCAAATTTTATAGGCACATAGTACCATTTTCATATATTTTCTAAAGCTGTTCAAGTATTTGCATCTGATAATCATCATCTCAGGTGGATGACCTGATGATGGAAGGTACAACTCCTTAACAGTAAGGAGTAGGCATCGATTGATTTACTTTGTGTTCGCATATCTCCGGAACTACAAGTCCGATTTAAGTAATTCTTTTTTTGTTGTACTAGGTATCATTTAACTTTTCAATTCAAGTTTCATCAAAATCGGTTTAGTAATTTTTGAGATATGGAATTTTATTAGCTTAATGTGTACATGAGTGATGTAAGTACTGGTGCGAAGGATTACAAAATTATAGTGCACATGTAAGAGAATAATGTTCTTGACAAGAATTCGGGTTGAATATTTAAACTAAAAAGAGTAAAATAAAAACTTTTTCAAAAAAAATGTAACCGCCTTCAAAAACAACCACAAAAAAGTGTAAAATAATCTACAAAATAACTTTTTTTTCGGAAGTCGGTGGCTAAAAAGACAATGAAAAGAAAAAAAACAAAGGCACCGACTTCCGAAAAAAAAGTTATTTTGTAGATTATTTTACACTTTTTTGTGGTTGTTTTTGAAGGCGGTTACATTTTTTTTGAAAAAGTTTTTTACGAGTAAGTTCCATGTTGTCCTATTGTCATCAACTGGGCACCAATTCAGACATCGTGGCTGCTATTGAGAAATTCCTAATGAATAACACTCTATCCGACCTGGGATCAAATCCCGTGACCTCATGTTTAGCAGTATCCCCCTTCCGACCATTAGACCAGATTTTTTTTTAAACCTTAACCCACTTGTGAAATCTCCTGTATCGTGGCATGTTCACTTTAAACTCACATCACCATCATCATTAATATTAGTCCACTTATAGGACGACCACTGCTGAACTTTCCTTCCCTACAGATTTTGCACAAAGACCGGTAGGAAGTGGCTTGTATCCAGCACGATTCTATGTTCTTCATCAGGGGGATATTACAACGTCTTAAAACCGGCGAGTGAAAGTGACACAGCTATACAAGTCGTCTAGCGGCATCTCGTTCACTCACTGGAACTGAACTGAACTGGAACAAACCTGGTTTTAAGACGTAATACCCCCCCCCCCCCCCCCACCAGCATGGCGATTGTATCTCTATTCTACCAAGAAAAGACAAAGTTAGTTATCGTTATTTCTACAAAAATCAACTGTTTTTTGGCAGAAATATGACACTATTCGTGTGACACGTGACCCTATTGAACAAAAGAACGTTTATTTTTCCTATTTTTACATTTACCATGCATACAACGATAAAAATATTTCTACTTTCTGTCATTTTGTCTATTCTTCCGTCGACAAAACCCGTTCTACGCTCAAAACTCACATAGGTACAAACACTCAGACCCGGAAGAGAGTTAACCTTAGCTCATCTTTCCTAACTTTAGAGTATTATGTAGTAGGTAATATTGGTTAGAAAATGCCTGTGAATAAACTTAGCCCACATTTTAAAGTACCATCTTCATTCATCTTAAATTAAAGCCACATTTCACAACATGTTGCCTCAGGTATGTACTTTATTTTCTTTTATGCCTAACACTTAACACCTCTTTAGTGCATTTGAAAGAGATATCGTGATTTTATTGACAAGGAAGGCTGCGCAAACGCATTACACATTTCATTCTTCGTCATTAGTGAAGTGGCGAACGAAAATGGTCTTTCTTTCGATACGTTTAAGACTGAAGATGATTTCAAATTAATTCGTAATTTTAGTTCTTAGTAAAGACATGAGTATTGACTGTCTTGTTAGTGACCAAAGTACGTTGATCTATTTAGTAGTACAGAATCAGAATTTTATTGGTAAAACATAAGTTTAAACTTCACAAGTTAAACCGAGATCCTCGTGAGAACGTCTCTGAAGAGGTGCTCTCAGAATGCAGGCAGGTGGGCTATTGCGCTAAGTACATACATTTTGCAGTAAAAGAACTGGATGGAAAGTAACTTAAAAGTTAGGCTCTTTTTTTACAGCAACCCGGCTGTGATGTCTACGAAATAAGTCGATTTTCATAGTTTGGCATCTGTCAAGCCATCAAAATAAGTCAAGTGTTCCAGAGTTTCTTAAAAACCGTTAAAAGTCTGTGAAAACTATGCGCGCGCATAATTCGTATATTTTGCCATGAAAGCGTACAAAATATTATAAGGAGGAAAGTCACGGAGGAAAGTCGGCCTATGCAGGGACAATTTGATCATAGCATAAATAATGGACGTGTTTTTTTTCAAATGTCAGTCAATCAACATAATTATTATTTAGCCACGAGCTAGTACTTAGTGGAGTCTTCAACCAAAAGTATTAATAATAATGGTACAAATTGAATAAATTCGATTATGTACCTAAAGTTATCATAATTGCATATCATGCAAAAAGTATATTTTTGTTAAAACACAATGAAAATATTAATATATTAAAAGTTTATGGTCTTATAAAAGTTTACAAGTAGAAATTTTATGCAGTGCTAATTTTCTTACCGGTTAATGAACTTGAATAATATTAATCTTACACAATAAGTTGACCTCAGAATAGTTGACGACATAATAGGTATAGGTACCTATTGTTGCTATTAATTAGCTAGACATTATGCGTTTATTTACAAACGTTGCAAACAAATTCTAAAAAAACACACAAGATGAACAAATATGACGTCACAAAGTGTCGATGTCGCTACAAACTTTTTAGTTTTATTGTGGGGTGACCCATGCAAAAATCCTCAAACACCTCTTATCAGTCTTTGCTTGGGTGTGGTTTTTTACAAAACTGTGATTGTCAAACACTTTAGTTGAACCAAGCCAAATATACGCTTCAAAAATATACAAGCACAGTAATAATAAAAGACACATCAAACTTAATGATTGATTGTTATATAAAACTTGGTGGCAATTGATTAATGACTACATACATGCAATGATATAAACATTGTATGTATTGTTTTTGCTACCGTTGTTTGGCAATTAGCAGATATACATTATGCTCACAACCTTGGACAGTCACGTTCTCATGTTTTTGAAGCAGATGTTCGAAGTTGCATTGAAAACTTTTGACTCCTTAAAGTACCTTTTGAATCCGTGCATGAATAGCCTAGGTAATAACTATTTAAGATGCAAGAGTAAGATTATTACTACTAATAAAAAATATGTTGATGCTTACTTACAACCTCACACAGACCAGAAGGCAGTGGTGGCCCAATGGTTTCGGTCCCGACTTACAGTAGGTCGTGGGTTTGAACCCCGCCAGGCGCATTACTTTGTGTAATTTATTTCATCACCACTGCTCTCAAAACGGTGAAGGAAAACATCGTGAGGTAACCAGCATGTCCTAGAACCAAAAATTCACGCCGCGCCATCACTCACATTTTGACGCGACACTAGTGTCAACTTAATTCCATCAAATTGCATTAAAAAAAATGCAGTAGGTACCTCGAATTTCCTGCAGATCACGCATGGTGGCACGGACTTTTTTATTGGTCTAATATTTGTTTTTGTCATGTCATAGGATAGAGATAAATGGATCAAGCTTCGTCTATTCCTGAAAGCTCCTTGTGGCGTGTCGACTCGGGCCTGGTCCTCAAAGACCATTTCCGTTCCGTTCGCCCGTTCGGTTAACCGAACAGTCAAAAAATCTATCTGCCAGTGACAACAGGCCCTTTACCAAAAATATTACGATTCATTTGTCAAACAAAAAAATCATCAAATAACGTTAAAATATTATAAATCTAGCATTAAACGCAATTTATTAACGCAATAAATTCAAATTGATCGACTTAAAACACGGAACCACCACATCTTTAATTTATTTGAGTGATATCATAGGTGCATCATTGACAGAATTAGATAGCCTTGCACTCAAAGTGCAAACTAATAAAGTAGTGCATTGCAGAGAACATGTTCCGTCGCAAAGGCGGCTTTGGCGGCCTTATTCTGGGTTTTTCAACCTCTTCCAAATGTGGTTTATTTTTTTAAACAATTTTTCCCCGTGCTGGGGTCATTTTGGAGTCTAAAAGAAAATATATTCTCCTCTATCGCCCAAACAATATAATAAATAGCTATTCATTTTATGAATATGTGGTAAGTGGGCTGTTTAGAATCCCTCGTCACATCTTTATAGGTTGGTCCCGGGCTCTCAGGGCGAAGCAATCCATGCAGGCAACCATTTTTTTAAACCTGGAACTTCTCTAGTACCGTGCGTGCGGGTTTCGATTTGCCATTTGCAAACATTGAAACACACAAACAAACACCAAAACCCGGAACAACTATTTGTAAGTCAACCCGCAACACGCAGCTCGGTAGTCGATCGCTCAGCTGCTGCGCCAACCGTGGGTACGTTTGCAGATATTTGCGCAAATAAAGTAAAATAGGGCCTTGAAAAATCACAGGGAAGCGGAATTATACGAAACTTATTCGGATTAGAAAAAAATATGTCTGGTTTTCATATACTGACGTTGAATGACAGGCAACATGTAATGTAAAGTGACGTCATTTTATGTTATAAGTATGTTTCCTTCTTCGGGTCTGTAAGCATCAACTTTGGAAATAATAAAATCATGTTAGAACCATGTCTTAACCGAGTTGCTTACATCTGAAAAGTAGATTTCAGAAAATAAACAGTTAAAAATATTGTTTTGCAAATAACCAGAATTCTGCTCGTGAATATTCCCTTCCGATCACCCAAAGCATCGTCGGACCTTCAACATTATTGGCTGCAGATCTCATAATAAGCCGTCACAAACTGCCACCTGCCATCATCAAACCTGAACACCTTCCTCATTTTTATATAGCTTTATTACCCCACTTTTGAGTAAACCTTTGCCCCCAGTTGCTCCTCTAATGTTGGCAGCTCGTTTTTTCTGGACATTCATGAGGAAACCACAATTATCAAAATATTAAAATGTGACCCTGTAATTCATCCTAGGAGCATTATAATTATACTTTTGAATCCTATAGAAATCCTATCTCATATCTTTAAACGAGCAATTATATATAACCAGGATCTCGGAAACGGCACCAAGGATTTTCATGAAAGTAACAGATTAGGGGTTTTTCAGCTTAAGGAATCGATTTATCAAGGCCCCAGGTTCGAGAAAAGCTCGGTTCCCAAGATAAAGACATTTTAAAAACCGAGCGAAACTCGGTCAACCAGATATTAAATGTTTATTACCGCATTTTGGCTCTGTTTATTGGATTATTGCTGTAGTCGGTAGTCGTCGGTAGTCCCAAAGGTAGTCGTTTTGTTAAGATCCGGTAAAATGCAATTCAATTTACAATTTATTATTCCTATCTAAGGTCAAAAACCCCGTGAATCTTCAGTTCATATTAAAAATGAAAAATTGTATTTCTCTAATGAAGATTTTATAACTAATTTTAGTATTACGACATAACAACTACTTGTTACTTTTTGGCAGTCCAACCACACCTGTAGGTAATTAAAAACAAAGGAGGTTGGACCTAATCAACGAAGCAATAGAGATGTTTATCAATCTTTCAGGTATTAACATGTTGCTCAGACAAGTGCTGTAAACTGTAACCGGACACATAGATACTGTCAAATGGACCAATACATAACTAGTTATTAATTTTGAGTAGCTTTTGTTTGATAGGGTTCAATACCCTTTTGTTTATATGTTTAACATCTGTCTAGCCTTACGGCTCGATCACAACTTTGGCCTAAGCAGTGAAGCTATTGTCAAACAGACAGGCGAAGCGAATGCGAACCGAAGCGATTTTTTTTTATAATGTATGGGGTTGTTTGAATCCAGTCACATAGAAAAGCGAAAGCGATCCGATAGTCAATGTGACTGGCTTCAAACAATTCCATACATTACAAACAAAAACGCTTCGCTTCGCGTTCGCCACGCCTGTCTGTATGACAATACATAGTTTAAGCGATGTTACGGGCGCACAGTGGTCCCATATCGAAAATTAGTGGACATAGGCAACAAAGTTCCAATATCGATGCGATTTTTTTTTATGTGATTCTTTATGATATTCCTGACAACTTTTACTCTTGTGAAATTTCTTCTAAAGTTGATAGTTTGTCTGAAAAAAAAAGAATTAGATTTTTTTGTATGGAGCGAATCACGTTTCATTTTTTTTCTTCAATTGTACTAATATGTTGGGTGTATGGCGTGAGTATATAATAGCAAGGGTCATTCTCTATCCACGAAAAATAAAATCAGCGCCGGCCATCTGCGGCCGCGCGAGTAATCATTCCTCAAAAAATAATAATTGTTTATGATATTTTTTGCCATTTAAAATAAAATCAAAGTTTTTTTTTTGTCTCATTTGGATGCTCTGTCCTTCTTTTTTTTTACTATATAGTTTTGATAGCATATTATGGTACCTACGACTAGTAATTCTTGGAAAGATTTTTTTTTTTTACCGGATGATTACTCGCGCGGCCGCAGATGGCCGGCGCTGATTTTATTTTTCGTGGATAGTGAATGACCCTAGCTATCATATACTCACGCCATACACCCAACATATTAGTACAATTGAAGAAAAAAAATGAAACGTGATTCGCTCCATACAAAAAAGCTAGTTAATTTTGTTTCGTCAATTGTACTAATATGTTGCATGTATGGCGTGAGTATATAATGACTAGGGTTATTCTCCATCCACGAAAAAATAAATCAGCGCCGGCCATCCGCGGCCGAGTAATCATTCGTAAAAAAGAATATTTTGTATGATTTTATTTTGCCATTTAAAATAAATTCAAAGTATTTTTTGTGTCTCATTTGGCTGTTTTCACCTTCTTGTGATTGATGACTCATTTGTTGTGCGCTCGGCTAAGCGCATAACAAACGAGTCACCGAAAAATAATTGTCTCTGATTGGCTGTTATTTTTTAACTACCTGCACCTTAGCTATTGTTATCGGTAGCACCTGCATTGTGATTGATGACTCATTTGTTTGTGCACTCGGCTAAGCGCATAACAAATGAGTCATCGAAAATGCTCGTCTCTGATTGGCTGTTTTTTGCATTATCTATTGTTGAATAGATATCGTAATAAGTTTCTGGTTAAACAGATTTCGTTAATGATAGGTGAAATAGTTTGACGATGCTTATCATGACTACGGTCGAATCATCGAACTCTGTGGCTGTGTTTGACGTTTTCTGTTTATAGTTACTCTGCGACGAAGAACCATCAAGCCCCCATTTCCAGGTTAACTTAAGTTCTTCATTTTGAGACCTATCAACAGAATTCACATCTAGCAAAATCCGCTCCACAGTGTGGTCCAATAGCGCTTGCAATTTAATTTGTGCTCCTTTTTCGGTAATCTCAATACTTTGCTGTGGTGGATAACATCTTTTCTTGGCATTTAAGAGCTTTGGATAAGATGGAAGGGCAGCACAGTTTTCTTCATTCAGAAATTGTCGAAGAGCTAAGTACTTCCATTTCGAGAGCGCAAGTGATGTATAAAGGGCTAAACACTTATCTTCAGACATAGTACTTAAGCTCTGCTTTTTAAATAGTCGCTCGTGTACTTCGGATAGCGTTTCTGGATTACTGAAAAGGTATTCGACCAGTTTTGCCAGATTCGTTTTGCCGTTGTCTTTCAATTTTCTTAAGTACCAGTACTGCAACTCTTCCTCGGAACTTTCTTCTACTATGGAAGTAGAACGTCTTTTTTTTTTGCTTATTACTTAAGTCTTCGAATGGTTTTCTGTGCTCCTTTTCTGTAGATGTTCCCGCTTCCGCAGTACATACTGCAAGATCAGGAACATGGGAATCGATATCCACTGGCTCAGATATGGTTGCGTCCGAAAAGCCCAACTCACTTCTCAGGTCAACACTATCACAAACAGGCCAGTCGATGCTTTTTTCCAACCACTTGCGATTATTTATACGATTCATAAAAGTTTTTTGTTTTCTACTTGACTCTCTCCACTTTTTATTAAGATTTACACAAAAAAGTCGACAGAATTCCTTGATTAGGTTCTTGTCTTCTTCTGCGGTATTCAACTCAGAAATTATACTTTCATATAGAAATATAAAATTTTTCAGATCGCCACTGCCACTTCTTAAATTCACAAAAAGATCTAGGTTGGTACAAAATCCGGCCATAGTTCTAATGTAAATATAAAAATAAAAGTATTTCACTGTGTTCACAAATAAGCGACAAGAGCGAAACTAGATGGACTCAATGAATGTTTTTGTATTTGTAGTCAGTGTTAATTACTCAAGTAGTGAACATAACAGTGATTGAAAATTATTCAGCCAATCAGAGACGAGCATTTTCGATGACTCATTTGTTATGCGCTTAGCTGAGTGCACAAACAAATGAGTCATCAATCACAATGCAGGTGCTACCGATAACAACAGCTAAGGTGCAGGTAGTTAAAAAATAACAACCAATCAGAGACAAATATTTTTCCGCGACTCGTTTGTTATGCGCTTAGCCGAGCGCACAAACAAATGAGTCATCAATCACAAGAAGGTGAAAACAGCCACATGAGACACAAAAAATACTTTGAATTTATTTTAAATGGCAAAATAAAATCATACAAAATATTCTTTTTTACCGAATGATTACTCGGCCGCGGATGGCCGGCGCTGATTTATTTTTTCGTGGATGGAGAATAACCCTAGTCATCATATACTCACGCCATACATGCAACATATTAGTACAATTGACGAAACAAAATTAATTAGCTTTTTTGTATGGAGCGAATCACGTTTCATTTTTTTTCTTCAATTGTACTAATATGTTGGGTGTATGGCGTGAGTATATGATAGCTAGGGTCATTCACTATCCACAAAAAATAAAATCAGCGCCGGCCATCTGCGGCCGCGCGAGTAATCATCCGGTAAAAAAAAAAATCTTTCCAAGAATTACTAGTCGTAGGTACCATAATATGCTATCAAAACTATATAGTAAAAAAAAGAAGGACAGAGCATCCAAATGAGACAAAAAAAAACTTTGATTTTATTTTAAATGGCAAAAAATATCATAAACAATTATTATTTTTTGAGGAATGATTACTCGCGCGGCCGCAGATGGCCGGCGCTGATTTTATTTTTCGTGGATAGAGAATGACCCTTGCTATTATATACTCACGCCATACACCCAACATATTAGTACAATTGAAGAAAAAAAATGAAACGTGATTCGCTCCATACAAAAAAATCTAATTCTTTTTTTTTCAGACAAACTATCAACTTTAGAAGAAATTTCACAAGAGTAAAAGTTGTCAGGAATGTCATAAAGAATCACATAAAAAAAAATCGCATCGATATTGGAACTTTGTTGCCTATGTCCACTAATTTTCGATATGGGACCACTGTGGGGCGGCGCGCTTTGTGTACGTGAATTTGTCACCGGCAACGCCTCGTGGCGTATTTCAAATATTCCTACTATAAAAATGATAAATGATATTTATTTTGCAAATAGGATTTCACAAACACTTTTACAAGTCAAAACACTTTTTATACAGCTAGATGAGGCCGGTGTTACGTACCTGACTACCTACTCTGAGAAGAAACATCCGAAACAAACTCAGAGGTCATCGTCTCTTTTAAAGTCCTGACATTAAATTGGTTAGTTAAGTCATGCGAGGACCCTGCAGGTTTATACAAAAACTTATCTTATTGCTCACCACCCGCGCAAGTCACCACTAACGAAAGATCTCTTCACTTATTGACACTGTCACTCACTCCTAATTTTGACGACTTTTAATCAAGCTATTGGTAAAAACCGATTTTCAGAATAAGAACTTGAACTTTATACGTTCCCTAGTAAAATCGTACATAAACTACTTCAACATGTTAGCATTAAATAATTCTAAACGAGTACCGCAACAGTTAATTATTTAAACATCTTCACTAAGTACAGCAACTAATCTCTCGTGTTTGGCGCTCCGTAAGATGACAGTTTGGTGTCAACCGTGGTACTGAAATTAGCAGGAAGGTAGTTTAATTTAAATTGGCTTTAAAATGGGTGCTAGGTTTACGTAAAATGTAACTGTGAAATCTTGTGTTTCCTGCAGATTTGAGCAAAGTGTTGTGGAGTATAGTACCTACAAATGACAAAGTTGAATCATGACTCATTTTGACTAAAAATCTTTGAAATCCGTCAAATTGACAAAGATCAAAGTCGCTATTACCATGGATATGTATGTGCACGCGAATGTCGACCTAATTGTATTTCAAAGTCTGTAAAGCTTATGATGGGTCAAGATTCAACTTTGTCTGTCGATTGTACATTTCCTCATTTATTGAAGAGACCTCCCAGCTGTGAGCATAGTATAGGCTGATTCTACACTAAGCAGAGCTACTACGATTTGTCGTTCATACAATTCTATGTTGCGGGTCAGGGTCAGGTTATCTTCGTTCCTATTATTATGGGGTGGTGGCGGTGGGCTGGCGGGGTTAAATTTTTCTATATTTCTTTTATGAGCCCTGAAGAGCTAGAAGGCATGGCGGCAGTCCTCGTAGAAGTAGAACGAGCTGAACAAAATCAGCAACCACTGGTCTATTTTGGTCACGGATCGAGAAAACTGGATTTTATGGGAAGAGGCCTTTGCCCTGCAGTGCGCTGATGCAGGCTAGAGATATCAGTATTTTATGAAGACAATGGGATAGTTAATAATAATTCAAAAATGTAAAAAAATATGAATCTCAAGAACACTGCCTGATCAGGACATTAAAAGTGAGGCCCTTGACAGTCGCTCTTGGGTCCACCAGATCAACGAGATTGAAGCAGGAATAAGACCTAAGAACAAAATGGATGAGTTATTTTTTTTACTTCTCTGCTATTCTTTTCTGATTAATTTCGTTACGAGATCCAAGATAGTTAAATTCATCCTCCGGAACTTTGTCAAGCTTTTTGTTAGTCTTTCAGCTTTTGCAGTGATTGTGAAATTTAATGGTCCCAAAAAGACCTTGAAATTGTTAATAGTCAATAGTCATTTCAGCCACGCGGTAATCGCGGCGGTAAGACCCCTCTTTGAGAAGTGGCGCCACGACGTCCTCACTTTCCGCCTGACGCAAATCCTCAACGTATTCGGATGTTTCAGGACGTTCCTGTGTCGAACCGTGAATTACCAACGCCAACTGAAAACCAGCGCTGGGTGTCTTTCGCCCGGCTAATGCTGAGTTGGTAATCCTTTAGGTGTGGACATGCTCACCAAAATTGTTATTATGTTTTGGATTTTATTTTTTACTATTTCTGTGTGTGTACGCAATAAATGTTTATCTAATTATATTCTCTTCTAAATACCTCGCTAAAATGGCAATAGTCATAACAGTAAGAAATACCAATGAAAGCAAAAGTAATGTATGTACTGTACATCTTACAAAAGTAACCCACTGGTTCATAATACATAGTAATAGCGATTACGCTGCGTGTCAGGGGTCAGTGACATCACCTTGACTCAGCCAACTTCCGCAATGTAATGGAAAACACTTGATACATACTTGGCATGGAATTTGAAGTGTTAATGCAAGATTAATTGAATTATGTATGGCGTTTTTGTAGTTTTATTTATGATCAGTGTTTTATCGTGATTATATCTTGCTGTGTGGTCTGTCATTGAGAATAAACTAAGATATTTATTTGCAATGATTAAAGAATGGCTCGTTATTCGTTGGTGTTTGTCTTTCAGAGCAGCAGGTAGCTCCTGTAACCACTAAACCTCAGGCTTGAACTCTTTCTCTCTTGATTTTTATTTTTTAATTTTCTTCACTCTTGTCAAGTCGTCACTCGTGTTAAGGACAGACAAAGATAAATTGGATGGTAGAGTGAGCTTTCCCAGAAGAAACTTCAGACGCAGGCCCTTCGATTTTAAGTTAAGTTTAGTTTTTCCAACAGCCCAGCGGTAGAATTTGTGTCATTTTTGAGATGGCAATAATCTCGTCCTTTTAATTATTATGGGACTTACCTACACATAATGTAAGAAGAAAGTTCAGATTGATCTTCCATTTTTTATAGAAAATACTCAATTTAGAATAACTAAATTTTAGAAAACCTTTTATGAAAGATATGAAAGGCCAAGGAGTATAGGGAAGCCATTAATCGAGTGATATTTATGAAGGCAACCTTTAGAACGGAAGCAATAAAACATGACTCATGTGGATAAACTTCGTTCGACTTTAAATAAAGTAGATGAGAAACACAGATTATGTATCCATCGAATATACTAGTAGACTAAAACAGCCTTGCTCACAGCAAAACTGGTGGGAACCAGTAGCGCCAAAATGTCTGCCAAAAATTGTGAACATTTTTAAAGGGGGAAGTTGCTTACCACGGCTCCGTCTGAAATGCAAAGGACAATTGGGTGAGCTTTAGACAAAACAAGTTACACTGTCGACTCACTCAGGGCTGGAGAAAGACTTATTAGATGAATCCACCACACAAAAAAAGAAAGAAATAATCTTGTGTCAGTAAGAATACCGACAATCCTTTCCACTCCATCCAAAGCGGGAGAAGTCATTTGAAGAAGAAAAAAAGCACCTTCTCCGTTTTTGCCATAACGAGCCAACATCTTTATGCTTATGCTTTTAGTGGAATACAGTGCATTCTTTGATTTTTGATGCTCAATCCTGAGTCTCTTAACGCAATCCAGTTTTGGCTGTGGGAAAGAGATGGCGGTAGGTGGTTGTATAGCTCTGTCTCTTTCCCACATCCTAAACTGGATCGCGTTAAGAGCTCGTGGTAAGGCCTCTGAAATTTCAAGATCACTATAGCAACTTAACCACTTCCCTGTCCGATGAATCACATGTGACTCACGACCATTGTTTATCTATTGTGTCTGCTGCGCGGACAGTGAAAGTGTTAATTATGAGTCGCTGAGTACCAGTAAAACAGGCAATGTCTATGATAATGACAATTAATCGTCCTATCATTACTCCACTAAGGCCAAAAATAAAATAATACAGAAACTTGAAGTGCGTATCATACCGGAGTTTTGATCATTATGATCTCATCGAATCTTTTTATCGTTAATCTTGCAAAACAGTCTTGTTTCCATAAGATGTTGGATAAACCCATGGGTGTGGCAGCAAGGTATTTGCTAATTAAAAGATGTCGGCCTAGGCAATGACATTTGACTACCATGGCAGGCAATCTCAACAATCGCACACGTATTTGCGCAAGCCCAGGTGCATGACTCTCTGTCCCTTAAACCTGCGAACAAATTATCGGACGCGTCCGTCAGCCGCGGCTGAGAGATGCGGCTTATTCATTATCTAGCCAGTACATTTAATACTACACTGTGCAGACTGTCGGTCGTAAGACGCGGATGTGACCTTAAGAGGAAACAGCACGGCCGTTTTTCCATACAAACGTAGTCCCCTGTTTTCTCCCTGGATAATGCCAGTAGAGCAATAATTTTTTTACAAAAAATCTATGACCATTATTGGCATGTCTCTATGTTTTCCTTTTTCCCATAAATTAATTATGAAAAGAGATATGAACATTCAAAATACTAAAAAAATGGCCAGATTTTCCGCTGTGTTCAAATAACCAGTAAACAAATTTGACGAAATTATATAAAAAAAGGAAAACATAGGAACACGGCCAATGCCTTTCTTTATTTTTTAAAGGAAAAAGTAGTGAAATAGGTTAAGTTTTGGAGGAGTAACCAGGGGACTACGAATCGTTGATTTTGTGCCATTTTTAAGGTATTCTCGGTCCAAGCTGCAGTTGTTCTCCTTCGCGCTCTGTAATTCTGTTGTGGGCACTGTGCGACAGCAATAGATTTTACAAATACCTATTTTTCAATTCTCCAGCCCTTGCTGTTTCCTCTTAAAGCAGGCCGCACACCAGCGCCACACGCTACACGCATCAAACATTTACGTCGCCACAATCATTGCGCTACAATTCAGCTTACTACAAATGTATTGTATATGCGCACATCGGAAGCACAGTTGTAACGTGGCTCCGCTTTGAGAATGTCGACATCATCGTCTGATGACGACGATTTCTTGATGTGGCGATTAATGAGAAAAAAAGACTTTATTGGTTTTATCCGTTTAATTGTATTAATTGAATTTTTTGCCTTTACAGAAATTATTTGGAGTAAGATACTCCAAATAATTTCTGTAATTCGTCTGTAACTGTAGTCATTGAGCGTATGATTGTTTAATACAGGGTTTTTTTAAACCTCTGCAATAAACTCAAAGTAAAATTCAATGTTTTCTTTCATTTTTGCAAACCAACGCGCCACAAAAAACGAACGTGTTCGATCTTCAATTTGTGTGGCGAGGACAACGTCTCGCTACAAAGTGCACCCGCTACAAATGTTGCTTCGGTGTGCGTGCTCACGTCCAAATATACGGGGGCGTTAAATGTGTCGCGCTTCAAGTGTGGCGCTACAATTATCGAGCTACAAATGTATGCCTGGTGTGCGGCCTGCTTAAGCGTTCGGACGTCCGAACAGAATCTGGCCGGCTACGGCTGTCGTCCGAACACACTGCTAAGCCGTGTCCCTCAGCCGCGGCTGACGGAGGCGTCCGATAATATGCTCCCAGCTTTACTCTCATAGTCCGATGGGATGTTTCCAATTCAAGTGAAGAGGCATCAGTCGCAGCGTTAACAGCTATAACGTGCTTTTCGAAGCACGGGAATATCACACCGCCAACTTCAAAATGTCACAGGTAAAAACTACAACAATTGGACAAAAGAATCAAATCCAGGACTCCACGCTCAGCAAACACACGACCACCAGAGCAATGGGAAAGTTAACTTCTTAAAACTAAAGCATAATCGATTGTATCAAAAACAGTAGAGGTAGAGGTAAAAAAGAAAACATACTTGCAAACAGACTTTTACAAAACCCTCGACCTTCAAATCCTAACGTTATACTAAGTACACAAAGTTCCAGTAACCATCAAGTACAAGTCAATGACACAACCGACTCAGTTCGCGATGAGATTGGAATCACGTCCTCAGAGCTCATTACTCTATAACTAAAGATTGTTTATGTATGCAAATTTTAATCGTGGGAACGTTTTTCTTGCTGAGTTTTATATTTTTACACAAGTAAATTTTTTTAAAGGGTTGTTTAAGGTAGGTATAGCTTTTAATCTTACTGTTATGTATAGGATAGGATATGAACTAACTCGGCTTTCGTGAATTCTAAGTTGATTATATTATCAATTTTATAAAAACAACAGTTTACAGGCGTAAAATAATAAAATTGATGTTTGTTATTTATTCTGAAAAGTTAGTAAAACGATGAAGTAACAGTATTTAACTTTACTTAACGCACACTTTACTTTTCACACTTGGAGCCTATCTTTGGAGCAGATCTATCGATTGGCATTATGCTATTGTATGTCATCCCAAAAAAGTTGCTAATTCTAAAAGCCTGAGGTACCTAAGTATTGGTAATTCTGCAACAGGACTTGCTTCAGCCGACCTTACTACGTCACACTCACATCCCAATGAGTCAAAAAGCATAGCTGTTCTCAATACCATAGTTACAGCAGTCAGCTGGACCTACATTTTGATGAATTTGGCTGTTAAGAGTGGGTATTATGCCAGGAAAAAATCAGATTTCACCCTCGCGTCTCACATGCCTCTGCTCTAGTACCAATAACAACCACGGGCGCTGTGACGACGCGCTCTGCAAAACTTCTTTGAAAAAACAAAACAACTACAGTGCCACAGTCTAACATTATGACAGTAGGTACGACTCGGCTTCACAGGCGGGGTACACACGGACGCGGTAGGGCTGCCTGTTTACAGTATTTTAATTTAGTGGAAATTATTTCTAGTTAATTTAACTGACTTCAAAAAGAAGTAGGTTATCAATTCGACGGTATGTTTTTTTTTGTGTGTTTGTTACGCGATTACTCCGCCAATATTGTGGACCGATTTTCAAAATTCTTTTTTTGTTCGAAAGGAGATACTTCTGAAGTGGTCCCATTGTCACCATGTCAGGATATGATGATTGGATACTGGAGAAATCGAGGGCAACCCTCAAATTTTGTAGGCCTACACATCGTTTTCCGCAAATTTTATGAAGTAATTTAGGTATTTGCGTATGGTGATCATCATCTCATGTAGCTGAGCTGATGATGGAAGGTACAACTCCTCTAGTAAGGACTTGGCATCGACTGATTTAGTAAATTATGTTTGTGTTCGCATATCTCCGGAACTACAAGTCCGATTTAAGTAATCCTTTTTTGGTTTTACTTGGTATCGTTCAACTTAGGGAATACTCCAAGTTTCAACAAAATCGGTTCAGTAGTTTTCGAGATAGGGAATGAATGAAAGAGATGTTAACGATGTTATTACCGGTGTTACGGATTACAAAATTCTAGTGCACAAAACACTTACACTTTTTTTTGGTTGTTTTTGGATTGTAAATATGTATTACATTATTTTCAATTTCAAGTTGCGAATGGTGTAGAAGTGTTCAATAAATATGTATAACTAGCACTACGCCCGCGACTTCGTCCGCGTGATTTTCGAACTTTGCCTTTGTGAATTTCTAATCAAGGCCATCGTCTTTATAAGATACTGTTAGAAAGTCAATATTCAACAAAAATTCTATCACCCCGCAATATCCCGTTTTGGGTGGCACCCACGCCTACTAAAAATGACCCCAATGCACAATTACCATTATAACCCCTTACGGGTCGAATTTCACAAAATGTCCACCTTGGTGAGCATTTACGTCTTAAAAAGAATCAATATGCAAGATTTGAGACGTCTAGCACTTGTATTCAAAAAGTTTCATACAAACTATCAACCCCAAAAAAACGCCTTAGGGTCCGAATTTTGCAAAATCTCGTCATGGTGAGCATCTACATCCTTAAAAGAAACCCGATGCAAAACTTGAAATTCCTACCACCTGTAAGTACCAAACGAAGTTGCGTACAAACAATCAAGATCAACCCCAAAAACAAACCCCTTAGTGGTCGAATTTCTCCAAATTCCGTCATGGTGAGCATCTACGTCCAAAAAAGAACCCGATGCAAAATTTGAGGCTTTTAGCACTTGTAGTAACAAAGTTTCATACAAACTATCAACCCCAAAAACAAACCCTTAGGGGTCGAATTTCGCAAAATCCCGACTTATGTATCACTTACGCTCAAAAATGAACCCCTATGTAAAATTTGAGTCTCCAAACTTTCAACCCCAAAAACAACCCCTTAGGAGTCGGTTTTCTCAAAATTTCCACTTTGTTGAGCGTTAACGTCTTAATAAGAACCGCCATGCAAGATTTGAGACGCCTAGCACTTCTAATAACAAAGCTTCATACAAACTGTCAACCCCAAAAACAAACCCTTAGGGGTCGAATTTTGCAAAATCCTGTCATAGGTAACTCTTACGTCCTCAAAAGAACCCGTATTCTAAATTTAAATTTCCTAGCGCTTGTAGTAACGAAGTTTCATACAAACTATCAACCCCAAAAACAACCCCTTAGGGGCTGAATTTCGCAAAATCCGTTCTTAGTGCTCACCTACGTGGTATAAGGAGGGCTTATGCCAAATTTCAAGTTTCTAGGCCCAGCGGTTTGGGCTGTGCGTTGTCAGATCAGTCAGTCAGTTTTGAATTTTATATATATAAAGAAGATAAACATTCCATTCAATGTATCACGTTCATGGAACATTGGGCTTAGATTGTTTATGATCGTTTAGAATTACATCAGAAAGACGTATACATAGCTGAACAAAAGCCTCCCCACTATACCGCGACGCTGAAAGACAACCGCCACTTGGATGCATTTGCTGCCCGCGACTCTCACGATGTTGTCGGGCAACCTAATGGAAACCCCGCTTTTAGTTGTATCGCTATTTTGAGAGAATTTGCTATTTTTTTTTTTTTTTTGCTTATACGAGAATCTACCAACATAAGAACTTGCCACCTTGCCACTACTCGTATATTTGCGCGGCCTTGTTGCCATTTTATGGGAATTGAGCATTCTGGTCTTTGACTGCTGGCCTTTAAGAGAGACTAAAGCCTGATTTACATTACGAAACTAGTTGCATGAAAGTACTTTCATGACACTACTTTCACCAGTAATTTCACGTGTAAACGTTCAGTTTTACAATGCATGCATTACTTTCGTGACACTGAAATACTTTCGTGCTATGCGCATATTTTTTGTGAAACTAGTTTCATGCAACTACTTCCATCATGTAAATACGACGCGAAAGTAGTGTCGCGACAGCACCTGCGCTGAGAGGACGTGTGGTATTTGAAATTAAAATGATTTTTACCCATACGAAAGTAATTTGCATAGCTTTTAGGATCATCTGCTAATTCAGAGATTAAATGTGTTGCACCCGGATGCTTTTTTTCAAATTTTCGCCTCGAGTAATTCCATAATGGGACTAGACAAGGGAACTAAAGACGTTGGTGGATTTATCAACGTCTTTTTTCCGAGACAAATTTTATATTTATTTTATATTTTATCATTTCTACAGCGACGCTTTGCATCATAAATGAAATACAGCTTTGATCTTGACAGGGCCAGTATCTCCGCGATACTGGTAATTTCACGACACTAAAATTTAAACGAAAGTACTTTCACATTTTTATTTTATATTTTATCATTTCTACAGCGACGCTTTGCATCATAAATGAAATACAGCTTTGATCTTGACAAGGCCAGTATCTCCGCGATACTGGTAATTTCACGACACTAAAATTTAAACGAAAGTACTTTCACATGTGCTGAAACAAGTTTCACGAAACTAGTTTTATCATGCATGACACTACTTTTGTAATGTAAATCAGGCTTAAGAGTCACTCAACGAGCAATGGAAAGAGCTTTGCTTGGAGTTTCTTTGCGGAATAAAATCTGAATCATGGATATTCGGCGAAGAACCAGAGTCACCGACGTAGCTCATAAAATTTGCAAATTGAAGTGACAATGGGCAGGCCACATTTCTCGTGGAACTGATAACCGATGGGGAAGAAAAGGTCTCGAGTAGCGACCACGGACCGGAAGACGCAGAGTAGGCAGGCCTCCCACTAGGTGAAACGACGACATCGTGAGGGTCGCGGGCAGCCGATGAATGCAAGTGGCGAATTGTCGTTTGGCGTGGCGGTTTAAGGGGGAGGCCTATGTTCAGCAGTGGACATCTTCCGGCTGATGATAAGCATTCTGCTCCTTAACCATAATAATATTATAACGTTAAAATACGAGTATTTGTGTCGTACTAGACTTAGCATGGCGATGTTTGAAATAAATGTGTTTGTATTTATAAGTATGTAACATGAATAAATCTATACAAAAACAAATCATCATTTATTTTAAGCCGACCTCATTATACAGTAATAAAAAATACCCGACCAGCAGAACAATTGACATACTGCTTATTTAGCGCGCATGTGGCAAAAGAAATTTCAAAAAAATGGTCTTCGGCTATTTGAAATTATTTCAGTCTTAAAATATTTTAGCTCTCGTATTTTTGTTGTATTATGTGTTGTTTCTCTGATTATATCAACAAAAATATTATTATTTTAATAGCCGCCGGGCGCGGTGCAAACTGTCATAGTCCTCCCGTCTCAATAGAGCGGCGCCGACTGGCAGGTGAAACAAAATGATGCCTGAAGCTAGAACCCGCGCCGCGACAAAAGTCGTTTTGACGCGGCGCTAGTGTCTATGTCATTACATCAAATTGTATTAAAAAAATGTAGTACCACGAATTTTCCGCAGACCTTCACTCGTGACGCAGATTCTAGTGTGCTGCGAAATGGAAAATAGCATTCTACAAGGTTTAAAAACGTCGTAAGTGCCGAATGCTAAGAACAATGATAACTTTTATTATAAACAATATTTCAAAAAAGTGCCAGACACTGCCCTCGGCTACGTAATTGTGTCCATATTGATCTAATTTATATTTCTGTAGGACGAACCAAAATAGAATGAAATCAAAAAAACGTGAAAATCAGAGGCAACTTTGTGATCATTTTCTATCGAGAAAAAATTGTCTTTTTATGTTTTCTGTTTGACTCTGCCCTCGCAAATATAATGGAGTTTCTCAACATATACTTTTGTTCCGAATTAAACACGATTTAGTACTCTAAAAATCCAATCCAAAATTGAAGATTTCGCTTGTAGCGCAGCCTTAACGGTATTTCAAACTAAAACATTTTTTCTACGGAGCTATACAACCAACCTTTTAAGAAAAATCCTCGATGACAGTCATGTGGTTGACTTTTTTTTCCCTTCATAGTAATAGCAATTTGTTGTTAAAATACAGGTTTTAAACCGTTTGCCGTTTGCGTGAGTTTTTTATTTTGTTAATATTATCAAGGACGCTGAGGCTGAGGTACAAATATTTAGTTTTTATTGCTATAGTTATCATTCACAATATTATAATGATAACTAACTGCCAATTAAATGATCAGGATGTAAATGTTTAGAGTTCCTTCGAAACAGCGTCGAAGCCATGTGGCCTTTTTTCGTGGCCGGTGCGGGACGGGAGGTACTGTCAGAATCATACCGACTAAAAACCACGGTGGTCCCTCAATAACCCTTTACGTTCGGAGGTCACGGTTTCCTGAAAAGATAGTCCCGCAACCCGCCAGGCTTTGGCCCTCTTTGAGGTGAAAGTGGAACAGGACGCGCCGTAGCTCGAACCGGGCTTGGTCCATGATCGGACGGCGAGTCACCCATTAATCGACGTCCGCATGCCTGGGCCTACATAGTATGGCTTCATATTAGCACTACTATCATGAGGACACGGCAGTGCTCTGCCCAAGTGGGGCAGTCCTGCACCGCATGCTCCACCCTGTCCTCCGGGTGATCCTCACAGTAGTGACACTCAGGCGTTTCTTCCTTCCTCATCCGACACAGGTACCTCCCGCTGTGCAGGTGAGGACCTACGTCATGCAGTAGGTCAAGAACCTGTGACTCCTATCCAGCCACTCCTCAAAGAGGGGTCTTATTGCCGCGATTGCTGAGTACCTGAACAACTACTACACTTACCTAGTATTTGTTTTGCTCATGTGCGAATATCCCCACTTTGGTTGGCAATTATAACCGAAAATCGGTCAAGAGGACAATGTAAATAATGTTGAAAGTAGTTTTAGAAACAACAAACGTTTATAAAAGTAAAATGCCACTTGTCTCAGCCCTCAGGTCTATTTAGTATTTCTACTCGGTCTAGCTAGACTACAGACTGATTAATGATCCGGATTTTTATTAGATTTATTATCAAAAGTTCAAGATCGAAAAACATGTCGGATAATTATAATGCAATCACTAATTATTCTAAAAACTAAAGTACTCGTAATTACTTCATAAATCTTTGGTTATATTACAAAAAAAAAAAAAAGAACAGAAATGTTGCGAAATGAATATGTTAAAAAAATGGCGGTCTATGCCTCTTACATTGAAGTCACGTTTTGGCAAAGTATTGCACAGCAGCTTTATAGTTTGTTAGTTTATTAATTACCTAATCAATTAAGATTTGATAAAATCGTGATGAGCTCGTTCAGAATTTAAGTATACACCGTGACTTTTTAGTCGTCTTACAAAAAGGGTCCACTTAATAAATCCGACTTAAAATACATCTAGGCAAGTTTTTTGTTTTATTTTTAATAATAATTTTTATTTTTAATAAATAGGTACATTGGGGCGCAATACCTACTGCGCTCCAAAACAAATAAAGCTGACGTGGCTCAGAAGGCTGCCCAACTGAAGTGGGACTGGGCAGGACATGTCTGCCGCATGCCAGTCGAACTGTGGGCCAAAAAAACACAATACTGGTGCCCTGAGATAGTGAAGCGAGGCCGTGGCAGACCACGCAGGAGATGGCGGGACGAAATAGACAGATTCTGCCCGATTTGGAAGGAGGAGGCACATTGTTGTGAAGGATGGAAGGAGTGGAGGGAGGCCTTTGCACAGGAGTGGGACAGAGCGGCTAGGAAAAAAAAAAGGTACATTACAAACATGAAACAGCTTGTATCAAGCTGTAGAGTATACCTTCCCAGCGCAATAGTCAGGCAGATCATTCAATCTCCATTTTCTATGAGATAAGAGTGTTTCTAACGCCTTGCGTCATAAGAAAATTTTATTTTAAAAATTTGCTAATCTCTTATATACCATTTTTTTTCTTATAAACGTGTTCTAGTCATTGGATACATGAACTGGTCTGCTTTTGTAAGACGACTAAAATGTCACGGTGTATAACGTTTGTTTATCATCTCAATTACATACTTACTACTCAGAAATACAGTTGTCACAGACAATAGTCTGTTATAACTGTTCTGTATTTCTCAGAGCGTAAAGTGCATTAATTGTAAGTTTTTTCATTAAGAATTTTGAAGCACCACTGCTTTTCAGTTCTATGTTTCGTCGGTAAGTATATTTTGTTAAAAAAATTATTGAGATGGAGTTTTTAAATAATGTATAATCTGAAGAAAAATAAAACCAACATTTTATCAAGAGCCCATTTACCGTCTTATTACAAAACGAGGTCTAACTATAAACCCAGGTTTAAATCAAAAATCAATTTTTGAATTTCGAACTTTATTCCAACTGCTATCTAAAATGCACATTGACAACTTAGACCGGGATCTAAACTCGGTTTTTGTATTAATAACTGTACGACAGTAGAAATAAAGTTCGAAATTCAAAAATTCATTTTTGATTTAAAGCTTGGTCTAAGTTAAACCACGTTTTGTATTAAAGCCGTTAATATCCATAACATATACTTGCTTAGTTCAAAAACTTCATGTAAACTCATCATCCCCGCACGTTTGCATTACCATGTCTACGTAAGGTCGTACATCAGTGAATACAAGAATCCCTGTATCGTTTTTAAACATTGCAAAGCTGCCAATACCAAACAGTTTTCTTTTCGTAAATAATGTTGATCCGGAAGCCAATCCTGACAAGTTGTAAATATTTCGAATACATATGAAGAAACCCCAGTGCCGTGGAAGCCATTCATCGCAGTCAACCAATACGGAATATTCTTCATCATAAATATACGTAGATATAGTTTCATAAACCTTCTCTTCATCTTCGTATGTAAATACTAACGAACAAATCCAAAATGGTCCATGTATTCGATCTTCATCAGGAGCAGCTAGCACTGACATCAAAGCGTTACGTTCGATTTGCCCACTCCAAAGAAAGTCTCCGGATTGTCTAATACTGGTGGCCCATTTCATTTCAAAATTAAATGACCTATTGGTGATTCCAATTTCTTCTGCCATTCGTAAGGGTCAGAGCCCATTCGTACCCTAAAATTCGTACCCTAGCATAAAAGTTGTGGATTCGGCCCCTATATAGGTGCCCATTGGTCTCCTGGTAGGGTACCAATTAATATTTTAATAAAAAATATTATTTTTAAGGTACCCCCCATTCGTCCACTCTAATATAATACAATATAATTTAATGATTCGGCACCTATTCAGGTGCCTATTGGTACCCTGAGATAAAATTAGCTATATTGTACAAAAGAAACGGTTAACAGAGTACACTTGTGAACAGTTTATTAACGGAATTAATTTAATAAATCATAACCACTCATTGAAATAACCTCGTTCTTTTTGAAGTCGGTTAAAAAGAGTTATGATGAATGATAATCCGTCGTGATAATAATTACTATAACCTGTCGATAGGCTTACGATGTAAAATTATCTCTCTACGAATGGCTTGTTTTAAAAAATCGGGTTACAAAATTAGATAAGGTGTTTTGTTTGTATTTTATGGCTGCTTTGGTGACATATTGGTTCTTGAAAGTGACTGCGAATACGAGACTGTTCAAGGTGTCTTTGGTCTTTTAATAAATGAAGTTCGCCTAACGAAATAAACTTTTTGTTCAGAAAAGTTTTTTTGTAGGTTATTTTGAACTTTTTTGTGGTTGTTTTGAAGTCGGTTAGTTAAATTTTTTTCGGTCGGACCAGAAACCTCGGAGTAGACAAAGTTGAAAACTTTTTAGGTTTTTGTTTGATTTTTCAAAAAGTGCTAGTCTGATTTCGATAAAATTTTAATGGGATCATTACGGAAATATGGAAAAAAGTATCAAAACAAAAAGAATTTTTCAAATCGATTGTGCGACGGAGTTATGCCCGAACAAAAAAAATACAAACGTCGGAATTGAGAACCTCCTCCTTCTGGAAGACGGTTAAAAATAATGAACGTTCTAACATTAATTCTGTTTTGCTCCAAAAATTGCGTTAAAATTGGTAAGTACTCTCTAGATGTGCGCGGGCTGTGGAATTCTTAGCCAGAGTATCTGCGCGCGATTTTGCATGTATTTAGTTGGTACTCGTATATAAACAAAAAAAAAAAGAAGTGATTATTTACTGTTGATATGATTGTGTTCTATTTTTTTTTTTGCATATTTTACATTTAATGTTGATTTATATATTTATGATGTTCAACCAAGGCTGATTTGTGTAAAAAGAGTTGTATTTTGTTAGTTTCTAGGACATTGTGATTTTGCATGTGTATTTGTTGTTAGTAAAAATGTTGGTTTTACATAGTTGATAAAGACTGAGTTTACTGTTTATAGTTTTTATATTTCTTTTATGCAAAGTTATTGGACGCCCACACACAATGACGTCTTGTATGAGCACAGCTTGTTTCGTAAAATTTGTCGTTCCAGTAGCTAACACTACTACAATCTTGTCAGTACCTATAGTTGGCATCATTTATGAATTCCTTAAAGGGACTGTAAGATGTTAGAATACGGCTGTTATCCAATAAGACTCCCGTAGCAATAAATGTCTTTTCTGTGTTTTCAGTATAGTTTGCCTCATTTAAGATAAGAAGTACGCTCCTTTGATCAAAGGGAATGTAGTTTTTGTTGAGACACGCACCCCACGCCGATATGCTGGGATCTTTCTTCCAATTCATATCTTCAATACTTTTAAACGCCTTAGAAAAGTTTAACAATACGAATATCACCAACAAACAGGCAACGGTCGACCTTAAACCAAATAAAAATAAGTGAATTTTTAAACCATTGAATAATCTACACTGATATTGTAAAGAGGAAAGATTTTGAACTAGGTACCATCTAAGATTGTATTTGAAATTCATGGCCCAAATACAATCTTAGATGGTACCTAGTTCGTATTTAGGTTATGATGGGACTAGTGTCATACGCATGGCGATTATAAAAGTCCCTAAATAAAAAAGCATAAAAAAACAGGTTTTGTATTTTTGAATGAACATACTCAAAAACTACTGTACATAATTATCACCATTAAAATAAAGCTAAAACCCTGAGTAAATGGTTATCTATATGTCATGTTCACCCGTGCGAAGCCGGGGCAGGCCACTAGTATGGGGTGACTGGCAATTAGTGTACGATACTTAAACACGTGATTGTGGTCATGATAACAAACAGTTTTTATTATGGGAGCAAAGCCGAAATCGTGAAAAAAAATCAGCTGTTCAGTACATTTATGTTTGCCAGGCACGACGCCACGTGCCTGACGTTTTTGTTCTGGAAGGTTGATCATCATCAGGGGGGGTATTACAAAATCTTAAAACTAGGTTTGTTCCAGTGAATGAACGAGATGGCGCTAGACGACTTTTGTAGCTCTGTCACTTTCACTCGCCGGAATAAGCCTGGCTTTAAGACGTTGTAATACCACCCCAGTCTAGATGATGACATCAACACCATACATACAGAACCATTTTCGTTTCTATTATGATTGATTACCTTGTAACGTTGTGGATTACCAACGTTGCATTTCAAAACTATAAATAGTTCATTGACACTTTCACTGTCCGCGCAGCAGACACAATACCTAAACAATGGTCGTGAGTCACATGTGATTCATTCGACAGGGAAGTGGTTAATATAAATTTGTAGGTATCTAGTAAAATATTCTTGAATTACGTCGAGACAAAAAGTAATTTATAAGTGGGTAGTTCTAAACTGGTAGTAACATTTGACAATTCTGTAGTGACAGAACTGTGGAATGTTCTAGCTGCGGATAAGTGAGTGGCAATGCTTATGCTGTCTCACTCTCACGCGTGCAAAGTCCAATTCCCCTTCTCCTTGAGCGAGGCATTTTGTAGCAATCAGCTGGGACAGAAAACATTACCGCGAACGCTGGACGTAGTAGCAGACGTAGTTCCTCACTATATTAGGACTATCTAATTTTACTCGTCCCAGACTTAGACAGTTTTTTTAGTCAAATAATAAATATTTAAATTCAATGTACCTACTGCTAAATTCTGTGAAGTGTAATAACCCCGTGAAGGGTAATCTTGCCAAACCAAACCTTTATAACTGCTAGCTATTGTGTATTTCTATCTTTTTGTATTGAGCAGTTACCTACAGACTTATTATTGTGTTCTAATTTTTCTTTGTTAGGTTTTTATTTTGTTAAGCCTCGAATGTTCCATACGCTCGTAGGCCTATAAATAATGTTGTGTTAATGCTTCACGCTAATTTAATATTGTGTACCTGCCATGTAAACTCCGTTCTGATGTTGACCAAACTCACAAACGCCTCAAGCGCTTTACGTCCTAGGCTTTCGCTTACGCTGCGAGGTCATCATCAGAGAGGATTTGCAGTGGACCTGTTATTTACCGCTGGACGTTGATTCCAGGGAACAAGATTGGGGTTTAAAATACCCATCCTCAACGTTCGTTGAGTTCGACAGTGACTCACGCTACCGAACGTTCGAGGCCTGCGCACACACAGCACCTAGCCGCACACAGCTGACCAGCCGGCGCATCCACCATCCTGTCCTTGGGGTCTCTCTCACCTCGGGACAACTCCTCGCCCATCGCGTCTCTGCACTACGCGATAAGCCAGGACAGTACTTAGTGCGCCTACTTCCACGGAACGATTAAATACTAAGTGACGGCTGTGAACCACGACCTAAATAAATTTTATTGTAAACGTTGGGGGTTCTTTTATTCAACCCACCCGCTAACCGTTACATTGGCGCCCATTTACGTGGTTTTTTATTAAGGTCGCTTGGTTTTTTTTGTTCTGTGGAGGTAGTAAGTGTGTTATTTTGGTGTTTTGTGTGTTTTGTGTTTTATTATTTTTGTGTTTTGTGAAAACGTTTTCGGTTATACGCAACCAAGGTGTACCCTACCCTACACAATTTTTTTTCTTTTGTTTAAAAAAGGAAAGTAACGATTTTTTTTTTTTACTTTCTTTTTGACTATTATTCTTTTTTTAAACTCATCGCAGTAGTAGGGCCGTTGTGAAGGCCCGTCCGGGGAAGTACTACCACCACACTTATTTCAACCGCATAGCATTTTTTTGTTTCGGTTGTAGGGTGTGGGTGCCGGGATTTCATTACAGGCACATACAACCTTTTCACCTGGGTTCGTCTGCCTATATTTAAAAGAATTATTACTTTCTTTTCTTTTATATAGGTAATTTTTTTTTTATTGGTTATTGCAGACCCTACCTTTTCTGTCAATACCAATTTTTTTTTTTTCAATTCATTTTTTTTTCAATATTAATAATTTGAAATAACTTAACTTTTGTTAAACCTAAGTACATATTATTGCAGACCCTACCTCATTCTGTCAATATTCTGTCAATTTATTTTTTTCAATTTGTTTTAAATTGTAATTGCTTTTTAAAGCTTAACCTTTTGTAAAGCGTACACATTGGTTGCATTAACTCCTTTTGTGTGTTTTTTTATTTTTATTTCGGTGCAATTGTTTTTTGTGCTTGTTTTCTAGATTGTTCTCAACCAAAACGTTACTAGATTTTTAAATTCAAATTGTAACAGACGGAGTGTTAGTACACATAACCGTTAATTTTATTTTTCTCTTTGAATTTTTTTTTTTTGGTTTTGGCACTTACCCTACACTTTAATTTTTTTTTTCTTTTGAAAAATTTTTTAAATCATGGCTTATCCAGTTAAGTTTATGTCGCTTCATAAGTCTGAACTTAAGTACATAGTGGCGATTAGAGGCGAATCATCTTTAGTCACGGTACGGGACTTACATAAACGGATAGATAAATATGGACCATTCTTTCCATTATGACATATTAGTTAGTCATTTATCATTATAGCTTTTGTACAGGGCCGGTAGCAGTGGACTGTGGGGAATGTGCTAGATCGCTGGTAGGGCAGGAGGGCTTCAGTATTTGGTGAATTAAAATCTGGAGTTACAGACACGTCCTTTTATTGCACAGTTTGGTTGGAAGAGAGCGGAAACACAAAATCCACAGATAATCTAAATGTCAAAAATACAGATTAAAAATAGTTGATGTTGGTGTTGCCAACAGCTTTAACAAAACTTTGACATTCTAGTTAATCTTTAATAATTATAACTTTAACTTTATTATTTTGACATTCGTTAAATATACCCGTAAATTTTAAATACAACAGTTAAACTTAACTTCTTTTTAAATTTTGAATACCTATTACTATACCGAACCTGTCTAACCTACCAATTCTTTTCTTTGTTATAACTTTTGGTCTACCCTATAGTTATTTATGTATAATGATGGCCTACCCCATTCATTATATTTTATTTTTATACCTATCGGCCCTACACCGAAGGTATTTACTATATTGATCGTGGCTCTAACCCATCGATCACTTTGGTTTTGTAATTCATGGTTGTGTTTTTTTTCTTTACATGGTTGTGTTTTTCTTCTTTAGAGCGGTAGCAACTCTTTAAATAAGCCCTTGCGGGAGCGGTCGATTACTCCTTAAATAAACCATAAATCATAAAGCACAACTGTGTCTATAGAGCGGTAGCAACTCTTTAAATAAGCCCTTGCAACATAAAAAACACAACTGTGTCTATAGAGCGGTTGCAACTCTTTAAATAAGCCCTTGCAGGAGCGGTCGATTACTCCTTAAATAAACCATAAATCAAAAGACAAAACCAAAGGACATAGCTTGTTCACTTAATGCTGATGGTCTACACCATTCGTGTTGTTTACTTAGAGCGGTCGCAACTCTTTAAATAAGCCTTTGCAGGAGCGGTTGGTAACTCCATAAATAAGCCTTAAACGAAAAACATAATTTTATCATCTAAATTTAGATTCAATTACTTACATTAAAATTTAAAACTGGTAGGTGGATTAGTATTGTTCGGTAGATGGTTAAAAGGAAAAGAAATAATTTAACAATAATATTTTATTGAACTCGATACATACGATTGCATTATTCTCTCGCTTAGTACACTTTCATCTTTGAAGAAAACTATTGTAAGGCATCAGGTTAATGACAACAGGATTCCTATATATTTTATATTGTGCGACAGCTATCTCTCGTATCACTGTATACAATAGCTGCCGCTGGTTATGATTGTGAGAAGTACGAATGATGATTTTTTGATAGGTAAAACAATAGTTAGATCTAATTCTTTGTGCGGATTTTGTCATTATAGAAGACAAAATCCTTGACTGCGCGAGGGGGTATTGTAACGTTGTGGATTACCAACGTTGCATTTCAAAACTATAAATAGTTCATTGACACTTTCACTGTCCGCGCAGCAGACACAATACCTAAACAATGGTCGTGAGTCACATGTGATTCATCGGACAGGGAAGTGGTTAATATAAATTTGTAGGTATCTAGTAAAATATTCTTGAATTACGTCGAGACAAAAAGTAATTTATAAGTGGGTAGTTCTAAACTGGTAGTAACATTTGACAATTCTGTAGTGACAGAACTGTGGAATGTTCTAGCTGCGGATAAGTGAGTGGCAATGCTTATGCTGTCTCACTCTCACGCGTGCAAAGTCCAATTCCCCTTCTCCTTGAGCGAGGCATTTTGTAGCAATCAGCTGGGACAGAAAACATTACCGCGAACGCTGGACGTAGTAGCAGACGTAGTTCCTCACTATATTAGGACTATCTAATTTTACTCGTCCCAGACTTAGACAGTTTTTTTAGTCAAATAATAAATATTTAAATTCAATGTACCTACTGCTAAATTCTGTGAAGTGTAATAACCCCGTGAAGGGTAAGCTTGCCAAACCAAACCTTTATAACTGCTAGCTATTGTGTATTTCTATCTTTTTGTATTGAGCAGTTACCTACAGACTTATTATTGTGTTCTAATTTTTCTTTGTTAGGTTTTTATTTTGTTAAGCCTCGAATGTTCCATACGCTCGTAGGCCTATAAATAATGTTGTGTTAATGCTTCACGCTAATTTAATATTGTGTACCTGCCATGTAAACTCCGTTCTGATGTTGACCAAACTCACAAACGCCTCAAGCGCTTTACGTCCTAGGCTTTCGCTTACGCTGCGAGGTCATCATCAGAGAGGATTTGCAGTGAACCTGTTATTTACCGCTGGACGTTGATTCCAGGGAACAAGATTGGGGTTTAAAATACCCATCCTCAACGTTCGTTGAGTTCGACAGTGACTCACGCTACCGAACGTTCGAGGCCTGCGCACACACAGCACCTAGCCGCACACAGCTGACCAGCCGGCGCATCCACCATCCTGTCCTTGGGGTCTCTCTCACCTCGGGACAACTCCTCGCCCATCGCGTCTCTGCACTACGCGATAAGCCAGGACAGTACTTAGTGCGCCTACTTCCACGGAACGATTAAATACTAAGTGACGGCTGTGAACCACGACCTAAATAAATTTTATTGTAAACGTTGGGGGTTCTTTTATTCAACCCACCCGCTAACCGTTACAACCTATCGGTACGTAAGAACTATTTTTTAAACATGTTAATAATTGGCTTGTTAACACGAATGAGACACGAATACTGTTTTTGTAAGCAACAAAATAGATACCTAACTAACAATATAAAGGATCAGTCAAAACATCTGTTTATTAATTAATTGGTTGGAAATAAAAATGAACTTCATCGAACAAAATCTTGATATTTTTACCTACTTCAAAAAAAGGAGGCAATCAATAAAATTCGACCCGTATGTATATTTTTGTAATATTTTTTCAGAACTGCCCAATTTCGAAAGTTGATATAAGTATGATGTAAGTAGATACGAGTATGTATTGTATGTATGTTTTTATGTTTGTGTTTGCATATCTCCGGAATTACAAGTCCAATATAAGTAATTCTTTTTATAACTCACGACGGAAAAAGAGGGGGTACGTGTTATAAGTTTGACGTGTCTGTCTGTAGCACTAGAGCCCAGAACGGATGAAACGATTTCAATTAGGTTTTTTTTGTATTAAAGATGACTTCGTGCGAGTGTTCATAGACATGTTTGATGAAAATCGGTTTAGCCGTTTAAAAGTTGTGGGGGTGAAAGTGGGGAAGGGTAACCGAGGGTTTGCAAAACACTCGAGTGGGTTCATACATGAAAGCGCACTGAAAGGGAATATTGATTACTTAATCGAGAGTGTCCTTGGCATCGTATAATGTCGCAGGACTAACGAATACCGTACCGTATAACTTTTCTTCCTGAAGTCAGTGGCAAAAATCAATGAAATTTAATAAAAATAAAACAAAGCCACCCATATTTTAAGGTCCTACAAATGTAAATATTTATAGTACAGTCACGAGCAATAGTGTGTATACACTAAGCAGTATTCAAAAGCGATTTTGTGATACTATATTGATTAAACTTTTGCATTTTCATTTGAACTCTATTTTGGAAGCCATACTGTTACGAAATAGGTCTTATTTCAAGGTGGAAACCAGTATTTCACGAGTAATTTGCGTTTGAATTTTGTTAAGTGTATACATGTTATTGCTCGTGACTGTACCTGTACCTTTACCTTTTTTAACAAAAATTCGCTAAGTCATAACGAGAAAAGTTGATGTAATCACGATATTTATGACAGAACACCGTCATGAACACAACCTTGACATGATGAACCGAATCAAGTCATTTATCGAAAGCACGCATTCGTTATAAAATGTGATTGGTTTACCGTGTTACCCTGTTATGGGTTTTGAATTAATTAACGATTATACGGTACCTATATAATAAGAAGTTTTATAGGATGATTGACCGTGACTTGTCCCTGCCCCGGACGTGCCCCGTCCGGGTCGCAGGAATGAATCACTTCATACAAAAAGTACACCATAGTCAGTGGCGGATTAAGAGTTTCCGAGGCCCTAAGCACAGAGCCTGTGTAGGCCCTCTATTGCTTAAATTGGGAAGGTAGAAAGTATAAAATGAAAGTTTAGATACTGTAGTACTTAGGTATAATTTAAAACTTGAAACATTTTTTTCTCTTCTCTTATCTTAGAGAAGACAAATTGAAATTTTTGTAGGCCAAGACAAGATTAACTAACATTAGAAGCATGTGCTATTGAAAAATGAGCTATCAAAAATGAAGCCATGAAAATGGAATGTCAACCTTTAACGAAAATTTTTAGCTTTTTGGAATAGGACACGGCAATTCTTCATAGAAGAGCGATAATATAATGTGTTTCCGGACTTCAAGTTTTTATTTAAAAGTGAGATCAAACATTTGAAGTCTTTAGTAGGCACTTAAACCTAATCGTATTTAAGTTCTCAATTTTTATTTAAAAATTTAGTTTTGGTTTTTTTAATTTTTTCTGGGCCCTTGGCTTTGGCGCCCCTAAAGGATGGCGCCCGTGTGCATTGCACACTTTGCACATAATTATGGTAGCGGGGGCCCTGCATAATATACACATATTGATGTTGACAATTTTGGCGATTTTATTTTTTGATCAAGTTTGAGTTTTTAAATACAAAAATGGGTGAAATTAAACATTTTTTTTTTTCCTTTCTACTCTGTTTCATCTAAGAATCATTTCATTGTATCGGAAGAAATAAATCGTAACGGCGGAAGTTGGTCAAATTCTGCAAAATATTTTTTAGTACAAATTATTAAGAATTACAAAATTACAATTTTTTTATGATGTTATTTGATTTAGTATTAAGTAAGGATCATTTCGCTATACGGGAAGGAAAATATCTGGACAGTAGAAGTTGGTCAAAAGTATACCTATTAAAGTTTCTTATTAAGTTTATCAATTATAGTAGTCAGTATTTCATAAGATTTGACCCACTTCTGTTGCCCAGACATTTTCCTTCCTATACAATGAAATGATCCTTAATAGACCCTAAATCAAATAACATCATAATAAAACCTTTTTAAAAAAAAATCAAACCGACGAAACATCGAACTGAAAAGCAAAAAATAAATTTTGAGGCGGCGCCAAACAAACAAACATATAAATTAACTATTTGAAGAGCAGAATAGCTCGATGTTTAGCTTGTCGTGGTTGAATAGCTGGTCGAAGCTATTCGTTGATTGTTTCTTTGGCGCCGCCTCAAAATTTATTTTTTGCTTTTCAGTTCGATGTTTCGTCGGTTTGATTTTTTTTTTAAAAGGTTTTATTTTTTACTTTTGAGTTTCCTGTCTCGTGTCAATTTCTGTAACTAAAAAAATATAAGTTTTTCAATACATATGTTTTTTTAAAACTTTTGACACCTGCTTTCTGTCTTCATTCTCAAACTCTCAACGACTTTCATACCCCAGCTAGGTCTGAAGTTCTCAACAAGCTGAGTGAAATGAGCCCAAACACGATATAGCTGTTGTTAACTGTTAAGGAACTCTTGGGACTGACTTCACAAAATAACAGGGATCTGGAGTTGATCTGATGATGGTGACGCCATCAATTTATGTTCTCCACATCTCTACTAATATAATAATGTCCTCAGAACTACAATTGTTAACTTTATTTCAACAGAGTCGGTTCAGAATTGAAAATTCTGTAGGAAGATTGACATTTAATTCCTTTTTTTCTACCCTTAGATTTTAGTTTTGAAATTTAAATGGGACCAACTTTGAAATATACTCTTTCCAACAAAAAAAGAATTTTTGAAATCGGACCACGTTCGGAAAAGTTATGTGTGGTCATACATAAAAAAAAAAAAAAAGAAAATATACATGTCGAATTGAGAACCTCCTCCTTTTTTTTTTCGTCGGTTAAAAAGTGATATTTTTATTTTTTTTCGTTCTAAGCCTAAATTTTTTTGAATTTTGGCGCTAAAATCCGAAGTCGAATACTTTTGCCTAATATGTGGCGGTATTCGGTGTACTGCCGAATATACTATTAAGGGGGATGCTCCAACCAGCCCGCGAAATTCAATTATTTTTACGTTTTTTGCAATTTGCAGGCCAGTGACATGTTGTAACTTTATAAATAATTATATGAGTTGCGGTAATAACAAGTATAATTTTAAATATAAAAATTATCAAAAAATTCGCTCCACCAGCTCTCACATAGAAAAGGTGCATCGTAGTTACATTTCGGAGATTTTAACATGATGCACCTTTTCTATGTGAGAGCTGATGGAGCGAATTTTTTGATAATTTTTATATTTAAAATTATACTTGTTATTACCGCAACTCATATACAGTGACATGTTGTAACTTTATAAATATTATAAAGTTACAACATGTCACTGGCCTGCAAATTGCAAAAAACGTAAAAAAAAATGAATTTCGCGGGCTACATCGACGCAATCACCTTAAAATAAAATGAAGCCTAATTATAATGACTGCTAAGTTTCTTTCTCAGGTCAAAGTTGTACACTAGCTCGATAGATGGCGTTGTCGTCGAAGTAGATCGCGCTATGGTTTCGTTACCGCGCGACATACATAAAGTTCGGAGTCAACTGCCTGCCTGAGCCTGTCTGGGCCCATAACCTATAGAAATAACTTTTTGCAGAGATCGAAGTTTGTTTTAGTTCGATCTTATTATTCTAATTAGAGTTGGGGGTTAATAATACCGATACCTATTTCTACGTATTCGCTAATATGAATATATTCGTCTAGTAATATTACAATACCTAAACTAATATTTGAGATCAGTGATATTTATGTAACTACGAGTAAGACCTAATAATACTTATTACTGCCGTATTAAATATTAGTGTTTAATAGACTGTATCATATTGGTATTTATTATTGCTAGGTGGATTATGAATGTTAAATTGTTTTAGCTGGTAATACGTATCACTGCCGTATTAAATATTAGTGTTCAATAGACTGTATCATCTCGGTATTTATTATTACTAGGTGGATTATTAATGTTAAATTGTTTTAGCTGTTAGGTACTAATGAAGTTATGAGCAAGCGAAATGAATCCCAGATTATGTGAATATTAAATATTAGCATATGGGAGTTCGTCGGATTACTAATATGTGAATACATAGAATATTACTAATCACATCCTTAATTCTAATTCTTCTAGAAGTAGAATCTACTCAATCTACTAGAAAACGGTATTAAATAATTATAATGAGTATAATGAATAATGACCACCATATTTTATAAAATGCTTTGCTACCCATAGCTACTAGTCTTGGGCATTCTAGTTCACTACTGAGAGCGCTCAATCTAGTTCTGCTCTCTTAAACGAACTAGTTCGTTCTTCTAGTTCGTTAGTTCCTAGCTCGTAATAGAGACCGACCGATCAAGAGCGATCAAATCGTTCGCTCGCAAAGAGATGTCAGATTTAGTTTGTCTTTGTTCGCTCGTTTTAATACCGGTTCCTAGAGATCGAAGTTTTTTTTAGTTCGATCTTATATTCTGTTCTACTAGAAGTAGAATCTACTAGAAAATTAAATATAATGAGTACATAATGAATTGATGACCACCATTTATAAAATGTTTTGATATGATACCCATAGTTACACTTCAAATTGTATTCAAACACCAAATATAGTAAATGATCACCAAATCTTAGCGAGAAAATTTTTAGCTTTTTGGAATAGGACACGGCAATTCTTCATAGAAGAGCGATATGTAACTTCCGGTAGCGATGGGTCGTTGACGGTTTTTCCGTCAACGAAACGTTAACGTTGATTCACGTTTGTCAACTAGTTGAATGAGTTAACGTGCTTATCTCGTTGACGAATTTAACTGTCATCTTGCAACGTAAGCCGTTGATTCATTAAACGGTTTTTATTCAACGGTTGCGCGTTGAATTTTAGAAAATTTGATTCAAATGATGTATTGGAAACGTTTTATGTACAAACTAGCATAAAATTGTGTGAAATAAAAATTTTATTTATATTTTTCACAGACTGTTCTCTATACCTCGTTCGTCACAAAAAATAGTACATTTCAAATAATACATTGGGATAATTAAACACCACCACCAATATTTATGCACAATTATTCTTAAATTAATATTTCGAAAATCAACTCATTCAACCGCTCGCAATCTATGACGTTAAAAGTAACGAACCATAAAACTCAACGTTAAAGATAACGTTTGCGTTCTCGTTAATTCAACATTGATTCAACGAGACGAACGAGTTCAACTCATAAACGTCGTTGACGAATTCAACTAGTTGATTCATATACAGTTAACGTTAATTAATACGTTGACAGGAGATCAACGGTTGATTCAACTAGTTCGTTGATTCAACGCTCATCCCTAGTTTCCGGACTTCAAGTTTTAATTTAAAAGTGAGATCAAACATTTGAAGCCATTAGTAGGTACCTACTTATTTCTAATCCTATTTAAGTTCTCAACTTTTATTTAAAAATTTAGTTCTGGTTTTTTTATTTTTTTTTGGGCCCTTGGCTTTGGCGCCCCTAAAGGATGACGCCCGTGTGCATTGCACACTTTGCACATGGTAGCGGGGGCCCTGCATATACTTATGAAATTTTGCATATTTCGCTACCTTCCTGTAAGAAAGCGGTAAGTGAATTCAGACAACGATTTAAAAAAAACGTGTTCAACATTGTAAAAAAAATCCCACGAAAACAATGTCAATAGAAAAAGATGGCATTTTGCAGCGGCGAAATGATAGTTTCATTTTTTTTTTTTAGCGTGTTAAAATCATCAAATGAGTCCTCCAACCCCGGGCAGGGCGGGAGGGACCGTCAGACTTCTACTGACTAAAATCCACGGTGTCCTTCATAGCCTGTTATGTTCCGGGGTTACGGTAAGGGAATAGTCCCGCGACCCCGGCAGGCTTTGGCCCTCTGAGAGGGGGGCCCCGTCATTATGCTGACGCTCTTTGAGGCGCGCCGTCGACCCGGGCATGGTCCTTGGTCGGGCAGCGAGTTGCCCTTTACTCGCTGCCCGCATGCCCGCGCCTACGGTGGCCGGAGATCATCGAGCGACGTCCGTCGCCGTGGGCGCCTACCACTGCGGGGCACCTACCACTGCGTTGCTATGTATACTGGGAGATAATGATTGAATTATACGGTTACTTAAATAATCCCCGAAACTGTTACAAAAGAAGCCGGTGTAAAAATGGATATTGCTTTGTTGCCATCTTTGGTGTACCGCATTGGCTGCGTTGAGTGTAGTTAATCCATTATTCATGCTCCAATTTTAGGCCGGTCCGAAAGTGTAAGTACCACTTACGTAGTTTTTACACACGAAGAATTAATTTAAGTAAACATAAATACATACTTTTTGCATGCGAAAGTATCTACGTTATACTGGAGCTTCTGAATAAACTTGTTTTTTATGAGAAAAAATATTCAAATAATGAAGTATAACATCGTAAACTTCTATTAAACTGTTCACAGATTGTCATGTACAAAAATAGTTAAAAACAAAATAAGCTGCTGCTTTTTAATCATATTAATCGATTTAGATTATATATATAGGTGTGCGAAGAAAAAACATGCTGTAGAAGCCTATGGTATGTAAAATAAAGTGCCTAAAAGCGAAATAAACAGCAAATCGTCTATCAAATAATAAAACACAGAAAAAAATACCTTTGTTATTGTTGAAACATTTTGACTTTAATCTGTTATCGAACTTTAATGAAGTAGCAGTATTTGTCCATTAGCCTATGCCCCCTAACCTAACAGCATTCAGGCCCATCCGAAGGAAAAATAAGTAAAGCCGAGTATTTTATACTAAAGAAGTTTTATTTTAAATCGACACCAGGTTTCCGCGGCGTAGGTGAGTAGGTATTGGTAACACTAAGACCTTATAAACGCATATTTTCGTGTGCAGTTTCAGGTCATGAGAGGTCCACACACGCTTGTGAAGCTTTCCAAAGGCAGCGGCTGCTTTAGCAATCCGTTCTGGAATTTCAGACGCCACGCCAGTCGATTCTCGTTGGGGACTTGACTTCCGAGATATTTAAAATGCGGTACCTCTTCCAATGAGACAGAATTCAACTTATTGGTAGTTGTTTAATATCTTGGGTTTTCTTTACGCGTATTACTAGCCAAATCTAGAACAGCAGTCCTGAAGGTTATTAAGATAGTCTTGGAGTTTCCACACGGTCAACTGACAGGCATACCTACATCACCAGCATACATAGATAGATAGATGGAATATACGAGGGCGGAGTAGTAAGTCTGGTAAAAATCTATTTTGGAATAAAATTATCGCAAATTGCATGTAACCTCCTTGTTCACAACTCTTTTGAGGGACTATATTTAAATTTTCAGCCAGTACCGCTGGTTAGTTTTTTTTTTTAAAGCCATTAAATAAAAACAATTTGACGCATTTTCGCAAAGATGGAGAAAAGTGAATTTCGAGTGTTGATTAAACATTATTTTTTGCGCAAAATAAACTATTACGGGAACTAAACAAAGGCTTGATAAATATTATGGGGACTCTGCTCCATCGATTAAAATGATTCATAAATGGTTTACGGATTTTCGGTGTGGTCGTACAAGCACAAGTGATGCTGAACGCCCAGGACGCCCAGTTGAGGTCACTACTCCAGAGATGATCGCTAAAATCCATGACATAGTGTTGACTGACCGAAGAGTAAAAGTGAGCGAGATAGTCGAGATAGTAGGCATCTCAGATGAACGTGTGCGCAATATCTTACACCAACATTTAGATATGAAAAAGGTCTCCGCGCGATGGGTGCCGCGTTATTGATCAAAAACTCATGCGAGTTACCACTTCGAAGGCAGGTTTGGCGTTGTTACAACGGAGTAAACCTGATTTTTTGCGTCGTTTTATAACGGTAGACGAAACGTGGATCCACCACCATACACCAGAAACCAAGGAACAATCGAAACAATGGATTGCTAGGGGTGAACCAGCTCCGAAGAAGGCCAAAGCAGTTTTATCGGCCAATAAGGTGATGGCTACAGTTTTCTGGGACGCACGTGGGGTAATCCATAATGACTACCTAGAGAAGGGTAAAACGATCAATGGCGATTATTATGCCAATTTATTGGACCAATTTAACCAAAAATTACTTGAAAAACGGCGAAATTTGGCTAAGAAGAAAATCCTCTTCCACCAAGACAACGCACGAGTGCACACCTGCGCGATTGCTATGGCCAAATTACATGAGTTGCGATATGAGTTGCTATCTCACCCACCATATTCGCCAGATTTGGCCCCTTGCGACTATTTTCTGTTTCCGAATTTAAAAAAATGGCTCGGTGGAAAAAGATTTAGCTCCAACGAGGAGATCATACTCGAAACCAATGCCTATTTCGAAGGGTTGCCTAAGTCATCCTTTACGGAAGGGATCGAAAAGTTTGAGAAACACTGGATGAAGTGCATTGAGTTAGATGGAAATTACGTTGAAAAATAAATCATAATTTTTTTTAAAAGTTGTTTCCTTATTTCATTTTTACCAGACTTATCACTCCGCCCTCGTACTTTATTGTACACCAAATTTTTTTTCACAAATATTATAAACATTACTAATTCTATGGTTACAATGGCGGTCTTATCGCTAATAGCAATATCTTCTAGACAACCAGAGTGGTGTGGAATTCCCGTAAGAGCGCAGGGCAGGTTCCGATAGAATTTTGCTTTGTTATCATCATTAGCTGTTAAGGTTGGTGCGTAGATACTGATGAGGTGGATATTTAAGTATCATTAAGTGGCAAGCGCAACGCATTATGCGATCATTCCTTTCGGAGTTGTGTTAACCGTATAGTTCGGTAGCGCCCCCGAAAGGGGCGCGACAAGTAAACCTACGCTGGCTCAATAGTGGGTCCAAAAGGGGCAGACGTTGTAGTCATACGACATCCTCATTATAAATTTAAAAAATATAATATTCTCTGCGTAAAATCCTATGAGTGCGCATTAATTAAGAATGTTAAATAAAAATCTGATTTATTCACGAAATTAAAACTTCTACATTTAGCGCCTATTTTCATAATTTACCGTAACAAAATCCAAAAGTGTAAATACGATCTTCGCCATTTTGATGGCAGTGCTGGGTGGGGCTAAAAATCATAAAAAACGTGGTTTTCGGACATCCAACGAATCATTATAGGAGGAATGAATAACTCGTCATTTAGTATTGTAACGAATTCATACGTATTTCAACATAAATTAGCAGTGGTAATGAAAAATTTGATATCTGAACTCGAACTTTCGCGCCACTTTTGTTTGTTTACATTTTTATTTTGCACTTGGATCACACACGCGAGCTTTAACTCCATAATAATAAAGATAAATATCATGCCAAATATTATAAATAACGTAAAAAAGACCAGATCTTGGCGTAATTCTCTAATACAGGGCCAATAACACGTATTTTTCATTACCACTACTCAATTTGTATTCGTAATCGACAACCATGTTATTTTTTTTAATCGTAATGATGTGTGAAAGCGAGTATTCTAATCGATTCCATAATTGATTTTTTTGTCAACTCAAGTGAAAAAAATAAGGAAATTAGGAAATCGATTAACAAAAATTAAAATAAAGGAGATGGCTAAATGACTGCCCCAGTCGCCTATAAGAATTTCATTTTAACTCGTAGTATTTGAAAATTCATTAATGAATTGTTTAATGTTTAATAATTTCCTAAGACTTATATAAAATGTTAAACATAAAAAAAGTATCTGAATTGCTTTTTGCTCAATTTTTATTGACATGACTTGGTCACGATGAAATAATGAAAACTAGGGAAGGGTAATAACGCTTTTCCAGATTGTTAAAATGAAACTGTATTTAATCGATTTTTACTAATGTGATTTAAAACGATTTGTTTGCTGAAATTAAGAATTGGCGTTGAAACAGTATTTGGCGGGAATCGATAGATACAGAGTCGTTTCGTTGCTTTTTATTGTGTTTTCATGCGTTTTGATTCGGAAAATCGGATTGTTTTAAAGTGATTCGTCCACTAAACTCAACTTCATTATTTTCGTTAAAAGCTTCGGAATGAGCTTCTTAGTTTAATCTTAGTTCATATTTTGTGCAGAATAATATTAACTGGACAGGTTCCGTCCGAACTGGAAGGAAGACGCCCAACATCATGAAAGGTAGGAGTTGAAAGAGAATATTGCCCAGCACGCGTAGCATGGCGATTCTATCTCTATTCTACCAAGAAAAGACAAGGTTATTTCATCGCTATTTCTACACAAATCGACTGTTTTTTTTGCACAAATATGACACCATTCGTACACTATTGAAGAAAAGAACGTTTATTTTCCATATTTTTACATTACTATGCTTAAAACGCTTAAAATATTTCAACGTTCTGTCATTTGTCTATTCTTGCGTCGACAAAACCTCTTTCTACGGCGCCATGCTACACCTGCTGGAGCGGGAGAGAAAAAAAAAAGGAAGTATGATCGATACTCAGGTAATACTTTCTAACGATTTCAATCGATTCTTTTATCGCTTCTGTGACACTTTGAGTCCAATCCCTTCTTTAAGAAAAAAACAAACGTCAGACGTCGTTTGAACGCTCTGCGCTCTGCTTAATAATATTGTTCGTTGTGATTCTTCCTTTTGCTTTTCCTTGGGGTCAAGGCGCTTGTTTATTGGACTTCCTGCTTGCAAACCTACCGACCTCTCGCTTCTCGACCAGGACATGACTTTTATACAGTGAATCATGCAATGCATAAACTGTGGTATATCCACGCGAAGACTGCGGCGTCATATACACTCGAGGGGAACTCGTGGCTAAATAATTATAAACGCACAGGCTGATCTTTCAGCCAGCATTGTCATCCTTGTTTTGAACTGCTGCATTCAGGAGCAACTGGTGAAATTCGTTTATTCGGCTATTCAACGGAGTGCTTAGCTTGTGGTCGTTCTGTAAGAACATTGCAAGGCCATCGCCATGTAGTGGAAAGAAACAGTTCAAAGTTGCAGAAATTAACAACATCACATCCAGATTTCTATCATCACGTAATAAAATGACATTTAAACACAGTCCGTCGCTTCGTATTCTTTCAGACTTTATTTATAAGAATCACAGATTATCGAATAAATATAGTATTTCCTATTTTCTTGTTTCATTTCGAAATTGTTAAATGTATCCTTAGCTAATTAGAGGGTTCAAGGATTTATCAAGATATCGTTTGTTTATCATTACAACTACTTACCTACTTATATCGTCTGTAAAAACTGTCTTTATTTTAAGTTTAAGCACGTATCACATTATTTGGTAAGTAGTTTGAAGATATTTAATTAATCTGAGTGGGTCACAAATGTGGTCATCAATAAATAAATACAATCATACATACATAAAACTAAACGCCTACGTAAAAGTTTATAGCAATATCAATATTTGCAATTTTTGTAGTACTTTTAATGGTAGGTGTTCACGTTTTTTTTATCATGATTATGAAGATATAACAAGTTTTAGAAACTTTTTTTATGTGAAATATGAATATTGAGCTATTCAGCGTTATACAGTGCTAGGTCCCATTTCTATAGCTGTCTGAATTTTTCCACATACTTGAACTTTCCATCTCCTTTGTTTTATGCTTAGAATACAATTATTATCTATTATAATATAGTTTAAAGCTTATAAAATAATATTACGTACATTGTCATTCCCAAAAAACAATAATAGACAAAGGAACAATGTCAGATAATAAATGTTTGAATGCGCGGCAATTATTTAATTCAAAAATTTTGAATTAGGAATGCACTCGCTGTGGTACTCGATAATCAAAATTATGTAATAACTTTTAATTTATTAGCTAATTTTTATTGTACATTTTATTTTGTACAATCATATAATTTTTGAATATAGAATGCCTTGGATTTTGATAGGCTTATTATAAATAAGTTTGTTTCCTACCAAATAAAAGTTTTTTTTTTTATCGTGGTAAAATCATCAAATGAGTCCTTCCACCCCGGGCAGGGCGGGAGGGACTGTCAGACTTGTACTGACTAAAATCCACGGTGTCCTTCAATAACCCTTTATGTTCCGGGGTCATGAAATAACTCCCGCGACCCCGGTAGGCTTTGGCCCTCTAAGTTCTCATTATGCTGACGCTCTTTGAGGCGCACGTGGAACACGACGCGCTGTCGACCCAGGCATGATCCATGGTCGGACGGCGAGTTGCCCTTTACTCGCTGTCCGCATGCCCGTGCCTACGGTGGCCGGAGATCGTCTGCCGACTTCCGACGCTGCGGGCGCCTACCACTATGGTTGGGGCGGAGGGAGGACGCTGTCCTCTCCCTCTCGCGGCTCCAAACAAAAGATAGCCAAATTAATTATTTTATTGTACTTTGTTTCGTGAGATTGGTTTGGTCATGTAAGTATTACACGTCAGAAATCGAGCTTTTGAAATAAAAAAAGAAAATGCTAGGTATTAATTTTTTTACACTATTCGATGTCGCTGAGGATCAAATTCGGTGAAGTAATGATAACTTGGTAAAATATGAACTAATATACAAACAATAATTTAGTCATTGTACAGCAGAATAAAATCAAAATTCGCGCAAACTCACTTAAAGTTCGAATTTCAAAAAAATCTTTAATGTATTTACACCACGAAGTGATAATAAAAATTTGAAATAAGAACACTATGTTGTGAACATGTAGCGAAACGTTATTTATTGGAAAAAAATCCTTATACCTCAAGTTTGTCACATGTTTCTACTTACTTCACAGAATATTGATAGTTTGATTGCTGAATTTATATTTCAAAAATTTAATTTTTATGTTGTTATTTAATTTTTATCAAATCGGCCTCGAGACTTCCATAAGGATTTTTCGCTATTCCTCAAATATAGCCAAACACGCCCCGTTGGAAATTCTAATTGTTTGTTACTGCAAGGAATCATTTAGAAGTACATACTCCCATCTCTCAGCATTAGATCCGAACCCGGTATTTGTCTTTTCACGTTTTTTAGATCCGTTTTAAAAAGATAAATTGAAATTAATTAACGAAAACACAAAATGGGTATAAGTAAAACCATATGATTGAATTTAAGTTTAGAAGACACATAGGTATGTTTAGCCTCCAATGAAACACCGATAAATAAATTATTGCGTAAACGAAATAATACTTGAACATTTGAAATAATAAAAAATGATTCAGATTTAGATTCATAGACTTATTGCATGGACTGAGCTTTCTATAGTCAAAAAGCAGATAAATCAGTCCATGCTCTATGTCTTGTTTTACTTTTTTTTCATGTTCGATTATGTTGCGAGTATCGATTAGGCTGAATGAAGGTTTTTAATCGTTTTGTGAATATTGGGTTTACGGTCAGCACTAAAAAGAGTCATGTTGCAACATAGTTTTTGCAAATTTTTATCCAGACTTTGATCGTTATTATTTATGAAATTATGTATGAACACTGGCAAATCTAGTAATGTATATAGTAAGTTATTTTATTTATTTCACTGTTTAACCATTAATAACATGTGATAAGCTTCTTTATGTACATATTTTTCAGCACATCTAAATTACCTAGTTTTTGGAACGATGTAGAATTTTGTATGTTACACACATTTTACAACAGAATGAGGCAGTTTTATTACCCTCAACATGTTCTTAGAGATATTGTTCACAAACTTATCGCATGAAATAGCTGTAGTAACATATTTTTGGTCAAAAATTGGATGCTGAAAGTTGACAAAAAATATTGTGTAATAGCTCAAATTTCGAATCACCTGGTCGACTCAGCTGATGTGTCATGTGTCAAAATATTGTCGTGCAGAGTGGTTAAGGATGACGTAATAATGTTACGCACTGTGAAGCCAATTTTCGCTAGCTGCTTGCTGTTCTGCTGTTTTTCCAATCCAATAAACGTTCCATCTGCTTGCAAATATTTCCGCTACCACTAAAATGGGTCTCACTTATAGACGCGATATCCATGTTGTACTTATCTTGAAAGTTCCCCCTTGACACGATGGCAGTCCTCCTCTCGGGACACAGGTTAGAGTCATCATCCAAGAGTGTACGTACATTCCATGCTCCTATTAAAAAGTTTATCGAGGTATTCTTATTATGTCTTTTGCGAGCGTAAAGAAGTAAGTGCAGCTATGCGTCAGATGTTTATGACATCTCCTTGGAGAAACTACGTAACTATATAAAACGCAAAACACTCCCGCAACAAGTTTCGTGCAATAAGTAAGTGAACTTGCAAGACACGCCTTCGTAATAGTATCCAAGAACAAATGCCTATGTTTATTTACGTTCATAAAGTTATTTTAAATCTTCGTGTTAGATATGGGTATGTGTGTTTACGGCTATAAACCCAGGGAAAGTTTTAAATTTGTGAGAAGGTGTATTAGATTACGGCCCATTTTTTGCATTAATAAAAAAAACAAAAACACCCGACTGCGTTAAAAAAACTAAAAAGAAAGAAACAAGTCCAGTAGTTTAGAATTCACTCATTCATACTCACAGTCGGGGCCCGTTGGGATGATTTGATTGGTATAATTTGAATGGGCCCCGACTGTGAGTTACTATTCAGAGAATTATTGTTTTGCTAAACAACTTTAAATCGATAAATATCCTAAACTATTATTTAAAATGAAAAATGATAAAGGGAACCTAATGATGATTTTAAAAGACCTATTCAACGATACCCCACATGACATAGTTCATCGACATTTTTTTTTTTCATTTTGACAATATGGCGTCTGGTTGTCGCTGTGGTGAATTTTGATTACTGTCATGTCTTTAGTGACACTCGCGAGATTAAGACAAATCGATTGACGTAAAAATTATCAAAATCGGCCTACGCAGTTGGTCTCTAGAACGCCACATAGAAACAAACATACATACATACATACTTACATACATAGACTGATAAACACATTACCCTCCTTTGCGTCGCGCAGTCGGGTAAAAATAATGACGCATGTCGAGTTAAGGTCATGGCACACTATACCGGCACGGCAACGGTGCCGCTCCAGTACGGCGTCACCTCGAATTTAGGCTACGGCGCGCCGTCAGCGAGGTGCAAGCTCGTAGTCCGCGCACTGGCCGCGAGGCGCAAGCATGCTGCCACCGTGAACATAATTGTTATAAAGCTTTCGCTTGCAACAGTTGCAACTCGGAGTCAGCGCGCCATAAGCATGAGGTCGGCGTGCTGCAAGCACGCCGGCTGCGAGCCCAGTTGTAAGCGAGCGGTAAGCGCGCTGACTCCCCGCCGTTGGCTTTTTCATTTTGACATTATGAAATGTATTAATTATACGACACATGATTTAAGGCCCTAATTTGAATGACAAGTTAAGTGCTGAGGTGAAGCCGTTCCGTTGCCGTGCCGGTATAGTGTGCCATGACCTTTACGCGCTTTTTCCAGGAAGGCCGAAGGGTGCGATTTGTTCAGACGCTGATATAGACTAACATACCCGAAAACTGAGCAGTTTTGGAAATATTACATACATACGGGTCGATTTGATAAACTCCTTTTTTTTTAATCGGTTTCGTGACAATACAGAAACTTCACGGATTCGGATCGGATTTAGTGCGGAATGGAGAGTTGACGTCTATAGATAGGACGTCGTCTACCAAGCAAGGGTACCATCACGGTACCCACCCTGGATACCCTCAATCCTCATGGTACCTCACAAAAAATAAAAATTGTCCTGTAAAGCGGTTATTTTATTAAGGGTACCAAACTTTTTCGTATTTTACAAAGAACTGGCAGTTAATCGCCAAAGCAATTTAAAATGCCATTACATTTTACTTTTTAAGTATTTTTTTCTAAAGTAAATGGTATTATCATAAAGATTTTCATCAAAACTGGCCTGCGTTTACAAAAAAAAATCGTTCAAAAAGTTTGTCATGCAGACAATTTTTATAGCGGGATACTTACTGGTTTGTAGGCGAAAAAGTAAAGAAAGATGCCATAAAAGTTTTGTTCACATTATTTTCTTTTTATATGCCAAATGGCTTTGATAACTTATTTTTTCATCATAATCGGCCATTCGGAAAAAAATAATGATTAAAAAAAGTCCTTCACATCTCGTTGTGAGTTAGATCGCACCTTACCCAGGTACCTACTGATAAAAACAAAGTAAACTTATAAGTTAGAAATTATTTTGATAATTAATTAGAGTGTTTAGGAAGTCGAAAACTTATTGATTAAACATTTCCGAACGTAACTGGCGCCGACCCGCCATTCTGAAGTGAAATCCGAATTGCCATGACAATCAAAATTTGTTTGACAAGTTTACATTGAGTGCTACCCGAAATAATTTTATTGATTTAACAGGTAACGTTATCGATTTACTGTGCTATTCCCAGCTAGAATCATGGATAAAGCTTTTGAAATACAGAAAAGCGCTCGAGAAAGTGTTAAAACGCTACAAACTTACATGACAGACTTGCAGAATTGGGAAGCCGAGATGAAACGAAAAGAGGCTGCTTTGAACGGTGAATTCGAACAGGTTTAGACCTATTACCGTTTTTTGTTGTACTTAGACTGTATGATTGTTGTAAATCTACAATTTTTGTGCGTACAGTAGTGTTCAAAGTTAAAAAATGTTGTGTTAACAATGTCATGTATTTTGTTAGGTTATGTTCGCTTTTTCATTTGCAAAGAAACATAAAAAGTATAATTCTTGTACAGTATTAGTCATCTGCGCAGTGTAGGTTTGCGTAATTTTCAAGATTGTAAATAAGCATTCATTCAGTTTCCTTAAGTTATTATTTTGTTCATTTTCGAGGTTAGGACTTGCCCCCTGTTCGCAGCAAGATAAAGAAAGAGAAACCAGTGGTACAGAAAAAGAAACCAGAGAAAAAGATCCGAGGATCTGATTACACAGCATGGGACAAGTATGATGTTGTAAGTACCTCTAACTTTATTTTTGAGACAGCCTTTTTATTAGTAAAGAAAACTCCTAAAAGTTATCAAATTACAAGTCTTTTATATGCCAGTGAAAGAGAAACTAGTAACAGTATAACACCATAGCAGAAAACCAAGCATTTGGAACATATTCTTCTTATAATGTGTATTAAAAATTTGAAAGATGGTTTGAAAAAACAATACCATAAACAAACAACGGAGCCGGCTGAAGTTTCCTGCACTGACAATTCTGTTTATCATGGCAGGAGTTAGTAATAGTTTAACTTTTATTATACCTACTTCATGTTGGTTCGTCCTTACTCAATTCAAGGATAAGGCCTGTGAGGACGTAGACATGGCTGACTTGGGACCCACTTCGTTAGATAGCAAGAAGAGTCAGCAAGCCAAGCTGGAGAAGCTAAGGGAAGAAGCCCAGTATGAAAAGGAGAGGGTACGTTTTTTATTTTAATTTATTTTGATTTGAAATTTGAAAATTGTTCTAGAATAATTATAATATTGTTGGTTTATGATAGTAATGATTACGGCTGCAAGAATAGTGATACAAAGGCCTTAGGTGTTCAAATTGAATGATAGAAACAGGGCTTAGTGATAGTAACATGACAATAATGGCAGTGATGGTACTGAATTATATCCATGCTACAAAAATACGATAGAAGACCAAAGTCATGACTGTCTGTGTGTAGAATTATATGGCTAGAAATAATATGAACCAGAGGATCTCTGTACGGCTATATGATGTATTTATTTTACTATTTTTATACACCTTATATACAGGATACAGTTACATAATTATGATAAGTGAGCACTAGAGTACTGCGTATTTCTAAAAAAAAATCTGACAGCAGATAGATATAACTTAGAAATCTTTCCTTCTTTTTTTTTGTTATCCCATTATACATCCAGTCCAATGCAATCAAGTGTCATGCATAGTCAATTTCTAATAGGATTAACCCTTTATGTTTGGTAGCTCATCATAAACAATGTCCAGGTTCAGAAATAAGCATTTATTGAACTGTAATTACTGTATTCATAGAATCCTTATAACTGCATCCATTATTAATCAAACACTTGTGGTTTCCAGGGCAACGCATTTGTAAAGGCTGAAAAATGGGACGATGCAATATCATGTTATAACAGAGCTATAGACTTGGTCAAGGACGATGCTATCTACTTTGCTAATAGAGGACTTTGCTATCTCAAGAAAGACAGGTTAGTTTCATAGTGTCATTGAAGAATTTACATTCTTGTACGTTGCATGTTGGTTTTGCTTGTTGATGATGATGATGTTTTCTTAACTGTTAAGAGCAGCGATGATGGAATAAATCAGATAATGTGTCTGGCTGGGTAAGAACTTGCAAGTTGGGACTGTTACTGTACCACAGGGCCACTGTTCTCATTAGTGATTTAGTTCTCTTTATTTTAAAGTTGCATAGACAGTATGTAACTTTCAAATAATACCTGTCATTTCTTCACATAGTTTCAAAATACACTTATCAATTGCAGTTGTGTAAACAAGATGATTTATTTGCACGATATCATCTATGTGTCTCAGAATCTCCACGTAGAATGCAAAGTTGAAAAGAGTTGACCCATGATATCTAATTAGAAATTCGACATTCTCTAACAGTTTATTTCTCTTTTCAGCCTACACCAGGCTGAATCCGACTGCACTGAGGCTCTCCGCCTCGACCCAACCTATGTCAAAGCATTACAACGCAGAGCCACTGCCAGGGAACGGCTGGGGTCACTCCGGTCAGCCTCCCATGATCTCAATGAAGTGCTCAAGTTGGAGCCACATAACACTGCAGCTAGGAAACAGTTGGATGCTATTAAAGCTAGGATGGGGACGAAAGGAGTGAGTACAAAAAAAAAGCGTGAATTAATAAAACACTCACAATGTCAAGTGAATTGACATTGTAACATTTGACATCTTACTTTGGTACCAATAGGCAACACTACTTCCAGTTTGGCACTGTACCTATGGACATAATTATCTCGGCAAGAGTTGCCACGAAGTCACTGTACCACTGCTCACAATATTAATATATTTGAGCAATCCTGTTCACTACCCCACTTCCATTAAGTTTCATGAAAACATTCTGATACAAGCTATAGGAAAGAAGTTACTTACACAAAAAATAAAATGTGTAAATAAGTTTGTGGAAAAGTAGTAAGTAATCAACTCCTAAAAATGCAATTCTTATCTTATCAAAATGATGTACTTTCGTGTATTTTACACATTACTGACTCGAACTGCTGTGGATCTCCTCACGCCATTTTATAATGGAAGCAGATCAATACAACATTTATAAATACTGAAAATATTTTTGCAAGGCCCAAGAGCATTTAATTCAATTTTGTTCTGGTTCAGTTCAGAAAGCTAGTAAACGACGAATAATTTATGCATTCGGTTTTATTTCTGGTTTTTCAGTCCAAATCAAAATCCTCACCGTCTACAACTCCAACTGCAGAAAACCTACCTATAATTAAACCCAAAATACAGCCAAAGATAGTTGAACTACCACCAGAGCCTTCAGCAAATGTAGCCTCTTCGGACAACTGGAGGAATGGTGTCGGAGAGAACATTATGGTTATCAAGCCAGTCAAGAAACCACCGCATTTGAGATCAAAGGTAAGGAATGTAATCACTTCAAATATGTAGAAAAATTGAGCAGTACTTACTCATTATTTTTTAAATTTTGTTGACCTGCACTAGTCTAGTAGTTATATAAATATAAAAAACCGCACTGACTTATTGCGGTTACGCCTGATGGTAAGCAAAGAAGTGTTCCATGGTGAAGATCAGTTTTAAAAACGTAGCCTATATTTATTGTAAAGTAGTAAAAACTACTTCAAATCTTACCTTATCTTTTCCTGTTCAGAAAGTTATGTATAACATGTTTTGAGTAATAAATTCATTCTTTGACTGATTGTAATTCACAAAAATTTTAAATAATAATTATAGAAATGGATTTACAGTGAGTGTTATTTAAACATTCTTGGACTGATTGTAATTCACAAAACTTAAAATGATATTATAGAAATGGATTTACAGTGAGTGTTATTTAAATATTGATTTTAAACTCCTTTTTCATTAATTTCCAGAGACCACTAAAATCCATACCAATTCATGAAGTCCTACTCGGCGAGAAGACTCCAGAAAAACCACCAACTCGACTCAAAATCATAGAGATTGAAGATGAGCTGTCCTCAGGAGATTCCAACAATAATGATTCTAACAAAACCCTTGAAACTCCTATTGATGGGTTGAAAGGAGAGGGAGACAAAATACTAGCTAGTCCAGAGTCGGTGAAGCTCATCACCGATGCTATCGTTACTGAGAAGGAGGTGAAGAGTTTTGTGCCACCAGTAAATAGTGTTCAGTTTATGGCAGAATGGAAGTATTTGAAGGGTAATTGGGATGCCAAGTCTGAATATTGGAGGGTGAGTTAATTATTTATTTCATCATCATCATCAGCCAGAGGACGTCCACTGCTGAACACAGGCCTCCCCCTTAGACCGCCACGCCGAACGACAATTCGCCAATTGCATCCATCGGCTTTTTTATTTATTTAGTTACTAGAAAAAAATCCCAGAATTTTGTTTAACCAGCTATCAGTTGTGGATGTCTCACTTGTCTCGATTTTGTGGTCATATTCAAGCATACTTGCCTAGAAGTGCATTGATGCCTTTGGGGATTGGAAGGCATTTTTTTTATGTTGCCCCACATTAAGATTTCGTCCTGTGTCAGGTTGTGTTTTAAAAACAAACACTTAAACTCACATACAGTGCTTTCAGTATCTTCAATCCATTTCCCACATAAAATTCTAGTAAACTCGTTAATGACACGAAATTTGAACCAACTCACAAGAAACAGAATCTTAGCAGTTCTATTATACTACTTCTAATATTCTAGAATCAATGCCATCCTATCCCCTTTAATTAATTATATTTTTCGTCGTTAAAAAGTGCCTCTCTGAAGGCCTGGGGATGGCAACTGGGGAACTAATAGCGCCAGTATAGCTTGTTCCAAGCAAAATTAGTACTTCATCATTGGTCGGATTAGGACTAAGCTATGGTGGCGCCATCTACAATTAGCTTTGACTTGCCTTCCCCATTGAAATAAATGACTTGGACTTTGCACACAATATTTTAAATAATTTTTTATTCATAAAACTTGTTACAAATGTATAGATTAGCCACGGATAGTTATTATAGTAAAGTCTTATATAGTGGTTTAATTAGTGCCTAAATTAAAATTAGTGAATAACTAAAGTATATTAATTACAGGTATACGATATTTAAATAGGGATTTCACATAATTTATGTAGCAACCTGCTTGAACTAAGTATATTTAAACCTGTGTTTAAATATTAAATGTTACTAATGAATATTTATCTTAATTTTTTTAGATAATAGATCCAGCCAAGATCCCGTCCATCTTCGCGAACGCCCTGGAGAGCTACGTGGTGTCTGACGTGATCCGCATCCTGCACGACCAGCCCGCCAAGTTCACGGGCAGCGTGGCGTCCTACCTCACTGCTATCAGCAAGGTGCAGAGATTCTCTGCACTTGCCATGTTCCTCTCACATACTGATAAAGAGAGTGAGTACCATTGTGATGTGTTTTGTGTTAAGATTGTTGGTATTGAAGTCAGTCTCCATATTTAACCGAATTCAAAAAGAAGGAGGTTATCAATTCGACGGTGTTTTTTTTTTGTGTGTTGTTACCCGATTACTCCGCCAATTGTGGACTGATTTTCAAAATATTTTTTTTTGTTCGAAAGGAGATAGGTACTTCAGGCGTGGTCCCATTGACACCATGTCAGGATCTGATGATTGGATCCTAGAGAAATAGAGGGCAACCCTCAAATTTTATAGCCCCGCACATCGTTTTTCGCAAGTTTTATGGAGTAATTTAAGTATTTGGGTATGGTAATCATCATCTCATGTAGCTGAGCTGAGAAGATTGCCGACGCGAGTATCAGCAATCGGATTGCCGATGCCACCTTCATCGCTTCCACTGATCGGCATTCCGTATGACGTCATCGGTACGCATCGCATTTAAGCATTGCCGATGAGCCGTCCGTACGATGCGGATCAGTGGACGCAGATTGTATGAGTTTTCATACAAGGCAAACTAAAACCCGTTACCCACAATACGTCCGATACGTGCGATGCCGACCTGTGGACGCACTTTACCCTTACATTTCATTATTTTTAAAAGAATTTTCTCCATTTCAGTGTTAACGAAGCTGCTCGAACATTGCAAGGTCGCCGAGAACTGCTCTGATGACGTCATAGCTGATCTGAAGAACAAATACGAACTTTAAAAAACACATCATTTATTATAAGTTAGTTGATTAGTTCTATTACAAATATAATATGTCGGTTTTCAAATTATTGGGCTTGTGAAATTACATTTTTTTTACCAATCCATCTAGCTCACACAGTCGCAGTATTGTGTCGTGTGCGGCAAGTTGTCAACAAAGACACCAGCCGTCTTACTACAAATAGTTAAATACCTGTTTAACAGTTGTCAAAAAAATTAGTATCAACGTCAAATGCCGTTTTGTAGTTGACAGTTTTTTTTAGACAAGTGTTTGATGTTTAACATTTTTGTTGTAAAACAGTACGTCAGTTTAGCACTTTTTGAAGTGAAAACTTCTTTAGCGGCGTTGTACACTTTTTCTGTAATGGGTAAAAAATTTAAAACTCGCGTCAGGGTCACGTGACCAAAACTCGCGTCAGGGTCACGTGACCCTGATCGAAAATGAGTAAGACGTCATTCAAATTAAAAATAAAACATAGTAACAAAAAAGTTTTCACTTCTACCGGCACTCCTGGAGTGCAACCTTTTTTTTTTTTTCTCAGTAGTTACGGTTCATTTTACTATGCAGCTAAAATACTCTTTTTTATACAAGGCATTAAAAATAAAGAAAATATGTAATTTTTCAAGCGTCTACAAGTTACGATTATAATGGGCCTGGTGCTAGAAACAAGTGGAATAGCCAATAATAATTGACATAACTCAATCCATGAATTTTCCATAGACACTTAAAAAATCTTCCTTCAACTTGATGGACAAGAGTATAAATAGTTAAAATATAGGTACCTATAAATTATCTTCGTAATTAAAGCCTATTTTCACAAAGCAATACTTAAATAAAGGCGTGCAATAATATTTAGGTATCGCCTTGTTTTTGTGAAAATAACAAATACTTAGATATTTTATGAATAGACATAATTTATAATTATTGTCTGTAATAAGATGCATTCGCTAAAAAGGGGCAAGTCCTTAACGTATATTAATGGGGATGGCAACTCAAAGCTAATCGTAGATGGCGCTGCGATAGTTGGTCCCCACGACTACCTTGTACAAAAAACAAACAAGATTATTTGTTATAAAAATTAAGTATAAATACAAAACAAATATGGAAAAAAAAAAGTGATTTAATTGAGTGGTAATACATTTGAATTTACCGTAATAAATCCACAATTACTTGTACTTGAGGTTTCAATTTTTGAGTTTAGGTATGTTTTACCTGTCCTCTCCTATAACAAGAATATAATGCTGCTTCTGACTTTCTATTTTGATAAAATATCATAATGTTTTAAGTCAGTAATTTTAACCTTTTTTTCTATTTAGATTCGAGAAATATCACAATACATTTAATTTCTTAACACCACAACTATTACAATACTCGTTCCAGGTGATAATTCTTCCACCAGACGAACCATTTCATGATTTATAGAGCGATGTAATACTGGTACTTAACCTCCAAATGATAAGTAGATATTATTTTGAAAAGTGTTTTCGATTGTTTAGTTATGGTATAATCATAGAATTTCATTAATAAACTCAAGTAACGGCCTGTCTCAGCTTCGCAAGGCTGGATATTTGTTTATTATATAGCTTTTCCTTAGTATTAATACAATTTTTATTCTCACAGCAGTCACAGCAGCTACCTATTATTTCTTGATAGTGTGAATTGTCGGAAATTTGTATGTTCCATCATTTTTACAGCTTATTACACAAAATCTAGTAATTTAAAATCAAAAAATCTTTTTTTTTTCTGAAAATTCCTTTGATTTGAAAGTTCTTTGGGGACCAAACTGTCACTTGTCACTTTGACACTTGCCTTACCCATTTGAACAGGACGCCTGTTTCATTTTTGCTATTCAATTTACAACGTTCGGCTTAGCGTCGAAAGTTCAAAATCCAATAGCACGATTGAATCCATTTGTTCCACTGTCGATTTATGTGCAATTTTATCCAGCTACATTAAACTAGTTTAAAATAAGTAGGTATGTATGTTAGTTAAATATTAAGTTGTTATTTGCTCATTATTTTCTCCACTTTTTTCTAGTATCGTAACTTTATGAATTTGTGAGATGAATTAGAATTTGGTCATTATCTACCATCTTTTCCCAATGCTGGGAACAAGCTACATGTTCCAGCCTTATCCAGGCTCCTAAATAGCAATAATGTCATCTGCCCATCTCACTGCTTGTCGGCTAAAATTCCTTCCAGATTTTAGTCAACATTTTGTTACAACAAGTTATAACCGCCGTAAGCTGACCGCTCATTATACGGAAAGATCATACAAAGCGAGGTCAAGTAATAATGGATAAAGAATATTGCTGGTTAAATAGTAACTGCCTATCAAACCACTTGATTGGGCAAGAAAGCATATTTATAATAGGAGTAAAAATTGTCTGGAATGAAAATGAATCTTATTCCTGTCAATTTAATTTAGATATTGCTTTGAAATTATTACAGACGCTTTTAAGGATTAACCTATTAAAGTCAAACGCAATAAGGTTGATTTTCGAATAGAATCTTGTCTCCGCCCTTCTGCCTTCATATTTTGACCAAATTCTGTTCATACAGCCTCATTTAGACAATGCAAGAACTTGCACGCAAGTTACGTTACATTGCGCACTATTGAGGAACTATGAATTAAGTTGATCAAACAAAAAATACTGTAATTTAGTGGAAATTGCATGCAAATTCTTGCATTTTTCAGATAGGGCTCGAAAGTTACGCGCCATTTTATATAATTTACTTGTCAAAAAGTCAATATTGTGACAGAATTATGTTTCTTTTTGTAATAAGGTGCAAAGGAGCGTTTGTGTTCTGTGATTGTTTTTAAGCCCCAATAAATATTATGAATTTTTATTTCGTTGTTTTTATCAAAATCCATGGTTATGTTCTTTCATCATCAGCCAGAAGATGTCCACTATTTAACAAAGGCCACGAGACCACGCCGAACAATAATCCTGTAGCCTGTAGCCAATCGGCAAGCGAAAATCGTTATCGTTCAGCAGTCGCTAATACATTTTCAACTTCATACCCTATCGCATAAAGTTGAAAATCTAGTAAAGACTGCTGAGCGATAGCGAACGAAACAAACGAAAACGATCTGTAATCTTTGATAGATTGTCAACTGTATGCAAATGGATAGAAAGTAGAAAATGTAATAGCGTCTGCTGATCGTTAGCGAATGTCGCTTGCCATTTGGCTATAGGGCCCTGTATGTAGCATCGATTCGTTTCCGGCGACTCACGATGTCGTCGGTCCACTAAGTGGGAAACCTACGCCGCATCTTCCGGACCGTGGTCGACTATCGAAAACTTTTTTCCACATCGGTTGTCAAGTTCTACGAACGATGTGAAAGAAAGAAAGAAAAAATATTTATTATCCTACAGAAAAGCATGCGAATAACGAAAAAAAAAACAGAGAAATTAATAACTATACTTAGGTACTGGACTAAATCGAAACAAAAAAAAAATGAACAAATAACAAAACCAAAATTCGTAATCTAATAAGATTAAAATACAGGAAAAATTATATCCTAGTTCTAACTGATTACGATATAATTTTCTGTGCCTATAGTTTCCTCAATGATGGATAAGTAGACACTTCACTAAGCAGTCAACAGGTTCCACTAATTGATTCCCAACGCCTTCATCTTGAGTGCCCACCTACGACTATGATGCTCGATAGCTCCTAGCGATCCTAGAAACCTCTCACATTACGAGAGGGCTCCACGAAATTAATGCTCTGTAATGAAGTATTTTGCCACGAAGAAAAAAGGGTAAGTAGAATTTGAGTAATTTTGAGCGTGTTGAGCGTCACTACGTCAGCAAACAGGTTACGGGTTGGTCGTGTCCATGGAGAAGAACCGTCAAAAAACTCAATAGTCTCTTTTTATATATTTTTGTTACAGTAAGAATGTTAAGATTAGGTATTGTAAAGGTTAATAATAATCATTTTCATTACGTTTTCGGGTACGGCGACCGTTATTACGTAGTGCAAAGCGCCTACTACTTTTTAATAGCAAGCAGTTTACACCTACGTGTCTTATTGCGTCAACAAACTTTCAGTTTTTATCAATTAATGATTTAAGTAACTATACCGCTTAGTTTTTATTTTTTCGTTCTCCTCTGTAATTCGCACGGAATACAAGCATTACAACGTTGCTGGAATATTTTATTTAAAAACTAAACCTAATCCCCCAACACTAACCGACTGGCTAAAGCATGGTCTCTCATGTGGCTAGAAAAACTTGTTTAGAAAAAAAATATTGTAGGTATAGAGTGGACAAGTGAGAGCACCATTAAATTACCGATGGTGGTCGGAATCTAATTTTGAAAGGCGACGATGAATCTCAAAGTCATGAAGGGATATTGTGACCACAGGATGTGACGTAGATCCATCTCAGTGGGTAAAGCTTGCGTCTTAACCACAGACTAGATAGGTTGTCTTAACCGTACAGAGTGGAGGTCACTATGGTGCACCAGAATGTTTCTGACATTGAGATATTGCATTAAGTACATAGGTACTTATGTACGTGTGAGAAAATAATAGCAAGCGAAATTCTGAAGGGGTTTGGTTCGAAATAACAACGAAAATATGCCCGTGGCTAAATACTGTCAAGTTTCTGTTAATTTTGAAGGTGACTTAATCTTATACTTGGGTATTCCTTGGTATTGTGAAACAGGGGTCTGTCCAAACCCTTCATGCCAAAGCTTTTTCACCTAATCAATTACCCCATCAGTTATCAAAATTAAGCGATTTTTCCAACATGGTTAAGGGCTGATTTTTCAATACCTACTTAGGGCGACTTTCACCAAAAGTTAAACATGTTTAAAATTTTATTTAGTGTCAAAACTCTATAGAATTTTGACACTAAATAAAATTTTAAACATGTTTAACTTTTGGTGAAAGTCGCCCTTAGTCAGATAACTTTTATCTGAGGTTAAAAATGGCGGTTTGACAGCTTATCTATAGAATGTCAAACCGCTATTTTTATTCCTCAGATAACAGTTCACTGACTATTAAAAAATCAGCTATAAGTCTCAATATCTACATTCGCACTCAAACATCTTAATATTATCACAGACATGCACCTCCATACATACAAACATTCTACCGTGGCGTCACTCGTCTCAACGGCCGCACTAATTGATTCCAAGCGTCTTCATTATTCTAGTACGAACGTGCCCTAAGGCTGTACTCATACTGGTACTGAGAACCTGAAGAAATTGTTATTTTATTCATTGGATGAGTCGGGTTGGAGTTTACTGAGTAGACTTAATTCTTAATTATATCTTTTGTCAACTATGTTAGAGTTGACTTTCAGGCAAAACGATTATAATAGAATATCTATAAGGCATATTTTTGCATGACTGCTTATCTAACGTAGTGTACTTGCATATGCCAGTTAAAATCCTTAAGACCCTCAATGCCCTGCCAGAGTCGCGGGACTAACGAATACCATGACTCGGGAACGTAAAGGGTGAAGGACACCGTGGATTTTAGTCAGTACAAGTCTGACAGTTACTCCTGCTCTGCCCTGGGTGGGAGGACTTCATCCACTGACCGTTGGCGTAGAGCAGTGGTGGCCCAGTGGTATCGGCCCCGACTTGACTGGGTTCGAACCACGCCAGGCGCATTACTTTGTGTAATTTATTTCATCACAACTGCTCTAAAAACGGTGAAGGGAAACATCGTGAGGAAACCGACATGTCCTAGAACCAAAAATTCGAAGACATGCGACATCCACCAATCCGCACTGGGCTCCTTCTCCTCACAGTGAGGAGGCCTGTGTCCCAGCAGTGGGAACAATATAGGCTGATGATGATGACCATTGGCGTTGATAAATGGAGATAATAGTAACTTCGTATGTTGAGTTGTCATTTCCAATTTGTTTGTTCTAGTATTTTCATTTCTATTTTATGATGAATACGAGATAGCGTCAGAAAACAAAATCCCTCAAAAAATAGCCACCGAAATACAATCTGAATTAAGTCCTTAACATTACCAACATGAACGAATCCTATATCGAAAAACGACGAGGAAAAATGTGTTACGCGATTATATCGTCCAATATTAGAAGACAAGCCCGCTTTGTGGATTATGTTAATTGCTATAATTGGACGGGGATCCCCTTAATGAAACCTCGTTAAATTGAACGTTTTTATACTCATTACCTACTGGTGTTTTTAAAAGGTAATGAGGTGTTCGATAATATTGCATCAGGGAGGAAAAAGTGGGATACGTAAAAGGGGAGGAAATTGCAGATTTTGCTTGCAATACTGTAATTATAGTTTCAGGAACTCTTTGATGACACTCTGAATTGTGGCAACATAATTGATTAATTAGCAGGTTAAATTCAATTCAGTATCATAAATATTCAGCGACACTTAGGTACATTGCACATTCTGCTCTCGATTCGCTCAATGCCAAGGACTCCAATCAATGGTATCTTTGTAGTATATGAAAGCGCTTCAACAGAAGGCAAAATAACCGACTAAGGTTTTCATATTCCTTACAGTTAACCCTAGTTAACATTATTGTGTACTTTCCCTTACTCTGCTGTATAACATTGGTCATATTAATGACGGGCACTTTACTTTTTTTATCGCTGTAAAATAATCATTTAATGAGTCCTCCCACCCAGGACAGCGGGAGGGGCTGTCATTCTCGTACTGACTAAAATCCACGGTCTCCTTCAATAACCCTTTACGATCCCGGGTCACGGTATTTCGTAAGTCCCGCGACCACGGACTCTTTACTTAAATTATGTATCTATTTTTTCCATGGGCAAGAGAGTCAATAATATTAGAAACATACCTAATGATCATTAGCTTTACTCAAATACTGAAACCTTCTCACATGAAATAAAATAACCTAGGTATTCATTTCCTTACATAAATGCCACTTAGAGAATTCAAGAGAGCTCCAAAAACCTTCACCCCACAACCACAAAGACATAAACTTCGTAAAGGAAACGTTACAGAAATAATAATATTGAGACATCCATCAGAAATCAAATTACTATAAATATTTTCACAGAAAATGAAGCCGAAACGTTGCCTGATTCCTTCGGCTCAATTGGAAGTAATATAATGACGTTAACTTACGTCCCTAAGCAGAATAGTAAGGGACTGACCCTTCCAAGACAATACAATTTGTTCTATGATGAATTACGAAGGGCTGACTGGAATCAATTAGGGATGGCCTATGATGAGATGAGATAGCGATAGGCCGGGAGTCAGGACTCAGAAAAATATTATAATATTTACTTCTACCACATAAGCGCTGCGATGCGTGTTGTGGGTTCCAGTCTTGTACAGAAGTTTTATTTATGAAACCAACAATATTTGTTTCAGGTGTGCTATGTGCAATATTTGTATCTGGTTGCTTGTACAGTAAACCCAATGTGTAACTACGTGAATTCAATTTTTTGTAAACACACCCTCCTTAGATTCTCAAAGACTGAGGCAACGTAAACTTCCAAGAAAAGGTTCCGTTTATAAATATAAAAATTGTGTGTAGTAGAACCTAGTGCTCAAATTCAAATTCATTGACTTAGCAATTATTCTACTGTTAGGCTGTATTTATTTTTACAACATTCCTCTTATTTTAAGTAAGTACCTACTTTGAATGTTTTACATATTTTTTTCTAATAAGACGGGCATTTTCCTTATTTTACCTGTTCTCTAGTAATCATAACATTAATTAAACTAATAGAACTCAGTTTTAATATCCTACTTTGATAAAATAGCCAGAATATTAAATTAATTACTTTGTGATCCGGCTCCCGCGCTGGGAGAAGTCGAGAGAAAGGAAACTCTGTAATAACAAGGAAAAACTTATTATATGATAAAGGATTACTGTAACAGTTTGCATTGTTATTGGAGAAGATTTCAATAAGTTATTATGGTGGTATTTGCCCTACCTACATTGATCACATAAAGATAATAATTACCTGTCAGTTAAGGCGGATGCTCCAACCAGCCCGCGAAATTCATTTTTTTTTACGTTTTTTGCAATTTGCAGGCCAGTGACATGTTGTAGCTTTATAAATATATGAGTTGCGGTAGTAACAAGTATAATTTTAAATATAAAAATTATCAAAAAACTCGCTCCATCAGCTCTCACATAGAAAAGGTGCATCATGTTAAAATCTCCGAAATCTAACTACGATGCACCTTTTCTATGTGAGAACTGATGGAGCGAATTTTTTGATAATTTGTATATTTAAAATTATACTTGTTATTACCGCAACACATAATTATATTTATAAAGTTACAACATGTCACTGGCCTGCAAATTGCAAAAAACGTAAAAAAATTGAATTTCGCGGGCTACATCGAAGCAACCACCTTAAGACCAAAGAAATTGTTAATTCCGTAGCTTGTATTTGTAATTGTCAAGAAAATGTTTGTGTTATCTAGACACTTCTATTTGATCAGATATCAAATCTTTCCGTTTAAAATCATAAGGTTTATAATTTAACACTTTTTTAATGCAATAAATATTGAGTTTTTTTTTTCGCGTAGCTGTGGATCACTATTCTATCTCATATTTTAAACTAGTTATTCATATCAAATGGGATATTAGTTTTGCTTGAATACGAGCCTCCGGGATTGAATACGTACACTTCAATTTTCTGACAAAAAAAAAAACAACATAAAAGATGATTGAAAATTATAACTTTAATTTATAGGTAATCAGGTCCAGAATAAGGTAGAGAGATATTTTACAAAATGTTGATATTAAAATGGATATTCCCGGGATTTCTATAATAGACAATCTCGTTTGGAAAACAGTATTACAAATTAAAAAAATAGGTAGTAATAAAAAACACCAGAGAAAGATTAGATCAATAAATTGTGTGAATTTAAAAACTTTTTATTGAATAATATCACATTTTGTATCTGCTCTTTTAAAGTACCTAATTCCGGGATTTCGGACATATCCACTTATTCATTCGCTGTATACTTAAGTACATAAATAACTACCTGATTCCGACCTATGGTTGTAATTTTCGAGTTCCAATATTCAAAAAATCAAACCAAAATCCCTTATTTGAAAATTCATTCACCATTCCTCTCCGAGATGTCTGTTTTCATGTTCATTATCATTAAATACTTTTGGAATTAGACCATACGTGTGTTATGTTCCGGAATTTTTTTCCGTCTGTCATGAATCTTTCCAAGTAACTTGTTCCAGTCATTATGGAAAAGGTTTATCGTTCGTGGGGAAACGTTTTTGTGTATTAATGTTGATTCTCTTTCATCTCTCTATGTATGTGTAGATATAAACAGTAGGTAGGTACTACATATTGTGATGAACTGGTGTGTGGGTTTAATCGTCTTTTATTGAGAGATTTAATTTATGAAATGGATAAGTAATCAAAAGGATTGAATTCTGTGAATTATGTTATTGTTAAGCCACGTATTCACTGAGCAACAATTGTTTATAAACTCTGTTTCAGAAACAAAATCTACGTGTTTCTGAAACAAATCATTTTGTTTCAGAAACAAATAATTTTGTTTCTGTAAACACTACGTGTTTATCGGTATGTTTCGGTGCTCCCCACTTGCGGCGGAGAACACTTTACGTGATGTTTCAGAAACTGTGTATCCGAAACACTGTTGCTCAGTGAATACATGGCTTTACATCATCAGACGGTATTACCAGGACCATTAAAAAAAAATCTAAGTTTCTAAAATTTTGGACCATGCCCGGGTCGGGGGACTTATATCATTACCGTGACCCTGGAACGTAAAGGGGTAATGAAGGACACGTGGATTTTAGTCAGTACAAGTCTGACAGTAGGGTGAGAGGACTCATTTGATGATATTACCACGCTAAAAAAAAGTTTCTAAAATGATGGCTGAGCAATTGGACTGCTGCGTTGTGTGTCGCGAGTTAGACACCGTACGGAACAAAATAATATTTGTATGATCTGCCAGCAGTTGTTGTTTTCTGAGCCACTGCCAGCCACCTTCTTCAAGTCATCGGTCCATCTTGCCTGGGGGCGTCCCACCGTACGCTAATCTACACGCGGTCTCCATTCGAGAAACTTGAACTACTAACGAACCTAAGCTATGATAATACAGTAGGGGCTAGCGAGTCACCATTCTAGTTACTCGCCACTCACCACCATACTTAAAGTCGCTACTCGCCACTATTTTTGACTTGTAAATGAGGCATTGAGCTCTCTAATGATTATTTTTCATTCAAAAACCTCACGGTATGGCTGGCGTAGTGACTGAATGATCTGCTACTGTCTAATTCGCGTCGAGTTGATACTCGCATGGAACAAATATTTGTAATTACGATCTACAAGTAGTTGTTTGAATGTGTAACTTTGCTTGTAAACGCACCAACGCTGTAATTTCTAAAAGTTTTTTTTTTATAGGTAACAAATCACACAAAAAAACGCATGCCTCTAATAAGAAAATCTCTAGAAACTCAAATCGAAGGCTTAACAAAGTTCATTTATCAAAAGTTCAGTGAAACGTAGACCAAAATCAGATAAGGTGTGGCGTGCAATTTTTCACGGCCTCGGCATCGCACTGAAGTCCTAATTAAAGTGCCGTTAGCAACCCCATAAAATATAATTAATTAGAGAACTTTCTCGTCTCTCAATAGAATTATTTTATGAATGAATAAACAGGTAATATTTGTGGGGTGGTTATGTATTTCTGAAGGCGAGAGCTATTTTGCATTGATGAAATTTGGTTAAAGGATTTAGTATACAGGTTTGGTTTACTGAGCATAAAAAAAGAGGGGTTGTTGTAAGTTGGCCACAAAGTTAATTGGCCACAGTTTTGTAAAGTCCATACATTGAAAGTAAATACGCCACATGCATAAAAATCATATGTAAATTCGTCACAGGTAGGTCATGTTAATTGTAAATTAGCCACAATTCCACATTTGACATGATTTCTGCTAAAAGTAGCGATAGCAAGCAAAGTTATTGGTTTTAAAGCTCGAATTTAAATATTCGCACTCTTAAACACATTGTAAGGGAGACCTAAGTATTCACTTTTAATAGAAAATCGAGCATGCATCATTTGAAAATTTCTCGAACTTAATAATGAACCGAGCCAAACATCGCTACAAGCATTTTCATGATCTTTTCTAGCGAACGTTCCAGTCAATTTTTTTTTTCAAAGAACATGCTTCACGAAGATGTGAGACTTAACGGTCGTATGGGCTACATAGCTTATAGCTTTTATAAGAAACAGAAAATACTTTTTAAATTTGTCTTTTATTATGAAAAATCAATAACGTTGTTATTCCATTTATTCGTTGTTGGCCCTGATCCACCCGCTTGGTTCACCTAGGTGTACCACGGCACATGGTTTTTCACTTTTAGAAGATTCATAGGAATCAGTTGCACCTTATGTTTTTATTAGGGGCAACTGGGCCATGGAGTAAAGGGTAGCTCGCCGTCTGTACAAAATTCCAGCTACAATCTTAGGAACTGAAAGAATGCTACTAACCAGACAAAGCACCAGGCTTACATAGATTCAAGGTGGTATATTTTTAAACAACTGCACCTGGCCATTCTTGTACTTTTGATAGACTATTCAAAATGATTAAAACAATAACCATATAAAAATACCACCTTGAACTCATGCCACCCTAGTACTTTTAATGTTTTTGTAGGTATGTCTTATTGTAATAGTCCTTCATTATTATCCAGGAACCAGTCCCTGCCTTCAAACAAAAAGATTGCAACATTTTTATACTGACTTCACAATTTAATATCACTATTTTTCTTTCGTAATACTACGATAAAAACAACAAATAAACGCACTTATTGTTTGTTTTTTCTACTATCCGTACGTAAGAAATCATCGTGGCGAATTTACAATAAGATAAATTATTATTTTGAAAATATTCTAAACAAAGTAGAATCGTGGCAAACTTACACATACTTTTTTTCGTGGCGAATTAACTTTGTGGCAAACTTACAACAACCCAAAAAGAGTTAGTGTAAGCATTAAATAAATTAAGGTAAGTAAAGGCTTTTATCGTAAACCACCTCAATGAAAAATATTAATTGAATAGCCTCACAGGGCTAAGATGTATTTTTTTCTTATCTTTGTGTCTAGGCTAAAGGCAGTGTGATTTCTAAAGCAAACAATTATGTTTTACTGGTTTGGCATAAAAGAAAATCAGACTGACTTGGAGTAAGTAGTTGAGACAGCAGCAGAATTGTTCTTTGAGTTTACTCCCCCTAATTTCACAGTTTTTGTGTTGTTTCTCTTTTGCCAGTATTTCTTTTTAGTCGCTACATTCTTGACGGAGTAGTCGTGGTCTTCACATCATGGGTTTACAATGCGCCACCATTCCTCTCGCACCGCTGCCTTCTTGGTACATACATTATAGGGGACTATTCAACGCAGCCTTGATCTAGTTTATCTCTTCAGTCAGAAACATGTCCGAATTTCTTTGTTTTTGAGTAGTAGGCTCGGGATTGAATAAAAAAGCTGTAAGCTTGAATGAAGTTAATTCTCTATTAGCTCCATATTTTCCAAGCTTCGTATCTTGTTTTTCTGTTTTCCCAAGTGTCAATGTTTTCCGCAGTGGTAGGCGCCCGCGGCGTCGGACGTAGCAGACGATCTCCGGCCATCGTAGGCGCGGGCATGCGGGTAGCGAGTAAAGGGCAACTCGCTGCCCGACCATGGACCATGCCCGGGTCGACGGCGCGTTGTGTCCCACGCGCGCCTCAAAGATCGTCAGCATAATGACGGGGCCCCTCTCTCAGAGGGCAAAGCCTGCCGGGGTCGCGGGATTATTTCCCTACCGTGACCCCGGAACATAACAGGCTACTGAAGGACACCGTGGATTTTAGTCAGTAGAAGTCTGACAGTCCCTCCCGTCCTGCCCGGGGCGGGAGGACCCATTTTATGATTTTACCACGCTAAAAAAATAGCGTCAATTGCGTTATAGCTCAGTAGATATGTTCAGAATTATTATTTTTACTAAGATCTTTAGGTCAATCTGCTAAGACAACTCCCATCTTTATTTGGCTCATAGCCAGTCATATCTCGGTTAAAAGCTGAAACTAAGAAGTTATCCCAACAAAATATTGAACTGCAGTCACTCTATTTGATCTCTGTCCCAGTTTTTAAGAACAACAAGGAAATGAATTATTGTAGTTCGCTCTGATCCCTCTATTGTTCTTATCGAGTTAATTCGATTGGGTATGAAAGATATTGGTTCTTTATGAACTTTTATTATGCTGAACTTTTAATTGTTCTGAAATGAGTAATGAGACTTATGGCTCTGAAACGTGGTCTTTGACTGCTGGCCTTTTAGAGATATTATGAGTTATTCAACGAGCAATGGAAAGAGCTATGCTTGGAGTTTCTTTGCGGGATAAAATCCGGAACATGGATTTTCTGCGAAGAACCAGTCACCGACATAGCTCATAATTTGCAAGTTGAAGTGGCAATGGGCAGGCCACATCGCTCGTATAACTGACAACAGATGGGGAAGAAAAGTTCTCGAGTGGTGACCACGGACCGGAAAATGCAGCGTAGGCAGGCCTTCCACTAGGTGGACCGACGTCATCGTGAGGGTCGCGGGCAGACGATGGATGCAAGTGGCGCATTGACGTTCGGCGTGGCAGTCTAAGGGGGAGGCTTATGGGAGGGAGCAGTGGACGTCTTCCGGCTGATGATGATGATGATGAGTAATGAAGATTTTGTTTTAAATATTTCTGTCCAAGTTTGCTCTGCATTGGCTGTGCAAATGGCTGATTGTGATAACAGAGTTTATAGAAGCAGCATCATCATGGTTTAATATAAGTCAGGAAAAATAAGCTATAATTTACTATTTATAAAGTTACACCCGCTTACAGCGGGTCATATTCAAAATCCGTAAGGGTGGCTTATACTAAGTATTGGAAGTCTAAGGACTGATTATGATGATGATGATGATGATGAAGATGTATTTACTTACAGTGAATGTCAACCTTTACATAATTGAGAGAATAATTGAGCAATTTTCAATTTTTATGTCGGACAATATACACACTTTCGCAATTAGTAAAGCAAACGCTAAAATATAACTTCAGGGGCGCCGGACTGTCTCATCAGGTTACCTAGACCCGGAAACGTAAAGAGCTATTGAAGGATCACCATTAATTTTAATCAATACAAGTCTGACAGTGTCTCCCGTCTCGCCCTGGGTGGACTCGTCTGATGATTTCATGACAATAAAAAAGTGATATACTTAACTAGTAATATGTACAGGAAAAATTATAATAAATAAATAAAAGAGGAAACATTCATAGGGCGTCAAAGAATACGTCCACATCGCTGTCAGTCTTTCGACTAGTATCAGGTGCTCTGGTTGGGACTATTCGTGCAAATGTAGGAGAGGGATATAATCTGCGTCGAGGCGTGGGTGAGGGATATTGAAGGCTTGGTCATCGCAGTCATAGGGATACTAATAAGGTTTCACTTGTAACTATCACTTTTGGAAATAACGTCCGCCGAGTACATGGCAGTGTGCCTTGTATAACTTGTACAAGTCCCCGCCAAATAAGTCTGGAATAAAGGTCATTGATCCTAATAATGCATCTTTCGAATTTTATTACACCATCGTTCGAAACTCAAAATAAAATATAAGGTCAAGATCGCCTCTTACCACGTACTTTTGGTCGTTCTACGACATTTTCTTTACATTATTTTGGATGGTTTTGAAATATTGCGATATATTGGTATACGGGGGTCAACGTATTTTATTCCACACTTATCTGGCAGAACTATAGTCATCTTTAGATCAATATCTAAAAACTTACAGTGTTTATAAAAAATATTAAGCCAATTTAGATCCTAAACTTTTTCAAAGCTCACGTTCTTCTCGTTTAGACCAGCAATATACAGAATCAGTAAATCCTTCACCGTTTGTGAAATCACACCCCTTTTGTTAGACTACACTAGAACGGTTTTATGAAAGCCCCGCTGGACATAGGATGACGCCTATCTAGTGATATAGTATCAAATGGAACGGATTTGGAAATACAGGTGCGATCCTTTTGTAGAAATTCACTTGTAGCTGGAGGAAAAAATCGTTCTATTTTCTTCCTTTCTTTTTAACCGACTTCAAAAAAAAAGTAGGTTCTCAGTTCGACCTGTATGTATGTATGTATGTTTGTCCGCGATTATCTCGCGTTTGGCTGAACAGATTTTGATGCGGTTTTCAAGAAAGTGTTCATTACATTCTGGAGAAGGTTTTAGTATATAACACTAATAGATATCCCGTGACGTTGCCCGCGTGGATCCGTTTTGCTTACTTGGATCGTAGATTTTCAGAGACAATGCATATTTTGTCCGCGATTATCTCACGTTTGGCTGAACTGATTTTGATGCAGTTTTAAAGAAAGTGTTCATTACATTCTGGAGAAGATTTAAGTTTACAACACTAATAGATATCCCGTGACATTGCCCGCGTGGATCCGTTTTGCTTACTTGGATCGTAGATTTTCAGTGACAATTGCGTGTTTGTCCGCGATTATCTCGCGTTTGGCTGAACCGATTTTGATGCAGTTTTCAGAAAAGTGTTTGTTACATTCTGGAGAAGGTTTTAGTATATAACAATAATGGATATCTTGTGATGTTGCTCGTATAGATCCATTTTTGTTACTAGGATTGTAGATTTTCAAAGACGCCGATTTTATGAAGATTTTTGTTGAGTATCTCAACTAAAAAGGTGAAAATAAAAAACTTTTTGAAAAAAAGGGAACCGACTTCAAAACCGAACACAAAAAAAAACTAAAAAACAACTTTTCTTTCGGAAGTCGGTGGCCCTAAGTCAATGAAATAAATAAAAAACAAAGCCACCGACTTCCGAAAGAAAAGGTTCCCTTTTTTTCAAAAAGTTTTTTTTATCTATAAACCCTACTCGTACTTACTTAATTTAATAGAGCTGAAGAATATTTTGGTTGAATGCGTTTATCATAGGAACTGCTGGTTTGAATTCAAAAAATATTTTTGTGTTGGATCTTCCATCTTCCAAGGAAGGCTATATAACCTGTAGGCTACATAATATCATCATCAGCCTATAATGTTCCCACTGCTGGGACACAGGCCTACTATCTGTGAAAAGGACTGGGCGATAATCCACCACACGGGCCCAGTGCGGATTGGTGGATGTCACAATGTCTTCGAATTTTTGGCTCTAGGACATGACGGTTTCCTCACGATGTTTTCCTTCACAGTTTTGAGAGCAGTGGTGATGAAATAAATTACATGAAGTAATGTGTCTAGCGGGGTTCGAACCAACGACCTACAATTCGTAAGTCGGGACCGATACCACTGGGCCACCACTGCTCGGCTCTGCTCTCATACATAATAATATCATACCATGACCAATAGGTGCTGAGCAACGGGGGCAACAACTACTTTGACAAAGTCTTTCGACTAAATATCAGGTACTCTGGGTGTAGTACTCTGGGTCTAGGGATGTAATCTGCGTGCCTCGGCGTGGGTGAGGGATATTGAAGGCTTGGTCATCACAGTCTTAGGGCTACTAATAGGATTTCACTTGTAATTATCACCCTGTGCAACGCATGTATCGTGGGTGTTTACAAATATTTAGACCCACACACGTTTAAGCCATATAAATATCAACTAATTTTGTCCTCTGCTGATCGTTAACTTCCCCCAAAGAGCGCAAACTATTTTTTTTTCCTTGTACAATCATCAAAGGAGTCCTCCCAACCAGGGCAGGGCGGGAGGGATTGTCAGACTTGTACTGACTTAAATTTACGATGTAGGTACGTCAATAGCCCTTTACGTTTAGTTACGAGTTGTAAGGCATAATCCCCTTGATAGATTTAGGGAATTAAATTGCTACCCCTGTAGTTCTTTGATCCCACTCATGCGATATCAATTTATTTTCATAAAATTATAAGTAGATTGATACTTCTTTATCCTCGGAGATAAAAGGGCTAGCTATTTTAAGAATTACTGTTAAAGCTTATTCAATAAAGTTTCGATTCATGTACCAAGGTTTCTTTGACTATAAAACCTTTTATATATTAGTCCTTAGTTACAGTAAAATACAGATCATTTCATATTCGTTTATTTTGGTTCGTTTTTGTATTTAGGCAGATAGACTGATATACAAAGTGATTCTTTTGTGAGATTAGGACAAATCCGAATCAGAGATATTTTAATACTATCTTGGAAAATTTTCTTTCTTGATTTGAACAATTTTGGGATGTTGAATTTCTTGGTGAAGTGTGAGCTAGTTATTCCATAAAATAATTACTTTAAATGTGAAAGTTTGGATGTTAAGATGGATGAATGTTTGATGCTCAATCATGTCAGAACAGCTGAACGGATTCTTATGATATTTTTGGCTCAAAGACAGACTGCAATCTGGAATAATACAGACGATACTATTTAACCCAGTATTACGTTTCAGTAACATAAATACCGAACTATAAAACTCGTGCGAAGCTGCATTTTTTATTTGTTTTAATCTATCCTATAAATAAGTTACCTAACTGTAAATATCATTGGATCCTTATGAAACGAATTAAATTAAGACGCCAGCAAAGGGAAGTTGATCCCCAATCGTATTTTTTTTGGCGTAGTAAAATCATTAAATGACCTACCTAGGCCAGAGCGGGAGGTACTGTCAAACTCTTACTGACTAAAATCCACAGTATCCTTCAATAGCTCTTTACGTTCCGGGGTCACGGAAATTCGTGAGTCCCGCGACCCCGGGTCCGCAACTGGTATGGACTCTTTATCATTGCACAATAATGATTACAGAATAAACATCGTGAGGAAACCGGCATATCCTAGAACCGAAAAATTCGAAGACATGTGACATCCATTAATCCGCACTGGGTGGCACTGGGCCCGCGTGGTGGGTGGCCCACTCCCTCTCACAGAGAGAAGGCCTGCGTCCCAGCATTGGGAACATTAATAGGCTGATGATGCTGATGATGATTGCAGGCTATAACATTAAAATCAACAATGGTTTGCTCTGGCCTTACAAAAACGAGCTAGGTGTTAATCACCCTCTTCTTAATACAATAGAAGCTGATCATTATCCTCTATCCTAATCAAACAGATTGACACTTGACCTTGAACAACAGTGTTGGAAGACTGAGGATATTTGCCTTTTTTTCTGGGGTATGTGGATAAATATTTACTTTGGGTATGTACATTTTTTGGGAAGTGACAGCACGTCACAAGATAAAAGGTATATAGGTTACATTTAAAACTCTAAATAGTTCTAAATAGTAATAGTTTCATATTTTTCAGCCGAATTAGTTCATTACGGAAATAAATTAAACGGCATAATACAAACACATACACAAACTTTGAAACCATTCCCAATATAGCCTTAGTTTAACTTTAATTTGTTCTATAATTTATAATCCGTCAATCAAATATTCCAATCAAATATTTTTTGGTGTGATTGATTTTATTTCACGGTCATAGTAGGGGAAATGTTTCATTTTAGGGAGAAAAAGATTGAATATGGGTAAAATTCAGAAACTCGATCTAGCAACCCCTCTAAAGGGAACATTGGTCCTCGTAAGAATCAAGAGGGCTTATGTAATTACTTCTTCTGCCCAAACAATATGGCGGTCGAAGATTATGGGCGGGGCAAGTGAGTGTTACCTCTGTCGAGAATATTTTGTTCCTTATTATGATATGTTTTGGGTCACTTGAGAATGTGGGTCAGTTTTCCCGTACTTAGTACTGGGTAAACCTGTGGGTTAATTGAGTAGTTAATACTCTTTATTTACAACATTTCTTTTTGTTTATGCGAAACCCGATACACCTGTCCAATATTTTTGTGTAAAGAATCTATGTACAAAATTTTAAAACCGTATCATAAAAAATCACAAAGTTATAAGCTTGTATATTACCTGGTTGTCTGTTCAAAAACATGGTCATTTCGCCGTACACCCGCGTAAACCATCGTCTACTGTGTTATACACTCGTGATAATAGTTTGGCAATAGGTACCTAACCGTACGGTGATTGTATTCTAATTAATTGGTAATAAAATTTGATTAAAAGATTTTTGAAAGAAAAAAATAACGTGGTGTAAAAATTATTGGAATCGAATCAGTAACTGATTCTGAACAAACTATATTCAGGTTTCGCATACACTAAAAATAATGTTTTATCTTTTATGTTGTTGTATCTTTCTCAAACCTAGGGCTGTCGATTCTAAAACCAACTAAATGACTAAAGCTATATTTCTAAGTACACTTTATATGCTATCCACGTATGTGACGTATGTACATAATGTATGAGAGTGTATAAACTTTGGAGATCACATTTTTAAATCGGTTTCCACGTCCAACGGGATTTCGTTTGGTGGAAAAGATAACTTGGTATCCACCATTAGCTTTGTGGATAGGCGTTCCGTTATTTTTATTTTCGTGTGAAGATGGAGCCACTAGGAGGAGCTCGTGGCTAAATAATCACAGCCGCACAGGCCGATCTTTCGGGTTAAGCCGCGCTTGCCGAGGTTGGTCTGTGGATGGGTGACCATCTATCATAGCGAGTTTCCTCCGGGCCTCGGAAAGCACGTAAAGCCGTTGGTCCCGGCTGTCATTTTTTGTAGATCTTTGACAGTCATTACTGTTAGTCAGATGCTCTAAAGTCTGACAGCCAGTTTTACCATGGGGTATCGTATTACCCAGTTACTGGGTTGTGGAGGTCCGACAGGAAGTCGCTCCATGTACTGATATCCAGCTGAATCTGGTTTGACTGGAAGCCGACCCCAATATAGTTGGGAAAAGGCTAGGTAGATGATGATGATGATGGAGCCACTTAATAAAAATTTGAACCCACAACTTCGCCCCCTTGCGTGAGCCATATTGCGCATTGATACGACTCTATTGTTTATGTTAAAAGCTAATTTCATGAAATCGACTAAATAAAGAGTTTTTGTAAATCTGTTATCTAAACATTGATACCATTACCTAAGTATATTTAATTTGCTTCACGATACCAATATTCATACTTTACCTAGATAAAAAATAACATTACTAGGAACTGAATACATTATCATTATTCATACCTAGTGTATGTATAATTTAATAATGAATCTAAAACTTACTTACTTTTATTAAATAGTGGATCTATTCTGTTTTTGGAACGAAGTTCCTTATCGCGCGTTGTGAAAGGGGGCTAGACGGAAAAAATCTTTCGAAAAGTTGGCACGACACTTTTTGGAACGAAGTTCCTTATGGCGCGTTGCGAAAGAGTGCTAGAGCTCAAAGAGTGGAGTGGAGTGGAGCGGAGCGGAGTGGAGTGGAGTCGTGACGATTATTTTTGTTGAGTGTATACAGTAACTTCGTTCCATCCGGGTGTCCCTTGACACCTCTCAAGTTTTTTTTTTCTAACCTTTGACTTAATAAAAGCTATTTCAACTGTAGGTTACCAAGTTCTGCATGCCAGCACACAAACTCACTAGTGATATCAGGCAGCGCTCGATCGCTCGCTCTCGTGTTAATATCATCTTATTTGCTCGAATTTCTGCTCCTATTTGAGCACACATTATTAAACTTGTCTGATTTAATGAACAACGCTCAATTGTTCATACATGGTATATAATTATTACGAATATGACGCGAATGTATATTCATAATATTTGATGAAACTTACGTTTAATTAATAATGATAGATCAACCCAAACCATACTTATCATCATAGGTCGGAATTATGTAGAGTTTTCATTTTTATTCATGTACTTACACTGATTTCATACAGCGAAAGAATAAAGTAGATATGCCCCAAATCTCGGAATTCGTTTTAAAGAGCAGAAAAATTCCATCCAACCCCATCCCATTTATTTGTCTATCTATACCTGATGTTTTTATTATTACAATTTAATTGACAAACTGTTTTCCACACAAGATCGTCTATTCCAGGGAAGATCCATATTAATTTCAACATTTCGATGCAAGTTCTAAAATACGAGTAACTCTACCTAATTCTGACTGTTACGGACTCCTTGGTTTTTAATATTTATTTTTCTTTAGTTATTCCAATTTAAAATTGTTTTTGAATACTTTTGAATTAGACGTTGGTTGGTTTGTCTGTCAAACATATAAGATTTTCTTCCAGAACTTAAAGGAATAAAATTCTTATGGGTAATTATTTTTCATTTTGTCCACATCATTCATCTTTTTCACTGACCTCTGCTTCTCATCCACTATTTTTCTGATTTTGTACAGTACTTAAGGCCTATTCAGACCTAAGCGGTATTCGCTACCGTCTGCGGCAGAGAAAACCCAGTGGGTATGCGGTAATATTACTGTTCACACCAAAACGGATTTCGCTATTCTTGTGGGTAGAATAACGCGCGGTATGTATGTACCTCTACCCACAGCGGCAGCGAATATCGCTCAGGTCGCTCTAGCCACGGTACTTGATACTAAATACCTGAGCGAAACCCGCGCGGAATGTACCTCTACCCACAGCGGCAGCGAATATCGCTCAGGTCTGAATAGGCCTTTAGAGCGACGGTTAATGATAATGCCTATGTTATGTATGTTAAATTTTGTTCAAGTCACATGATTTGTATCGCTTTTAGTGACAAGACCGCCCTTTCTGTCACCCTATTTGACCCATTCCCTGTCCGATGAATCACATGTGATCCAGGACTATTGTTTAGGTATTGTGTCTGCTGCGCGGACAATGAAAGTGTTAAAACAATTATGGTAAATTGGATACATTCGTAATTTATGATGGTGTGCATAAGGAAGAGTATTTGACTTTAACAAAATGTCAAGCTTGAAGTCTCGTATTTATCGAAAAAATTGAAAATTGTTTTCACATACCCACAATAAATTCATCAAGCTGCAGGCAGACGAACGGACAGGCATGCAATGGTAAAACTATAAGAGTTCATGTAGACTACCTTAAAAATAAAGTAGTTTTGTGCCATAATGATGGTTCCCGCTTTATTTAGAAAAGGCACTGAAAGAAGTTAAACAATGGAAAGAAAGATTCGACCTGTTGGCTTGGCTTGAGGAACTGCGATGGCTTAGTTGGTTAAACGTCTGGAGTACTGATCTGAAAAGATGCGGGTTCGAGTCCCACTTGCAGTTATATTTATGGTTATGAAAAAATCTTTACTCAGAAAATTGTTATAGTAGCGTTATACTTACGTCATCAAATATCAAAACAGCCGTCTTGGTAACAAACAATAAAAAAGTATAGTAAACAATAATAGCGCATTTTGGTACAAAAAACTTGATTATTTTCCAAGAAAATCTAAATTAGGGAAAACCCGATGAAATTCTATTTTATTAATATTATGTTCAAATAAAAAAAAGTATAGTAAACAACAGCAAATTTTGGTACAAAATCCTTAATTGTTTTCCAAGAAAATCTAAATTAGGGAAAACCCGATGAATTCCTGTTTTATTAATGTGTGGGAAATGAAAATGATTAGGGATGAATGTTGAGGCCTTCCTAGAAACGACAGCTTGAATGAAAAGTTCAGTAAACCTTTTCCACAATTTGCGTAATTATAAATTAATGAAAAAAATATGTTCTTAGAACACTTTCAAAACGTAGGTATTAATCAAAATGCACACGTAAATGAATTGACAGTACAGAAGAGCTCGTGGCTAAATAATTGCAGCCACACAGGCCGATCTTCCGGGTTAAGCCGCGCTTGCCGAGGTTGGTTTGTGGATGGGTGACCATTTGTCATAGCGAGTTTCCTCCGTGCCTCGGAAAGCATGTAAAGCCGTTGGTCCCGGCTGTCATTTGTAGATCTTTGACAGTCGTTAATCACAGCTCATAAATCTGACAACCAGTCTTACCATGGGTTATCGTATTTCCCAGTTACAGGGTGGTGGAGGTCTGATAGGTCTCGTAGTCATCATCATCATCATCATCATCAGCCTATTAATGTTCCTCCTCCTCTCCTCTCTGTGAGAGGGGTAGGGCCATAATCCACCACGCGGGCCCAGTGCGGATTGGTGGATGTCACATGTCTTCGAATTTTTGGTCTCGTAGTCGCTCCATGTAAAATACTGATATTCAGTTGCATCAGTTACCAAATTCAACCATTTTTATGCGACTCTCAGCATGGTTTTCGACTGAAACGTTCTGTTACGACAAATCTCTTGACACTAGTGGATCTTATATCTCAACATTTGGATAAAGGCTTACAGGTTGATGTAGTTTATTTCGACTTCAAAAAAGCTTTTGATCGCATTGATAATGACGTATTATTGGCTAAATTTAGTCTCATTGGTTTTTCACCTAAACTGCTTAAATTCTTCGCGAGTTACATGCAAGATCGTCAGCAGTATGTTATATGATACTAGGGCCACAATTTTTTGGATTGATGGTTAACGATCTTGAGAAGGTTCTCAAACACTCCAGGTGCTTACTTTATGCAGACGATCTCAAGTTAATTTATGGTGTTAAGAATTTGGCTGACACAATTACTCTTCAAGAGGACATTAATTCAGTGTTCCAATGGAGTATTGAAAACAAACTTCTATTCAACACGACCAAACGCAGTGTTATGTCTTACACTCGTGCTCAAAACCCTCGACACGTGCAGTACTTCTTAGGAACTGAACCGATTGTCCGTGTTAATTCTGTTAAAGATCTGGGAGTTTTATTCGATTCGCGATTAACTTTTCATGAACATATGCGCTCCCTCGCCTCTGATTCCTACAGAAGACTTGGTTACACCATCCGAAATATGCGCGAGTTTAACTATCCCCTGGCCATAAAATTAGTTTACATGGCTTTAGTCAGAAGTAAATTAGAATCAGCATCAATTATTTGGAATCCTTTCGAAAAATTTTATTCCTTGCTTCTTGAAAAAATTCAAAAAGCGTTTCTGAGATTTTTATTTAAAAAAATATTTGGGTACTATCCATTCCTTTACCCAACCAAATATCTACTTGGAATGTTAAAATTCAATTCTCTTGAAGTGAGGCGTAATTTTTTCTTACTTTTGTTTTCATGTCGTGTCCTTCGTGGTGAATCTGATTGCCCGGAATTAGTAGCTCAGCTTGTGAGACTGTTTATTCCTTCTGTGCCCAAATACGACCTTAGGCCGAGGGTTCACTGTCTGTTAGATGTTCCCCCTGCACGAACAGTCTCACACGCGAACTCTCCCCTGGTTCGCGCACTTTCTATGCTAAATGCTATGCTGACATCAACACCCGAGTTGGATTTGTTTGCGTCAAGATGGATGGAAGTATGTCGTGGATGTTTGAGCTTTTGTGAGAAGATGGATGTAAAATGACAACTGTTATATAATAATATTATTAGTATTTTTCCTTTTTTCTTTCTCTCGATGTTTTCTGGCCTAGTGATAATTTTCTTTTTTTATATATACAATTTTTTAGACTTCCGTCTGTTATATTGTATAATATATTCTTATCTAATAAATAAATAAATCTAGTTCGATTGGAAGCCAACCCCAATATAGGTGGGAAAAGGTTATTAGGAAGATGAATAATGAATATTATTGGTGGTTTTCATTCTAGAATTATGATTGCTTAATACTATTTCACATTCATCACATTTCACAAGCATACAGGACCGTATCCTTAAAACATATAACATCTCCTTTTTTGGGTAAAATGATGTAAAAATGAATAAAAACGCCGTGAGTTTTGGTCTACAGGTAGTTATTCTGGGCCGAAAATTCATAGTGCGGCCCATGTTTTCATTAAAAAAATAAAAACCTCCGCGAACGTGCTGATCAAAACAAAATGTTGCTCTTTGAAGCTTTTTTCTTTTATATCTAATTGGGTAAAACAAAATAATAAACAAGACTGTTTGTACTTGTGTTATCGCGTTACCAAAGATTTGAGTAAGAAAAATAATGAAGGAAAAATAAAATCATGTTGACATGGAGAAAACATTTCGTTTATTCGTACCAAGGGAAATTAAATTTATCATTACAGTGTTTTTGTAGAGTTTATTAATGTTTTTAACTAAGTACACAACTAAACTTCATCTGCCTTTTAGCCTTAGCCTTTTCCCAAATATATTGGGGTCGGTTTCCAGTCTAACCAGATGCAGCTGAATATCAGTATCTTACGTGGAGCGACTGTCTATTGAACCTCTATAACCCAGTAACTGGGTAATACTATACCCCATGGTAAGACTAGTTGTCAGACTTTACACAGACTTACAGATTTTACAGTAACGACTGTCAAAGATCTACAAATGACATCCGGGACCAATGCACCGAGGAAACTCGTTATGACAGATGGTCACCCATCCACAAACCAACCTCGGCAAGCGTGGCTTAACCCGAAGGATCGGCCTGTGCGGCTGTAGTTATTTAGCCACGAGCTCCACAAAACTAAACACAGAGTTGATTTTATAGTGAAGTTTTTTTTGTGGCGTATCTATGCAAGCTACACCCACGATTTGTTTAAGTACCTACACGTCATGTAAATAATATATCCCATGAATAATCCTTTAAATAATATACGCCCCCACGTTTTGAGTGGTTCTCTCAGCCCCGTAGGGTTATTTGATTATTTTTAGGTTTTTTTTTAAAATCTAAAAACATGGGTTTTTAGATTTTTCAAATCTATTAATTTGTAGAGATTACTACAGACGTGATATTTTGATAAAATTTCGCTACCAAACAAAACAAACACAGTTACAAAAAAATCCCGTTCGTAACAAAACGTATACAAAATGATGATCCGTTGAAACCATAGAAATATTACATTGTACGGTTGATATACAACGTATCTACTAATGCAATATTAATGAGTATTGCACTCGGTATGATGGTGACGATGCAATGGCCAAATGAGGACTGAAGTAACGAGGTTCGACTTGATGAAGAGGTTGCATCGGCATTGAGGTTTAGTCAGAAAAGTGTTGTGAACACAGCGGTTTTAAGTAACGTAAGAGAAGCATTACATTTTGTTACTTTTTTTTGTTGACAGAGTATTATTGAATGTAATTTTTTTTCGTATTTAGCAATAATTTTTTTAACGTTATAAGTACTGTGTTGGAGAGCACGTTTCCATATTTTCAAGACATTAAGCGCAAAGCTGCAAGTTTCTGTTGTTTTGCACCTTTATGTAAAAAAACTTTTGATTGTGCTTTAAATAAAGTTCAGTTAATAAAATAATTTATTCTAAGGATCAGGTGGCCTACCATGAACTCTTAAAGCGTGACTCTTTAGGCTGTGGGAAAGAGATGACGCTAGACGACTTGAATAGCTCTGTCTCTTTCCCTCAGCCTAAACTGGATCGCGAGCTCATGGTAAGGCCTCAAAACGCGTTCTCAGCGGTATGATCAAGAGCACAAACAGGAAAGGTGAGTTTCACAGTAACATTTTTTTAACGAAAAGCTCGCTTTTAATCATTGTTATCCCTCTTTGTTTTTGGCGTAGATGCGTATTGGATCTCGTGGCCAAGTAGGTACTACAACTTGTATCTCGTAGTCAATGTTACTTCTATTTTCCGTCGTGACCAGTACAATAATGTGTAGCAAGTCATTAATAACTCCATAGCATGTATCGTCAGGCGATCGCTATCTGCTCTCAAATTACTTGCATAGAAAATTAATAGTTATTTGTACGGTCTCGTTAATTTACTTTGAATTAGTTCCTTTATTGCGAAAGTAATTAATGTTTGTTGCTGACGATCGAAGCTTTGTTGCTTTATTGATTGGTGAAATGGGTGAACATAGTTTTTGCAACTTCAGGTTAAACCCGCTTTTCCCCACTGCGCAACAAAATGCAGTCCCTAGTTAATAATTTAGGCATTATTCTTGTAATAAAGAGAAAAATATTTAATGAAGGGACAAGACAGAGATGATATTTTTCATTATGAAGACTTTTTCAAATGTACTCCGCATACCAGAGAATCTTATTTACGTAGGTATCCTAACTACCTGGGCAATCATCCAACAAATTCCAAATTCCAATTTTCAACATATTAAAAATTATTTTAAACGCATGCGACGCGCATCGTAAAGATGATTTTTGAGGAAAGAAAAATTTTAGATTGCAAGCGGGATTCGAACCCGCGTCTTCTGGATAGGTACTCCAGACGCCTTAACCAACTAGGCTATCGCAACCCACACTTTTACACACAATTATTAAGTATGGTAGTCACTATCTCATTATACAACATTGATTTGGCTGTAATGTCAACGTGTTGGGTGGAAGTTAGTAAAACACTAATCCAAGAGATGGCGCTACGCTACCGAAAAGCGTTCAAATGAGGAATAGAGAATTTCAGCTTGTAAGTGTGGGTTGCGATAGCCTAGTTGGTTAAGGCGTCTGGAGTACCTATTCAGAAGACGCGGGTTCGAATCCCGCTTGCAATCTGAAATTTTTCTTTCCTCAAAAATCATCTTTTTTCAACATATTGTTTAGGACCAGTGTTGGGCAAATTTTAATTCAATTAACAATTAAAAACTAACAATTAATCAATTGTAATTGTGAAAAATACAATTAACAATTAATTAATTGTTAGTTGTGGTTTTTACAATTAACAATTAATTAATTGTTAGTTGTGGTTTTTACAATTAACAATTAATTAATTGTTAGTTGTGGTTTACTACAATTAACAATTAATTAATTTTCAATTGTTTTGGGAATTTTAATTAAAAACTAACAATTAAAAAATGTTGCTGTATAATATACAGCCAGTTTATATAAATATTTAATATACCCATGAGCAGTGTGAGACTGATAAACTGTCAGACTCTATCAGATTGACAGACTGATCTACACTGTCCGGCTGATAAACTGCCAAACTCGGTCTGACTGTCAGACTGATAAACTGTCAGACTCCGTCAGACTCTCGGACTGTCATAATCAGTCATCATAGTACCCCCCCACCCCCACCTATTCCTGTAGTAATACACATGTTGGCAACAAATAAAAGACAGATTAGACTAATTTCGTTTTGATACATAAAGTTAATTGTTAGTTTTAATTGTTTAAAAAAAAACTAAAAAAGTTAATTGCAATTATTTTAATTGCGAGTTACAATTGACATACGTTAATCAAATTAATTTAATTGAAAGGTGCAATTAAAGTTTAATTGCAATTAAATTTAATTGTAATTAATTTAATTGCAATTTCTTTTTTAGTCAATTAACAAGACAATTGACAAATTAATTGATTAATGCCCAACACTGTTTAGGACTAATGAAAATGATAGTCGATTGATAAAATTGCGGAAGAAAGAGACATAGATCTCATTATTAATTATAGAGGAACAGGTCAATTTTCAAATACAAATATAGAGTAATTAGTAATTGAGCCGTGGCGAATGTAAACGGCACAAGTTGAGCAGTCAGTTGAAGTTTTGGTTCAGTTCAGAAAAAGAAGTTAAAACGGGTGTAAGCTGTTAAATTACTCAATTTCAGTCACAACAAGATATACATTTAAAAAATAATTTAGACGTCTCACGATACAAATTTATCATGTACCGTGGATGTGTTTACATACATTAAACAATCAAATACAACAGGAAAGAAAAAGGAAAATGTTTATACTTTGTAAACAAAATGATTAAGTTTATACACCGTTTATTTGTTATCTTCTCACGCCCAAACCATCGTATGAACGGATCATTCTGAAATTTTGCATATACGTTGTCGGATATAATATAGACGTATGTATTTTACGTTAAGAAAAAAAAACTGTTTAATAATAATTTATAAATTACTGTTTTTACCGAAAAAGACGACAATAGCTTTCATTTGTCTGGTTCGGAGTATAAACTCTAAACCACGTCCAGTTGAAAACCAGCATCAGGCACTTAGTTGCTTGATATTACGAGTATGCTGAACTGGGCCTGTTTGAAGAAGCCGTGGGGCAAACAGTTTTGTAACATATAATTTAGGTTATTTTTTAAAAAAACACGTTTTTATTTTATTTTTTGTATATTTATTAGATATTGCGCTATGCCCTGTGTCTGTAACAATAAATGTAATTTCTTTCATTCTTTTCTTTCTTTGACAGATAATAAATTACGCCAACGATCCGAATTGATGAAGGCGAACAAAGCAGCGGCGAAAGCTAGTACAAAATAAAATTATCGTTATAAATATTAAATAATTTTGGTCATTATTATTTCATCACAAAAGCAATCCGTTGAAAATATTCAACAGACAATGGATGCTTTGACAGTCAAAGTATTCCAACAAGAATTTTTAATAAATACACTGCTATTAACTCATATTTTAATCAAGGAAATCCTTCACATGTTTTATTACAAAGAGAAATATTGTAGCATGTAATAACAGCGTTCTGTTATTACATGCTACAATATTTGGCTTAGCATTATCCACATGCTAAGCATATAACAAAAGTACTGCTAAATCTAGGCATAGGATTTATGAATGAACATTAAAAATCAACTAAATATCTTCGAAAGTACAAAGCCAGCAACCTTCGATCAAATCGGAGTCACATACTGGAACTTTCCAGAACCATTAAGCTTCTTCTGGAATGTTCTAGTAACTTGGTCAACGACGTTACCGAATTCTACGTATTTTATCGGACTTGTTCAAATACTTGAAGTATTTCTTCTCAAACGGCCAAGCAAAACTTTAACGGAAGCTTTTTGAGTCCATTATTTGAATATTTTTTCTAAGAATAGATTTACTCAGTTATAAAATAGTATTTATTATACAGACAGACTGAAGTCCCACCACGAATTTTATGTATGTACTTACTATACAGCGTACTCGAAGTCCTACTATGACGTAAATTGTATGGATAATAAAAAGCTCCTCAAGTGTTCGAACAAAAATTTTTAATTACGAAATTAACTCCAAAGTTCCTGTTTACGTCACAAAGAGGTGAAAAATTGTACTGCGGGATGGTTTATAATCTGAATTATAAAAAGGTCCTCAAGTAAAAATGACATACCGAGCATTTACAAGAAGATTTATGCGTCAGGAGTTAAATATGACAAAGAGAAGTAACATAAAAAAAAAAAAGGTTGCACTCCAGGAGTGCCGGTAGAAGTGAAAACTTTTTTGTTACTATGTTTTATTTTTAATTTGAATGACGTCTTACTCATTTTCGATCAGGGTCACGTGACCCTGACGCGAGTTTTGGTCACGTGACCCTGACGCGAGTTTTAAATTTTTTACCCATTACAGAAAAAGTGTACAACGCCGCTAAAGAAGTTTTCACTTCAAAAAGTTCGGTAGCATTATATTTTATAGACGGCTCTCAAAACGGTGAAGGAAAACATTTGAGGAAACCGGCATGTTTTAGAACCAAACATTCGAAGACATGTGACATCTACCAACCCGCACTGGACCCGCGTGGTGTATTACGACCCACTCCCTCTCACAGAGAGGAGGCCTGTGTCTCAGCAGTGAGAACATTATAGGCTGATGATGATGATGATACTTTATAGAAACGAAAACAAATTCCAAAATTCACCGTACCACAAAAATAGTCTACAACATCATTTAATACTCTGCAACGAAATAATGGTATACGTAACAATGGTTGAGGCAAAAGAAACCAGAAGAGTATATTCAACAGTAAAGAAATGTACGGCGTGAAACTTGATAGGTCTGGTGATGAGCAGGTTGCGGAAATTGACCAGAGTAGTTGTCAGACTGGCGGCTGTGGACAAGAGAAATATTATTTCAATAAAGAAAAAAACCAACATTGTTCAGCTTAAATAGTCGAGTCTCCTTTAGTCTATGAACCCAGTAGTCTACTCCTTGGATCTATGCTTTGTTTATGCGCAGACGCCTTTTCGCATTCAACAGTCGGACACAGAGGCCAGTCAAAAACTAGTCGTCACACCAAGCGCAGGTACGTTCGTCGTTATACGGTGTCGAGACCGAGTCAGTTCGCCCGCCATTAAACGCGTGGCCGCGTATTCAGTTAATATGTAATAATTACCCCGGCAACCAGGCCAGGGTCGCGGTTAGAAGACTGTGTGAAAGGATCACACAGTCCTCTAACCGCGACCCAATCAATGTCAATGGTCAATGTGCAGTTCGTTAATGTAATATCAGTGGAACTATTTAGTGGTATCATTAATAACCCATGCCGTTCACCTAGCTGCGCGTTGAAAACGCGCCGTCATCAACGGTCAACCGCGTGCTCAGAGCACGCCTTCATCAACCGGGATCTCCAGGGCGGAGGTCTCAAACCGATCAGGGCTTGTCCTCCAACCTCAAAATCGCATGTTCGTGAGTCAGGGCGATTTGCGAACAAACAATAAAGCATAATTACTAAGAGGCTCTCTCAAAATTATATCTTCAAAGTTAGAGTGAATAGGCTTCTTCTGGGTAAGCTCGCTCCATCGTCAACCTTGTCTTTGTCACTAACTAGAATCACAAAAAAAAAACTCACAATTATTCTTATTGACCAGCAACAGATCAATTATTTCTATTATCCTCTCACTCTCTCTATAAGTCCTCTCGCAACGGTACACCATGATGGCGGCCACTATCGCCCAGTTCAGGAATCTGATGAGACTGGAGATTGCTGGGTATGCGCACGCCCCATTTGGTGATACCTGGGGAAATCAGAGAGAGATGGTGAAGGTCTTTTTTTTATCGTAATTGAATCATCAAATAAGTTGGGTCTACATTCCTGAATGGAGCGGACGGGTCTGTCAGACGTATACTGACTAAAATCAACGATCCTTCAATAGCCCTTAACGTTTCAGGGTCACGGTTACCTGTTTAAATTGTCCCACGACCCTATCACGTATTTTCCGAGAAACATAAGGTACTCTAGAACGAGTCCTAATAGATGCTCATCCATCCTGTGATCGATCTAGACAAGCGTAGCTTAACCTTGCAAATCTATTCATGTAGATGTTATTAATTAGCCACTAGCTTCTTTTATCAATTAAAGTATTGTTTTCGCTGTGAGATCACATGAAATTGTAGGATGCATTATTTTCAATACGAACCATTGATCCAGTAGCAAATCTGATAGCAACGTTCAACAAATTGATCATATTGACGAGAAGATTTACACTGTTTACTAAAACCTGAAAATAAAGTAAATTTTTACAATAGACTGATTAACAGAAAAAGTATTGTAAAGTTAAAATATGTAAAAAAGAAAATCCATGTTTCAGTCGTTACAGATCGTGCTATATTTGGGCACAAAAGAGTAAAATTATGTAGAAACAACTTAGTCTACTCTTGATACAGAAGAACTTTGGTCATGGTACGCGTACAAGTAGTCTATGCTAATTTAGAAATATAAAAAATAAGGTTGAAGGTAACCTACCCGAAAACCAAACATCGAGTTAATGTAATTGGTTTGTTCAAGCAGAAGAAGGTAGCAACGATTGAATCCGATTACTTCGATGAACCGGCCATGACTGAGGGTTTTCAAAGACTCCAAACGAATGTGTCCAGTGCCTGTTCTCAACGCCCAAGTTTTGTTATCGTCTTCAGAAATGGATCTTATAGTACTCGGCGAGGTGTAGTAGCCCTGATAAAATAAGTACAATCTAAAGAAGCTATTCAACAGTATTAGTCGAAGCGCATCATGTTGGTGGTACACTAAAAAAAAAAAAAAAAAAAAAAAAACATTTATTAGTCTCTTAAATTTACATTAACATAAATGAATTGAAACAACCCCAGTAAGTGGTTAACAACACTTGTGTCGAGGTTGTCTCGCTCCCCCCTGAATAGGTTTACAAAATTGAGACCTAATGACATTTAAAATTACCATTTAATAAATTAAAACAATATAAAATTAATTAAATTAAATTAAATATTAATGTTATGAGTTATCAAATTAATACAAACCAAAAATTAAATATACAAAACTAAAACAAATATCATATTCATAATCAAAATGAGTTAAAAATTAAAATTAAGAACGGGAACAAGTTAAAAAACATATAAAATTAAGATTACAATTATTACTAACAAGTTAAATAAAAACAGAACAAAATTATGGATGATCAGAATTAATGTCAAGACTTAAAAATAAAAATTAGGTACACGTTTTGACAAAGTGATTTAGTGTGTGTAAGTATGTATGTGATTTTGTGTGTGCGCGTGTGTGTGTGTGTGTGTGTGGGTGTGTGCGTGTGTGTGTGTGTATGTGTGTGGGTGGGTGTGCGTGTGTATGTTTGCGGGTGTTTGTGATTACGTATAGTGCTATCATGTTATAATAAAAGGTTATAATGCGTAAAAATAACAACACTCAAGTAATTCTAGCCAGAATCTGCTCTGTTTCGTCATAAGTAAGAGGCTGTAGCCACTCGGTTATCATTAATTTGCATTTCTGCGAGGCCTCAAGATGGAAATGTAGTTTAGCGTTAATTTATTATATATGTAGGCGGATTGGCATACATACTGACGCCGCGCAAATACCGTATGTACCCCTGAGGAGAAAGCCACAATGTCTTTCCGCCTTCTAGACTGTCTTTCCAAGTTGGCTGGTATATGCTTATGTAGGTAGAGTATCGTGCTCAAAAGGTATAGTTTCCTTACTGATAATAGGCCACTCATTCTGTACAGCTCCATTGTAGGAAATCTGAACGGCTTGGAATAAATTACCTTCAGAAGTGACCTTTGGGCTCTTTCTAGCTCTAAAAATTTGACCTTGGTAGCACCTCCCCAAGCTGGTAAGCAATATGTGATAACCGACTGCGCAAGTGCCTTGTATATATTGTTGAGTATCTCGGGAGGCATCACATGTCGTAGATTTTTAAAAATCCATATGAGCTTTCGAACCCGCGACATAACAACCTCGACCTGAGGATGCCACGTTAGACACTCGTCGACAATGACGCCCAAGTATCTTGTAGACGGCACTTGTTTGATGGGAATACAGTCACAATACCGTTCCAAGCTGTTTTCACAGGTATGGATACGGATATTGAAATTAGATCCTGGCTTAGATCTACCACTGGGGGAGAAAGTAATGCAATTGGTTTTGGCAATATTGAGGGTCAGCAGATTTGCTTTGAGCCACCTATCCACAACAATCAAACCCCGCTCAGCTTTAACACGGACTTCCTCCCATGTGCCGCCAACATAGACAATAGCCGTGTCGTCAGCATATGAGAAGATTTTGCCTCCACTGTTTTGTAGGTTACACAGTTCGTTGAAGTATACCAGAAACAGCGGCGGGCCGAGAACGGAGCCTTGTGGAACTCCGAAAATAACCTCCTCCTCATTGCTGTACGAGTTCCCTACCCTAACCTGCTGTTTCCTACCCCTGAGATAGCTATTGAAAAGTGAAAGCGCCCTACCCCTAATCCCCATAGCCTCAAGTCTCTGCACAAGGATGGGAACAGATACGGTGTCAAAAGCCTTTTTCAAATCTAAGAACACCGTGACGCATTTAAGTCCCCTGTCTACGTTTCCTGTAATTTCAGATGTGAGCGCTATAACTGCGTCCTGAGTTGAACGACCCTGTCTAAAACCGTACTGTGAGTTAGAAAGAAGATTGTATTTGTTCAAGTACTCAACAAGCCTTTTGTTAAGAATTTTTTCAACTATTTTTGAGATCGAGGTTAAGACGGAGATTGGTCGATAATTGTTGACATCATTCCTGTCCCCATCCTTGTGCACAGGCGTGATTAAAGAGCGTTTTAGGGCATCACTAAAGATACCCGTTTCAAAGCACAGATTTGTCAATCTGCAAATGAGAGGAACCACAAGGTCTCGAGCCAGTTTAAGGAAACTTACGGGTATGTCATCCCAGCCCGAAGCACTTGTCGAGTCAAGTGCCATGAGCGTACTATCTACTTCTGCCGGATCTGTATCCAGCAGCACAAATGAGTTGACTTGAGATTTATTGTGTGAGGGGACAATAGCAGATCCATATCCTTGCCCAGTTAGGGTCTCAATTTCTTCCGCCAAAGTTTTTCCAACAGTGACGAAGAAGTGGTTTACACGGTTTAGTGAGTCAAGAGGATGTGGTGTAATGTGAAGCAGATGTGAGCTAGATGTTTTAGGTTTTTTATAATGCGTTATGTCATTAATTCTTCGCCACAGTAGCTTAGGATTTTTCGTGGAAGATAAAATTTGATCCTTATGATATTGTCTTTTTACCTTCCTAATAAGGTTAGAACAAAATGTACGATACCGCCTGTAAGTTACGCTCAGAATTACATTAAAAGGATCCCTCTTCGACTGTAGTTGTAGTTTATTTCTAAGTCTAATACACCTTAGAACCCCCTTTGATATCCAGGGTTTTAGAATTCGTTTAGAGCAGGAAACCGAGGTAACCTTGGTGTACTGGAGGAGAGATGATCTAATTACATCAATCATCGCGTCTGCCAAAATATTTGGGTCTCCATATGCATTCAGAAAAGAAATGTCTGTATTTAAAAGGTGTTTATAAGCATTTTCGAAATTAGTAACGGTTTTAGATTTGACACAAGCCTCAGTCTTGCAGGTATGGGATATGTTTAAAAGTACCATTGCATGATCTGTAATAGAGGTGTTTAAAACTGCCACGAAAGCAGAACCTTTAGATTTATCTAGTTTTAGGAGCATATGATCAAGGCAGCTGTCACCCCTGGTAGGCAAACAATGTCCCGGTAGGAAGCCATGCAGAGCCGCCATGTTTAAATAATTTAATCTGTTTGTTCGTAATTGTGATGCTTCAGCTAGTTTCACCATTAAGTTAATGTTGATATCTCCTGTAATGACAATATCCCCGTGCGAGTCTATCGATTGGAGGTGCTGTTCAAGCGATGCAATGAAGTTATCCGCGGATGCATTGGATGGAGACCGATATATACCAATGATGGTGAAGTTAGATATTGTGATTTGCAAAGCTGAGGCATGTGTCAAACCAATTTCCGCTACCTGGGGTAAATGGCAGTTCCTGACGTAGGCGACTACGCCGTCATTTTGGTTCAAGTGTTTAGATGTATTAAACGAAGTGTAATTATTTAGTTCAGGTATTTGTTTATTAGCATTCAATCTGCATTCTGTTAAAAGCAGAACATCCACTTCCACTCCAATCTGAGACAATGTGATTTGAAGGTCATCAAAGTTACTGTATATACTCCTTATATTTTGAGTAACGACGGTTATGGTAGAATTATTGGGTTGTAGGTAAGTATTTAATTGTGCAATGTCAAATATAACAGAATTAGCGATTTCAGTAAAATCCAATTCTTCCAAGTTTCTCAAACTAACCATTGATTGATAGGGTGAGCGAGTTGGGTTTTTCAAGTTTTGAATGGAAGTACAACAGTTTTGTGACGTATGCCTCAACAATTGCACTATAATAGTTAATTATTATATATGCGTAAATTGATATACTAAGCATCAGATGTAGTGTATGTGTAATTGAGTGTGTTGAGTGACTTAGTTGTATGTTGAGTGTATTTTGAGTAGGATGGTTCGTGTAAAAAATGTTGATTGAGTGTGTGAGATCGAGCCAGACATGTTTACAGTAATAAAACATTGAAATGAATCTAAACAGTATAAAAGTAAGTTTAAGGGAAACAAACATGAATATAATTAACAAATCTTTGTGTTTGACGACTTGAATTGACTTGTTTGAATCTTTGTGACCTAGAATCAATAGTCATGGTTGTTGCATCAAGTGATGTACCTGGGCTTCACTTCTTATAACAATCACACTTGTATTTTCGTCTTTCCTGACCAAAACACGTCCAAAAGCAGTCCAGCAAAACTTAAATTGCTTTGTTTTAGCCAGGTCTCGTGCCAAGAAGAATAGTCGGGCGTTCTTGGGGGTCAGATGTTCGGATATAAACACCGGTAATTCCGCATTGCTTGTTATACCGAGATGTTTTGCTTGAAGTTTACCAGTGTTTCTCGTGTTAAACAACTTTGCTTTTTTTAGTATATTAGATTTCAACAAAGTGGAATTTAATTCTATAACTATAGGAGTATTCTTACTTCCCTCTTTCTTAATAGGCAGTCGATAAATGTCCTTGACGTCGCGTGACTCAATCTCGACGCTTAGGGTCTTACCCAGGTTCGTAACCATATTTACCAAATCATCGTTGTTTTCCAGCTGCTTTTTAGGGACGTTCTTTATTTCAATGCAGGCTTTTTTACTGCTTCTATGCAGATCTTCAAGTTTATCCTCTAATATAGCTATGTACTCGCTATCCTTTTTTCTTTGTAGCTCAAGAGATTCAATTTTCTTACGGAACTCTTCATTTTGCTGAGATAAGTTAGTAATGGCAGATTCAATGTTATTATTGGTTGTCTGAATATCCTTAATTATTTTCAGCTCATTTTGTTGAGTTGCGATAAACGAAGAAAGCATATCTTTGATTTCCTTTCTAAATTTAGAAAACTCCTCTGGCAGATCTTCTTCCCTTAGTCTTTTGTTACGCGTAGAGATGAAATTTGGTGGAGTTGTATCCATCATTGCGCTGATATTAGTATCAGACAACGATTTGTCCATTTATCCAGTAATAAAAGTGTTGATTAAATGTTAAAACCAAGCAAAGTGTGCCTAAATGTCCTACGTGTAAAAACTCCTCTTTAAGTAGTAGCTATTTGCGTTGTTGCTGCCACTGTTTACACAGGCACTTAGCGCTCACTTTATAGTGGTCGGTACTTTCCGTTGGTTTTTTCTCACGATATTTTATCAGACAATGATTGTAATATTGCTCAAAAATACTTTGCAATCACAAAAAGTGCTACGCAGACCGCGGGGTTCGAACTCGAGACTTCGAGCTTATTCTCGCTGGCTGACTGCTTATACCACTGGACCATCGAAACTGTGATTAACTTCACGAATTAGGCGCTCTGTTTCTAATATTTCGAGACAATGAAGACTGAGTGATTATAATTTAAAGGATCAAAGTTCACGACACAGTGACAAAGCCGATTTTTTACCGATCACTTTTTAAAATGTTTTTGTTTATAACTCCGATTATAGTTTGTTCACCGATCTCGTTTTTTAACTGTTTACTAAATGGATCGTTAAACACGTATTGAAATAACTTTTGAAATAATAACTGCACTTTTGACTACTTTTCTGTATTAAAATGTTTGGGAGCACAAAAAACACGTCCACTCAGCACGGCGCTCGAGCGGGGGGGGACACTAGTATTTAAAAAAGTTAAGAGCTTTCTACATTAAACCATAAATATTAATAGAGTAAAACAGAACATTGCAAGAATAGGAGCTACAAATATAATCAAAAATTAACTGTACTTACTTGAAGAAGATCCCATATTAGTTTCAGACGATATTCTAACTGTACAACATGAGACAAACCGTCAAGCACAGTCAAAGAATTTAGAAAGAAATAAAAATAATCCAAAGAGTACAAAGTCGGAGAAATCCAACCGAAGCCTTCTACCCAGCTGACATAATCAATTATAGAAGTCAAAAAAGAAATAATCACACAAGCCGCAACGCTCCTGTAGATAATTCTCCGAACATCATCATAGTAAGTCATGCCCAAAATTTGGTCAACATGTTCGAAGCCTTTGAAGTACTTCAAGAGGTGCTCTCTTCCAAACTTGTAGACATAAATCAAATCGATGGTGTATTCAAAATATCCAATAAGATAAGACATTTGTATGGTATCAGAAAATGTTAAGAAAGTCGTATTATTTCTAATGACGTCTAATCTTTCAATTTTGGTGAGTAAAAGGAAGAAATTCACAAATCCGAAAAGTAAGACATAGATGACGTTTCTTGTGAGTGACCACGACACTATCAACTGATCTTCTTTGCGATGTATGCATGATAGACTGAACACTCTAAGCAACCAGTTTAAAGCCACTAAAGTGTAGAAAGTATCTTTGGTCTTTTTACTGTTTACTTTAACTTTCATATTATTGACTCCGTCCAACTGGCCGTTGTTAAATGACTGTAGAACTTCCAATGAAATTAATTTAACAGTCAATAGGTCAATATTGTCAGCACTTTGAACTATAGCTTTGATTAATTGTTTTATTTGTATTATTTTGTTTGTTTGTTCTACGTTGTTACCGTTTCGTTCAGGAGCTCTAATAATACTGCGGCCAGCACTGCCTATAATTACATATTGTCCTTTTGAAACACAAAATTACACGTATTTTAATTAGGCAATTAATATCAATGGCGTCGTTGCCGTATTAAACTGAACCAAAAAAAAAAAACAATTTCTTATTAGGAGCTCGGAAGAATGATTACTTAGGTGACAGTGAAGTCGAGGACTTAATTCAGTCCCGTGTTTTTTCTTTACTTCGTAACTAAACTGCGTACGCGCCGTCGCAAAATAGACAACATAATAATTTTATAAATATTGAAGTTTCTTTTAAAACGGTGTTTTTCTAAAAAATAATGACCGAACAAATAAATAACTGCGTTTATAAACCGACAGTACGATAAATTTTCGACTTTCACAAGGGTAGAGCTCTGGACAAATGTAATATTTCATGACTAATATATTTCTTTCTCATACGCCTCTAACATTTCATCACTTATCGCATTTAACTTTTAATCAACTTAACAGCTTCGTATTGTTATGAGTATGTCAGAGTAATAATAAATTAAATGTATGTAGATAATAATATTTTCTACATTCTGTAACAACAAAAACATTATTTTATTTATGTATTTTGTCATATTAGGAAATTAGTGTAAGCGGAGGCATTAAAATAATTGTTTTGTTTTATTTATAGTTTTTAATTTATTAAGCCAATAAACACAATTTGCTTTCTTCCTTTCAGTGTGTATACTCAAACAGGAAGGCAAAAGTGTAAAGCACACCATTATATTTGGTTGCGGGACAGTCTCATCAGGTAACTGCGACCTTGGAACATAAAGGGCTATTGAAGGATCACCGTGGATTTTAGTCAGTACAAGTCTGACAGAAATTCCCGCCCCGCCCTAGGTCTCATTTGACTATAAAACACCATTATTTTTGGGGTGCATGGTTACATCCTATAGTGGTCTATCCCCGAATATGCAATGTTGCCGAAGAATGACTGTTGTAGAAGTTGTAGAAGGTAGCTGGCAGGGGCTGAATGAAAAACTTATGGCGCTCCCTGTAAGAGGCTTATGTCCAGCAATAGGTTGAAATCATGATGAATGTTCCTGAAAAGTTATACTATATTGAGCAGGGACCGAAACCGGTATGATCAATACGGGTATTTTTTCGGTAACAAACTTTTTTTCTTTTACATGTGATTATCTTTATTATTAAGAGGGCTTTCACACGGTTCGTTGATTTTGTACGACTTTTGGAACCTGATTCTGGGTATGACATTGCCACAAATAAAAAAAGTACATATACTCGAGAAAGTTTGATTCTTTCTGCGTGGAGTGCTTTAAACACATTTTTAGATTTGTTTACATACATATGTAAAAACCTTGTCTCTGTAAAGGATGTTTCATAAAATTCTACTTTTTGTCATACTTTGGTACCGAATTACATAGAAGGTATAGTAGTAAAATAATATTTGAAAATGTCCTTGGTACATCTGAAAGATTATAATTGGACTGCATTAATCACTTTTTTATTTTTCATTCAGAAATAAACCAAAAATAATTTTTCAAAACAGGAAGAATTTGACATTTTTTCGTCCGAAATTATATTTTTTATCTATCAAGATTTACTGAATATTCAATCAAAAAGTATTGAATAACTAAGGTTACTATGTTAGCTTGCATTAAAAAAATAATTAGCTCATTTAAAAGTAAAATAATAGTATTAAACAATTATAATATGCAATGACAAAATTCAATATAAAACCAAGAACGGTTTCTTCTTTGATTTAGACGGCGCGGGGCGCCTTCTGAGGGAGGACGTATCGCTCGCAACCATTTTGACATTAGTTGCGTAATTATTAAAATTTAAAATACACGCCACCATTCATGACCTTTACACGCGGCGCCAGTGTCTTTGTCATGACATCAAATTCCATGTGAAAAATGTAGTACCTCGAATTTTCCGCAAGTCATGAGTGGTGGCCAGTAATTTTCCCAGTCGCCAAGAATACAGTTTAACCTACCTTTCTTGATACAAGCTAATATTTTGAATTAATTTGATTGAATTTTCCGACTATATTCGAATGTGGATATAATTGTAAAAAAAAATAATGTAAATAATACAAAAAAAAAAACAATTTAAATAATTCTGATACCTTTTTTTCTGAATTGGTAATTATATGTAATTTCAGACTTGCTAACTTCCCAAACATTCCAGTTCGTTTGGATAATATAGCTCGCTGCGGGACCCACCATACCACCGGTCATGCCCCTGGTGGTATGGCTTTTTATTACGTGGTAAAATCATCAGATCAGCCCTTCCACCCAGGGAAGGACAGGAGGGACATACAAACTTGTAATGACTAAAATCTACGGTGTCCTTCAATAACCCATTGCGATCCGAGGCTATGGATACCCCATAAGACAATTCCGCGACGCCCGGCAGGATTTGGCTCTCTAACGTGCGCCCCGAAAATCCGTGAAAAATTGATCTGATCGTTTTGAGGTAGCGGTTTACCAGAGAAAAGTTTTGTTTTAAACTTTTTGTATTCGTTTTTGATGTCGGTACTTTTTTCAAAAAGTTTTTTTTTTCATCAATGTATTTTTATTAGGTTTGATCGAAGAGAGTTGAAGTCTTGTATCAGGTTCGGCATCCAGTCAATTGCGGTATTCCGTTTTGGCAGCTGCATTGTATTTTTTTTTTTTTTGGTAAAATCATCAAATGTGTCCTCCCGAGCGGGACGGGATTTATTACCAGACTCTAGTACTGACTAATATCCATGGTGATCCTTAAATAGCCCTTTACGTTCCAGGGCCACCGTTAAGACAGTCCAGTGACCAAGGCATGCTCCTACTCTCAAATAGAAATCGCTTCTCGGCGTCGTACGTCACGCGGCTGTTCTCCCTCACGTGTTCCACCTCCTACTTCGCTAGCATGACTGCTTTGCATAAGGATTCGAGGTGACTACTTCCTATTCCGTCTTGCCCCGCAGATCGTGGCCTCGATCAATGCCGGGTGCTATTAAATTGACTCAAGTGCATCGAGTTGGGATTTGGCAAACCTGTACCACTTCATGTACCTAACTTTTTTGCAGCCAACTCAATAAGTATCGACCGACAATATTAGATAGACATCGACCCACAATATTAGTAATACTAATATTGTGGGTCGATGTCAACGGCACCCCAAAAAGGTCAAGATAGCCTGTCATTTTTACGGTTACACCTCAGAAAGATAGAACCGAGTCGGATTGGCTCCTTTTTGCGGAAAAATTCACGTCTTATCAGCATTGAAGCTCAAGCACTCAACCGGCCATGGCTCTTTTGCCTGATATTATTTTGTGAATTTTATTCATGAATAAAATTCACAAAAAACAGATACTACTCAGGAACCCCGAAGACTTTCAACTTGAACTGCACAATCGCTTCCAGTGCCTAACCGAATGCGAAACTGTGGACGAGATTAATAATGGGTTGGTGGAAACTGTCCAAGCTGTGGGGTCCAAGTTTTTTAAGACCCCGCGCCGCAATAAGCCTCAAAAGCTCTCGAACGGAAAAATCCGGTTGATGCAGGACCGGACCGAGATGAGGCTGCAATCTTCAGCTGATATGTCGGAATATGGCAAACTCAATAGACGAATCTCTAAATGAATGCAACGTGACCTGCGCTCCTTTAGTGCGGCATGGATCAAAGAGGCAATCGAGCGGAACCGGGGCTCAAAAGTGTTCGCAAAGAATTCGTCTATTGGGCAGAGCCAAATGACAAAGCTGAAGATTAACGACGGCAGCATCATTTCGACTAAACCAGAGAACCTAAGGGAGCTTGAGAGGTTTTACGGAAAGTTATATACATCAATACGACAACCCAGTGTCGGTACATCTTGAGACGCAAGAGCTAAACTGACTTGACACTACACTGAGGATATCCCAGACACCAGCCTGTACGAGATTAGAATGGCTCAACAGCTCAAGAATAACAAGTCGCCGGGTGAGGACGGAATCTCAACAGAACTTCTGAGAGCGGGTGGAAAACCGGTACTACTCTAGTCCTCCAGAAGTTATTTAATTCCGTCATACTCAAAGGTTCTACGCCAGAAGCATGGCACAGGAGTGTGGTTGTTCTTTTCTTCAAAAAAGGTGACAACACCTTGTTGAAGAACTACAGGCCAATCTCACTTCTGAGCCATGTATACAAGCTGTTCTGAAGAGTCATTACGAACCGTCTCGAACGCAGGTTTGATGACTTCCAGCCTCCCGAACAAGCCGGTTTCCGAAAAGGTTTTAGTACTATAAACCACATACACACGCTCTGCCAGATTATACAGAAGACAGAGGACTATAATCGGCCATTGTGTTTAGCGTTTGTGGACTATGAAAAAGCCTTCGATTCAATCGAAACCTGGGCAGTATTGCAGTCCCTCCAACGATGTCACGACTATAGGTATATCGAAGTGTCGAAGTGTTTGTATAGAAACGCCACCATGTCCATCCGATTTCAGCAGGCGTAGCATGGCGCCGTAGAAAGGGGTTTTGTCGACGGAAGAATAGACAAAAAACAGAACGTAGAAATATTTTTATCGTTTTAAGCATGGTAATGTGAAAAATATAGAAAATAAACGTCCTTTTCTTCAATAGTGTTCAAATGGTGTCACATTTGTGCAAAAAAAACAGTCGATTTGTGTAGAAATAACGATGAAATAACGCCATGCTACGCGTGCAGGAAGAGAGCACGAAACCAATCCAATAAAAGGCGTGAGACAGGGAGACGTTATTTCTCCGAAACTGTTCACGAACGCGTTGGAGGACATTTTCAAGCTCTTGGAATGGAACGGATTCGGCATCAACATCAATGGTGAATACATCACTCACCTTCATTTTGCCGATGATATAGTCATCATGGCAGAATCGTTGGAGCACCTCAATGCTATGCTCAGCGACCTCAGTATCGTTTCCCAACGGGATGGCCTTAAAATGAACATGGACAGGACGAAAGTCATGTCGAATGTCCATGTGGCACCCTTACCGGTTGTTGTTGGGAGCGATACTCTCGAAGTTGTAGACCATTATACTTACCTTGGACAGATTGTTCAGTTAGGTAGGTCCAACTTCGAGAAAGAGGTCGCCCGAAGAATCCAACTCGGATGGGCAGCGTTTGGGAAGCTACGTGATATTTTCTCATCGAGAATCCCACAGTGTCTCAAGACAAGGGTGTTTGACCAGTGTATGTTGCCAGTGATGATATATGGCTCCGAAACGTGGTCATTGACTGCTGGCCTTTTAGAGAGACTAAGAGTCACTCAACGAGCAATGGAAAGAGCTATGCTCGGAGTATCTTTGCGGGATAAAATCCGGAACATGGATATTCGGCAAAGAACCAGAGTCACCGACATAGCTCATAAAATTTGCAAGTTGAACTGGTAATGGGCAGGCCACAGCGCTCGTAGAACTGACAACCGATGGGGAAGAAAAGTTCTCGAGTGGCGACCACGGACCGGAAAACGCAGCGTAGGCAGGCCTCCCACCAGGTGGACCGACGACATATTGAGGGTCGAGGGCAGCCGATGGATGCAAGTGGCGAATTGTCGTTCGGCGTGGCGGTATACGGGGGAGGCCTATGTTCAGCAGTGGACGTCCTCCGGCTAATGATGATGATGATGATGAGATACTACTCAGAATAGAACATACAAAAAAATAAGTTAGCATTCCAATAAATCGTAAAAATAAGCGAAATTGAATGAAAAGTGAGAAATTACAGGAATGTGTCAAGTTTCATATAAAATAATGAAATCGAAAAAATAATGTTCTTTTTTCTCTTAAACCCTGTGTTATTTTACTAAAGGTGAAATGTTATCTATTAAATAACGAACATGTTCTATACCGTTTCAATAGAAATTAGGTAAAAAGCCTGAGTGACCAATTGTAGCATCGTAATTCGAGCATAAACGAATCTATGCACTGGTAGTCGCGATTGATCGAAGATGAACTCAGGTACTACTTGCTGTGCGAATGGAATAATGTGGAGTTGAACCACCTTTTCTACGCAATTTTGAGCAGTTACGTAACTTCGTTAGGAAGTAAAAGCTCAGTTTTGCGAGATAGAGATTATAATTGAGAGCTCACCGAAACATTCTGTTTCAAGAGTTAAATGATCTGAAACCCTGTTGTTTAGATCTTCTCTACACTCTAATAGATGTGTCCTTATTAAAAAAATAACCCAGCTGTAACCCAGTATAAGAAGCACTGAAGCCCAGTCAAAACAGTTCAATAAATATTCTCCTTTGTAAATGTTTAACGAGTTGCACCGTCCGCTCACAGTTAACTGCAGGGGAACCAAGAATCTTCTCGAATATTTTTAATCTTCATAGTGTCGATTCGAAATTGTCTTGTCAATTCTATGGGAGCTTGTTGCTGGTCGCAATGGACTTTGTATGATCTGCGTAGTAGATTATCGTTCTCTTTGCGCGGTTTAACGTCTTCTCTGGCCTTGCTCACTTTCTTCCTGGATCACGGCGTTTGGTGATATTACCCGTCTCTTAATTGACACTAGTTTCAAATATTTTGAACCACTGGTTGGAAATATTCGAGCATTAAACCGACCATTTCTGGTTATATCTCCTTATCTATGTCACCTTAATCACCCCAATGGCTGGTTTTGCGTCCATAATTATGTCTCTAGATGGCATAAATGACTGTTTGATGTAAAAGTCAAAGAAAAAGTTTGAAAAATTTTAAACACCAAATCGTAAATTCTAAATAATTTCAAAAATCTAATTAAAAAGTTATGAATTCCAATTAGTCACTAGAAACAAAATCAACACCTGAAAGATGTCTTATCAAGTTAAGAATGAAATTGAATAATCTCTATAATGCACACTTTGTAAATTACAAACATATCCAATTCGTGACACAATGTGCGGTTTAAAGTGTTATTTATTGAGTGGCACTTATTTTATTTTGATAGGTATATATTTATCATATTATCCATTCGTTTATGAAAATAAGTAGTGTCTAGAAGACCGGGATCTTACTTTGTTTATTCGAAACAAAAGTGGCAAAAGCTCATTATTGTTTGCTTTCTGGTATACGAGGCATAGCTGTTTCGTTAGTGTTTTGTTTTTATGCGGAAGGCATCACGATGTCAAATTGACAGGAATTGTGTTCTTTCAGTATGTCATAGCGCCCTTAAAAGTGAATACATAACCAGTATTAATACCGGTTACCGAAATAAAAATTACCCCTATCTTGCACACTTCAAACGTGCCGTCGGCAATAGTCACAGGGCGCGCATCGCATGTGTGTGTAACAAAGAGTTGTTATCTTTAGTTAACCGGTATTAAAACGGTAACCTGAATAGAGGTTACATTTTTCTTCGGTCTGGTTACCCAGATAGCGGTTACCTAATTCTGAAAAATAACCAAAATTCTTCAATACCGGTACCGTAATTTATAAAGGTTTTCGGTCCCTGATATTGAGTAGGAAAGTAGTTCAACGTTCAACGAGGTAACAACAAGTACAAAACTGTTCTATATCCACACAGAGATTTTGTTTATATCCTTTATCCGACAGAATCCGGATAATAGTCACTCATTTGTCTACTTCTACTTATTGAGACACGATTTACAAACAGGTAAAGCAGTCAACTTATTCAGACAATTTTATTTGATACAATGTCTTATCTATGCAAGGAATAATCCTGTATATTCATTTGAGAATATTTTTTTAGTTGGTAATTAGAATATTAACTCTCTATAAACTTTAATTGTTAATGTTTCCTTTAAAGGGTTTCCTATACTGGCAATTAGTGTACGATACTTAAACATATCAGCTATTCAGTACATTAGGCAAACATAAATGTACTGAACAGCTGCCTTTTTTTTTTCAAGATTTCGGCTTTGCTCCCATAATTAAAATTGTTTGTCATCATGAGCATAATCACGTGTTTAAGTATTGTACATTAATTGCCAGTCACCCCATATAATAATATGTTATGTTATTAATTAACACTTTTAAATTAAAAAAGTAATACTGTAAAAAATATAAACACAAAAAAAATGTGGGTGAACACAGAATCTCCATAATCTAATAAATTACAATATTATAAAAAAACATTGCACGTTGCCGTTTCAAAACTTACTGCTTTCTGAATCAAGGTCTTGAAGTTTTTATATAAATAAAAGTTTTTACGTTTTCGCTGCAGGATCCATTGGCCTCCATGATTTCTAGAAATTGTCGAGATAGAAAATGTTCATAAACCTTATCCAAGGAATATAACAGTTATAATAAAGCCAGTACGTCACATTATCCTGTGCTGCAGAATCTTAACGGTTAGTTAGTCAGCGTTGAACTGGAAACCAGCGATAATTATAATAATGGATAGAAAAATGGCATACTAAGCTAAAAATAAGAGAGCTCTCTCTCTTTCACGTAGCGTGCGATAGAGATAGCACATTTGGAATGGCATAAAAAAGTTTTTATTTTATTTTAGTGTTAAACGTTGCTTCATACTAGGAATTAATCTAGTACCGTGGGGTATTAAAATACACAAACAGACATACCTGGAACAGCTATCTATAGATAATAATTTGTCACTAGCGAGAATCGAAACCGCGACAGCTCAGCAGAGCTATTGGCTAACTAGATAGTCACTGACCAGTAGTTGTCAACTGAACATAATCAAATAATTTATTTCAAGTAGGTCTGTTACAGGAACTTTTGAGTTCTCAAAAGATAAATTAAAAAAAAATAGTTACGGTGCTACAGTCCCAGTCCCAAGACATAATAACTGTGAAAGTACCGTAGGTGCCCATTCCAATGCGTAAATCTCTATGGAAAAGAACGAGCAAGAAACTCGTCCGCTACTCGCGCAAGTAATGGTGCTGGTTTGCGGTTTACCCGCTCGAGTAACATGCGCAAGCTACTTGATCAAGCTACCCGCTGGGTGCTTGTACACGGCATGTAGCTTGAGCATGTTGAGGCACTTGCGCGCACTGCCCTGCACTCCACGGATATATATTATCAATTTAAAAAAATCAGATAGCGTCAATTGATACCACATTTCAGACGCATTCAGAACCGAATCATCATTTCTAATAACGTAACCATACTGAGACAATTTCATAGGAAACCGGAACAGGGATCATGAAGCCAGAGGCATTGTATGAATTAATTCTAACACGCAATAAATATCAGATTTTCGTGGTATCCAATGATATTGTTTTTCGAGGAAATGTCAATTTTATGACCCGATTCCTTATTTCACAATTCGGAACGCTACCAAAATTTATGTTGGGGTCGGATTCCAGTCTAACTGTATGCAGTATTTTGCATGGAGCGACTGCTTATTTGATCTCCACTACCACACACACAGTTTGCTTTGGGTAATATGATACTCGTTTGTTAGACTGATTTTTAGACTGACTAGTGACTACTTATACGACTATTAAAGATACACAAATGAAAGCCTACCTAACCTACGGCTACGTGCTTATTGAGGAAGCTAGAGTACCAATCTCAGTAAGCACTACTCTTGTCCTTGAAGCTGCTGATACTATTCAGCTCTTTTTATAAAAAACGTGAAACTTCATATAATTTCACCAAAATTTTCAACAAAAACAAATAAAAATCTCCATCTCGTCAACCTTTCTCATAAAATTAAAACAAATACAGCCACAAAACTCTAGAGACTGTATAAACCGGAGATTACCAGTGAGAACCGCTGAAAACCGGCTCAATCCGGTTAATATAATTACGAAGGAACTTGGAGATCAAGGCGGCTTATGTGATGTAAGTTAGCGAAAGTATTCCATCGGTGTTTTGAATATTGTAGAGGACAAAGTTTTTGCCTAAGGCTTGACAAAGGCAAAGTTTAAAGGAATTCTTATAATAACTTTTGTTGCTTAGGTGTCGTTTAATACACCTAAGTTTATAAAAGGTGAGACGTTTATCAGCAACAGGTGATCCATGCATATTTAAGAAGCAGGTGTTAAGCAGGTGATGCCTCTGATATTGCAGCTTTCTATTAGTCTTCGGCTATTTAGTAACTCTGAGCTACAACACCGCAGGCTACCTGTAATATACGGCTGGCGGTAGAAGGCCTCGCTTGACCCGGGAACACAAAAATGTGATGCTTATTTGTACTAACATTTCAACTTGGGTAATTCACTATGGGGTATGAGACTTCCCTTTTTTCAGCCATACTTCTTTCTTTAAGCTCTACATCCATCAGTTCCTTTTGTTCTGTCATTTTGTTGGTGCTTCCATCGACGAAACCCATTTCTACAGTGTCGTTGATCGACATTGGCAAGCGAGGCTTGAAGATTGACCTATGCGGCTGTTGGCTTTTAACCACGAGCTCCTCAAAGATATCACACTAAATATTTTAGCTACACATTCGGTTATCTTGAAAAACCTCCAATGATAAAAAAGAAATATTTGTACCGTATAGAAACGAGATAAGAAACCGCGAGTAAGTCACAGATCTCTAATCTTACCTACACCAATCTTCCTTCCACTTCAATCTTCCCGGAATGGGCTTAACATGCTTATTATACATGATACTGTAGTGGGTAATGTATGGCGCAGGCTGTGATGCATCCGGCCCGCAACACCGGGCAATGTGCCAGTTCATATAAATACGAGATAAAATCATAGCTGTTTTGCATAGGGGTGGCTAGGAAATGAGTGGGGTGAGGTAAGATTAACTACTTTTACACTGTACACTATTTTTCTTTACTATGGGGTTGCTATGGCAAAATAGCACAGAAGCAAAGAGCTACCAGGTGGCCTTGGTAAGGCTTGTACCTGGGGTAGCGGGACTCACGAATTACTATGATCCCAGAACGGAAAGGGCTATTGAAGGACACCGTGGATTTTATTCAGTACGAGACTGACAGTCCCTCTCGCTGGGCCCTGGGTGGGAAGGACTCATCTGATGATTTTACCACGCAGAAGGCTTATACTTACTTCTAGAAACTTTGCAGCAAACTAGTTAGCCAATTATTTTGTGAGCTAAGGAGTTGCCGGTTTCAAAATGATAAATCAGAGATGAAAGACAACAAATCATCATGGAGCAGTGGTGGCCCAGTGGTATCGGTCCCGACTTGCGAGTTGTAGGTCATGGGTTCGAACCAGTCTGGCACGTTACTTTGTGTTATTTATTTCATCACCACTGCTCTCAAAACGATGGAGGAAAGCATCATGAGGGCACCCGCATGTCCTAGAACCGTCAAATTCGAAGACATGTGACATCTACCAACTCGCACTGCATGGGCCCGTGTGGTGGATTGTGGCCCACTCCCTCTCATCATCATTATGGTCATCTCCCTGATGATGATGACGATGATGATCATCATCAGCCAATGTTCCCAATGTTGGGATACTCAGGCTCACTGCGGGTTGGTCATCTAAAAAAAAAACAATAATTTTAAACTAGGATCTAGATATAAAACATATTTATTGGATCGTAAACAGTAACATTAAGCTAGTCTATTTTTCAGTCACTGCATAAAAATAAATCGTACACAGCTCATGCAAACACGAAAGAAAGAAGCAAAAATAAAAACGAAATAAATCACATGAAATCGCTCGCTTATTTCACAGCCCGACACGAATAACTTCTTACATTGTAATCTCCATTCCGAAATCGTTTTTCCTTTTTAAGTCTCATTTTTCGCGTATAAACTTACAATTGGAGCAAATTTTATTCATGCTGTTTTCAGTGCTTTGCGTTTTCAGGGGAACATGTTTTTTAGGTTTCGAAGCACGAAATATGCAATTAATTGTTATCTTTTGGAATGGGAGTAGAACTGCCCTGTTTGATTGTTATTTTTGTGATATATGGGATCTTGTAACCTGCGGGGATGTCTGAGCAAGGGCCGACTGCCTCACGACCATATTAATATATTATATGCTGTCAAGATCCGGTGACAATCAATCTCTACTGTATTCATTCTGGGTTGGCTCACTCCATTGTAGGACATATCCTTTTTATCGGGCCTCCCCATAGAAGGCCTGGAGGAGGAATCCGTGATGGACGGGATAACCTCACGACCCAGCCACTGCTGTAAACGACCACGGCAACGGACGTCGCAAAGCAATTTTCGGTCATAGTAGACGCGGGAATGTGGACGGCTAGTTTTGGGTGACTCGCCGTCCAATCATGGACCATGCCCGGGTCAACAGGGCACCGTGTTTCAATAGCTGTCAGGAAAAGGATTACTGTGGATTTTAGTCAGTACAAGTCTGACAGTCCTTCTCGTCACGCCCTGGGTGGGAAACCTACTTTTCCCGTCACTGCACACGTGGAAATCATAATTATTTTGATAATATTACCACGATAAAAAAAGGACTCATCTTTTGCTTTCGGCTAGATTGAGGTTAAGGGCCAACATAGTAAAAATACCCCTTCAAAAGTCTGGTTTCCAGATCCAAATGCTTCCGACAACAACTATTCCTAACTATACCTAAGGCACAACATTGTCCTGATGACACATGAGACAGCGCAATTCAATTACAGGTTAGCGATGCATTGTCAAACCCCATGGGTTGAGAACTACGTGTATTGCAGGTATATACCACAGACATTACTGTTATTAAAATGGTAGATGTTTTTTTCCGAGTTGTCCTCATTTCACAAAGTGTCTCGTTTATTTATAATCGCACAAGGCACTTTGTAAAATGAATATGTTGCAGACTTTTTTATAAAGCTTTTGACTTTTAGGTCAAAGTGGCCATTTTTGTAGGGTTTTGTACCAAAGAAATGGTATCAATGGTATCAGTTATAGTATTTATGTATACTTACGCCTTACATCATCCTATTTTTCTCATGAATTCATTATCTTCATTAATATTTTTACTTGATAAATATTTTTTCTTGTGACACTTATGTCAAGCTATGTCAACTGCCAAACTGTCAGTTTATTTTTATTTACTGTTTAGCTTCTAGCTTATTGATCTTTGTATGCTACATTTTGATTTATATAATTTAATTTATCTAATTAATTTCATTGTGTTGTATAAATTCTAATTTAAATATTGTAACTAATATTTGTATTAAAATACTAAATTCTATTTTTACACATGTAAAAGCACGCAGACCTCCGTGGTCTGATATGTCAGATTCTCTACATCAATTCGAAAAGAGAAGAGAACAATGTTCGAAAAAAGAAGAGAACATTGTTTTCGAAAACAAGCTGACAAGAACTGACTGGTATAAAAGCCGAGGATTCTGAAGAATCGGTACATTGGATCAAGGACTTCAGCGAAGGCAACAGCCGTTACTATCTCGCCTAACGAGGAAACTCTTATCCTCTGAGGGCTACTAAAGAGCCTCTGTCACTCTAAGGAGGATCTTGCCCTCTGGGACTCGCTGCTGTTGAGGACTACTGAAGAGCCTCTCATACTCCAGAGGAGGGTCTTGCCCTCTGGATCTCCCTGCTGCTGAAGACTACTACAGAGCCTCTTACACTCTAGAGGAGGTTCTTGCCCTGCTACAGAGGACCGCGACTTACGAGGTCCCTGCCTGCCGCAGTCCTGCCTGTTGAGGCCACTCCCTGCTTCGGTTCCTGACTGCTGAGGGCTATCGTGGCCTTGTACTGCGCGTTGTGCTGACGGTGTTGTGGACTGTGTTGTGGACTGTATCCTTTATATTAACTTGTGTTTTATATTATTAAATAGATTGTAACCTACTAGCTTATTAAATCGTTACAGATTGGCGCCCAACTTATTGAACCACCCCTCCCAAAATTCAAAATTCCACTTCCACAAGTGAGTAAATATTTGGCAAGCTTATTTTTCATCATCTCATCCACCTCATACTTATTTATTTACTTATTATTATATTATACTACTACACCCCCTCAGACATTCCGTTATCGTAAGATAATCGGCACCCTTTCGGCCTCTTGGGAGTGTTAAGGTCTTCGCACATTATAACAACTCCACGCCAACGCGGCAGCAACTCTACTCACACTCTCGATGAGTAGTCAACTAGTTGATCCACCCAATGGTCACTAGTGGACAACGCGGTGTCAACGAGTGGCCAACGCGGTGCCAACGAGTGGGTTATTCAACAGACAACTCGTCTAACCTCAGTTTTCCCGTCACGCGTCAGTCGCAAACGCATAGTCGTTACGTGGACAACGTGTGGTCGTTGCGTGGACGACGTATGGTCATTGCGTGACAAACGTGTCGGGGTTGACCTCTAGTGTACGATGCGTAGGCCACTCGTTGTACACTACTTTATAATAATTTTTTGAAATTGAACCTTGAACATATGATACAGGGCTTAAATTTCAATGTCTAGCATAGAGTCGAGTCGCCGTTGAGTTGTTATAATGTGCGAAGACCCTTAACCCACTTGTGGGCACAACCAAGGTTGGAGATCGGTTACTCTACGGCGGCTATTGGACAATATCCTGTAGTCGCTCATACTCACAATACTTTACTCTGAACAAAAACAATTTTACACTACATCCCCACAGACTTGCACACCACAACGTATACCCTCGGGTATTCGAACTCAACGGCCGCTTGGTGTGTTTAATCCATTCGTGGGCACTCCCAAGTTGGTTGTTGAGACACTTCACGACAGAAACAGGAGAGTATCCTGTGGACGTTTTTACAAAACCTTTTCACCTACATTACTCTTACAAAAATCTTAAATTTATTTATTTGTACTTATCCATCATCGGGGAAACATAAAATTCATTTTTCGCGGAAAAATATATTTAAAATTTTTTCGACTTATTTTTTTTTAACAACATTGGTTGCTAAGGCAACTTTTACTATTTAAATTTTTTTTAGTACGGATCTTTTTGCTACGGCAAAAATAAGTATTAAACTTATTGATTCTCGTTTTAAAACCTCTTTCGGAGTTTTCTAAACTGTTCTCTGCTCTCTCTTAAACTACTCGTTCGAGTATTCTTTTAAGCTCTTCATCATGGATAGAATTATTGTCTTTGAACTTTTAAATAAAGCCGAGCTTGAATATGAGATCAAAATAAGATTAGAAGAACCAAAAGATACATTAATTCAACTTAAAAAACAAATACTTCAACTCGCGCGCAGTAATCCATCTGAAGATATTTTAGATTCAATTTTAGACGTTAAAACTGATTTGAATGAAATCTCCACTACTCTAAATTATATAGAATCAAAAATACTATCTTTGGAACAGGGTAATCAAAGACTTAATAAAAAATTAAAAACCTATTTTAATCATCTGTATTTTCGCCTTGAGAGGATTGATCTTGATTCAGATCCCTCGGAATTAAATCGTTTCTCTCAAACCAAAGAAAGATTTCTTAACTTAGAATCAAAATTTAATTCTTTGACTATTAATCCTCAACCTATAGAAATCGTTCGCCCTTCTTCGACTCCTAATAGCCCCAATGACACAATGTTTCATACTATGCTTCCTGAAATTCAATCTCAACCTCTAAATTCTGTTCCTAATAATTCCCTTAACGATTTAAAACGAATAAAATACGACGGAAACTCGTGTCCGCGTTCCTTTATCCAAAAAATTCAGGAATTCAGTATTTCTAGAAATATTTCACGGGACAAACTTCTTGATCATGCGTTTGAATTATTAACTGATAACGCTTTACATTGGTATCGTTTTAAACGTGACTCTTTATTATCTTGGAGCGAACTTTGCGACGCTTTAATAACTGACTTTGGCGGTTTCGACTATGACCATAAATTATTAGAAGCCATTAATAGCCGAACTCAAGGCAAAGACGAAACTATTGTTATTTTTGTTTCCATTTTAACTGGCATGTTTTCTAGACTTTCAGATAAACTAACGGAAACTAAAAAACTCGAAATTATTATTCGTAACATTCGACCGTGTTATTCACCCTACATCGCGAACAATAATATTGATTCAATTCATGCGCTTATTTCATGTTGTCAAAAATATGAAGAATTTTTGGACAAAGAGAAACGTTTTAATGAACCACAAACTACTAAAAACCCTCTAACTGTTGAATTTAACTATAAATCTACTAACTCAACGTCAACACCCTCAACTTCTTACGCTTTTCCTCCTAGGACAAATTTTAATCATTCTAAAGTTAATACAATTAAAGTTAATTATAATGCCTTTTGTGTACGCTGCCGCACTAACGGCCATACACTAACTAATTGTTCTCAACCTCGTACTTTAATTATTTGTTTTAAATGCGGTTTAAAAAATGTCAGATCTACTGATTGCCCTAACTGTAATAAAAATAAAAACACAAAAAACTAAACAACGACTTGGATAACAAAAACTTTAATCAATCAGACTGGCATGATTGGTTACAAACTATAAAAAATTTCTTTCATTGTTACAAAATAACTTCACTATACAATAATGAAAAAGATTTTAATCGTCCTTTTATTGATATTTCTATCAATGACAAAATATTTTCCGGCTTACTAGACAGCGGCAGTTCTATTACAATACTTGGTAATAACTCTCATCAAGAAATTTTAAAATTAGGCTTCACGCTATCCAAGTCTTTCCCAATGACTATTACTACTGCCAGTAATCATAAAAGTAAATCCCTTGGTTCAATTGATATCCCAATTAGATACAATAACCAAACTCATCTAATTCAAGCTTTCGTATTCCCTAATATATATCCTTCAATTATTTTAGGAGTCGACTTTTGGAAAAAGTTTAATCTTGTTCCACACATACTTTCTTCGGCTTTTAAAACAAATTTTAGATGTTCAGGGGTTACTGAAACTAAACAAGTACTTCCTTATAATAATCTCTCTTTAGAGCAAAAAACTATTGCTGATGATATGGTTAAACGTTTTAAAGCTATATCCTTTGAAAGTAGAGGAAAACTAGGCCGCACTCATCTTATCAGTCACCATATCGATACAGGTGATACTCTTCCAATTAAACAACGATGTTATCGTCTTTCTCCTGAAAAACAAAAAGCTCTCATTAAAGAAGTCGATAAAATGTTAGAATGGGGCGTTATTGAAAAATGCGAAAGTCCTTGGCTTTCTCCGGTTATCATTACACCTAAAAAAAATGGTGAATGGCGATTCTGTGTTGATAGTCGTAAACTAAATTCGGTTACACGTAGAGACGCGTACAGCCTTCCGTTTGTTAATGAAATTTTAGATAACCTTAAAAACGCTAAATGACAATGCCAGATCCTGCCCCACCTTTCAGCCCTTATTACAGGAAATATAAACTAATGAAAAATATTAAATGAAATTAAGACCCCTGATTACATAATTGTTATTCTGCAAAGGATGCTTTTAAAAAGTTAGTGATAAAAGGATTTCGAAAACCCAAAAACCATTTCCTGTTTTCATCGCGGCCATGTGCGTTACGCATTAAGCATACCTACACGCAGAGAAAATGACAAATGACACCTTTTAATGTGTTATTGTTCGGATTTAAATATGCAATATTCAGTTTTAATAAAACATTATTTTCAATAAGTGTGTTTAACGAAAATAATGTTTTTTTATATAAATCAGATTATGAATATACACTCTTAAAAATATTTCACATTTGAGCATGAATGATTAGGTACAACGAAACGTCATTGACTCGGAAATACCTAATCAAAACATAGCCCTATCATAAAATCTGGACTGAGCACTTCAACTTACGTAGTACCCAAAAATGAACCGTAATCGCCACCGTTTAGGTTTTTTTTGATTTGCTATAATTAGCATGACGAAAGAGAAGAGCAACTGGGATGGCGCTTGTCCCTTCCCTCCTATTCCCAGAAAGTAGTATGGATAGAAATAGTAAAATATAACTCTTACCTGTTTTTTTTTTACGTGGCAAAATCATCGATTGAGTCCTCCAACCCCAGGCAGGGCGGGAGGGACTGTCAGACTTGTACTGACTAAAATCCACGGTGTCCTTCGGTAGCCCTTTGTGTGCCGGAGTCGCGGTATACGTATGTCCCGCAACCCCGGCAGGACTGTGGCCCTCTATAGGGGGGGCCCCGTCACTATGCTGACGCTCCTTGAGGCGCGCGTGGGACACAACGCGCCGTCGACCCGGGCATGGTCCATGGTCGGGCAGCGAGTTGCCCTTTACTCGCCGCCCGCATGCCCGCGCCTACGGTGGCCGGAGATCGTCCCGCGACATCCGTCGCCGTGGGCATCTACCACTGCGTCTCGGGCGGAGGGAAGACGGTATCCTCTCCCTCAAGCGGCCCGCCTCCTCCTTCGCGAGCATGACTGCTTCGCAGAGGGAAGCGACCGCCTCCCACTCCGTCTCGCCCCGCAGCATAGCCGCAACCAATCGCCGCAGTGAGGACACGGCGGTACTCCGCCCAAGCTGGGCCTGTACCGTATGCTCCACCGTGTCTTCCGGGCGATCCTCGCAGTGGTGACACCCGGGCAACTCTTACTTGTTAACCTTATTTACTTTTTCGGCTTTAAAATTGCTTTCAGGTTTATTTTTCAATATTCTTTTTTTATTTATGTTGTCGCCAATGTCCCTGATATTGTTGTGATAGACAGATCGATGCGCCGCGTAATGATAAATAATTATCGATGATACCATCTCGCATGACGAGAACCTTCTGAACGGAAAGCTGAGAAATATAAATAAATTAAATATCTCAACTTAGCACGCGCGGTTGTCGGAGTGGGAATGTGAGCTCGGCTATCATTGTGCCGATTTATCGTCACAGCCAATGGCCTGATGGCAAAGGGCCTCGACGAATACCTTTCAAGGCTCTCTCTAGGTAGTTGGATCAAGGGCCTGATTTTGAAGGCAGTGTTCCTAAATACGGCCCGCATTGTGAGGAGGTACCTGTTTCTGTAGCCCTAACCACCGGTAGTTTGGACCCCGCTCCCACACCGGCGGACTACTGTTTTTACGTTTATAAATGTTTTTTTAAGAAATATTTAAAAACGTAATAACATTCATTTTGGTTACCTACCCTATTCATCATCATCATCATCATCTTATCAGCGGTAAGACGTCCACTGCTGAACATAGGCCTCCTTTGGACTTCTAGTAGGACCGGTTGTAAGCGGCCTGCATCCAGCGTGATCCTGTGGCCTTCATAAGATCGTCTGCCCACCTAGTGGGGGGACGTCCTACGCTGCGCTTGCCGGTGCGTGGTCTCCATTCGAGAACCTTACGGCCCCATCGGCCATCAGTTCTGCGAGCTATATTATGGCCTGCCCACTGCCATTTCAACTTGCTAATTCGTTGGGCTATGTCGGTTACTTTGGTTCGTCTACGAATCTCCTCATTTCTGAGTTATTCATCCTCATTGCATGAGTGCGCAGTCCATTTTGTATATTGTTTGTGTATTTTATCCTTGTGTCAAAATGTCACAACTGGCATTATGGACAAAGTCATTTGATTTTTGGGTGGCTATTGTGTTTGTTTATTACAAATTATAAATGTGTTTGAATTATCTTACAGCTTGCACCAACATCGGTAATCCGTCAAGATTGTTAGTATTGTATTGTGTGTGCTTTGTGGCTAGACCAGCATTGTGAAAATAGGGACGTGACGTTAACGTATGCTCGACATAGGTATCTAACCTAAATGTGATATTTTATCCAATTAAACAGATATGGCAGGATTATAGACATATAAAACATGATTTTACTTATAACTGATAAAGCACAAATAGAATGTTACATTTGGTATAGTTGTAAGCCAAATTTTATTTGGTGGGTCATAGCTCTAAGGAGCAACCGGCATTGTCTTTTCTTTCAAGCATTGATATTGCTAAAGCTTTTTGGGAGATCCCTTTAAAGGACGAATCAGATAAAGATAAAACAGCCTTTTACGTCCCTGGTCGCGGCATGTATCGCTTTGTTATCATGCCTTTTGGTTTAACTAATGCTCCAGCTACTCAGCAAAGACTTATGGACATGCTTTTTACCCCTGAATTTGACAATAAAGTCTTTTGTTACCTTGATGATATAATTATCATCTCAGAATCATTTGAAGAGCATATCTCTTATCTAGTTAAAGTTCTTGAAAAATTAAAGTTTGCTGGATTAACTATTAACTTCGATAAAAGTCAATTCTTTAAAAATGAACTTAAATACTTAGGTTACATTGTAGATGAACACGGTTTACGATCAGATCCGGGTAAAATTAAAGCAATACTCGAATTCCCTACTCCCACTTCTCGTAAAGAAGTTAGAAAATTTATTGGAACTTGTAGTTGGTTTCGACGTTTTATTCCCAACTTTAGTGCAATTGCAACTCCTCTTAATAAATTAACTTCTTCCGGTAAAAACGCTCCTAAATTCATTTGGGATGCAGAAGCTACTTTAGCTTTTAATAAACTAAAAGAAGCTCTTGTAACTGCCCCAATATTGGCTTGTCCTGACTATGATCTCCCTTTTTCGGTTCATTGCGATGCTTCTAACTTTGCCATCGGTGGTATGTTAACACAAATAAAAAACGACAAAGAAGTAGTAATTGCCTATATGAGCAAATCTCTTAATAAAAACGAACGAAATTACTCAACTACAGAAAGAGAAACTCTTGCAGTAATTTCAGCTTTAAGGTCTTCGCACATTATAACAACTCCACGCCAACGCGGCAGCAACTCTACTCACACTCTCGATGAGTAGTCAACTAGTTGATCCACCCAATGGTCACTAGTGGACAACGCGGTGTCAACGAGTGGCCAACGCGGTGCCAACGAGTGGGTTATTCAACAGACAACTCGTCTAACCTCAGTTTTCCCGTCACGCGTCAGTCGCAAACGCATAGTCGTTACGTGGACAACGTGTGGTCGTTGCGTGGACGACGTATGGTCATTGCGTGACAAACGTGTCGGGGTTGACCTCTAGTGTACGATGCGTAGGCCACTCGTTGTACACTACTTTATAATCATTTTTTGAAATTGAACCTTGAACATATGATACAGGGCTTAAATTTCAATGTCTAGCATAGAGTCGAGTCGCCGTTGAGTTGTTATAATGTGCGAAGACCCTTAGAACATTGGCGTTGTTATATCGACAATGGTAAACAATTCACTGTTTATACAGACCACGCAGCACTTAAATGGTTTCTAAAATTATCTAATCCATCTGGTAGACTCGCGCGGTGGGCTCTTAGGTTGTCATCCTTTAATTTTATTCTAAAACACAAAAGAGGTAAAGACAACTTAGTCCTTGATTTACTCTCTCGTAATTCTACTTCATATGCACTTGGCGTTAATCCGGTTTCTCTTGATCCCCAAACTATACCTCCGGCATTAGAACACTATAACAAACTACTTTTAGCATGTCGTAGCAATCCTGATCAATATCCTAATTATACTATTCGCGAAAATAAATTATTCCGCTATACTCAATCTCCCAACGCGTTAACAGAAGATTTTGCGTGGAAAGAAGTTCCTCATCCTGATCTCCGGGAAACCCTGGTCAAAGATAATCATGGGTCCCCAGATCAGCCTCATCTAGGAATTTTCAAAACTTATAAAAAATTATCACTTCTTTATTACTGGCCGGCTATGTTTAGGGATATCGCTAGGGTAATTTCTATCTGTGATAATTGCTTAGCTTACAAACATGCAAACCACTCTCCCTTTAGCCTTATGGGCAAACCAAAAATTTGTTCCAGGCCCTTTCAAACAATTTCCTTGGATCTAATAGGTCCTCTACCTTTAACCAGACGTAGAAATCAATTTATTCTAGTGGTTAATTGTTGTTTTACTAAATATTCCCTAATTTTCCCAATAAAACGGGCCACCAGTGCTAACATCATCTCTAATTTAGAAAATTTTGTTTTTCTAGTTCATGGAATACCTCAAACTATAATTATGGACAATGGATCACAATTCCAATCCCATGAATTTCGCAACTTTTTGGGCAGATATAATATACCATTTATTTTTTTCTCTCCTCTCTATTGCCCTCAAGTTAATCCCACTGAAAGGTACAATCGTACTATAATCACAGCTTTGTCATCTTTGGTTGGTGATGACCATAGATCTTGGGATATTCATCTTCCTAAAATCCAATACGCTATGAATAGCACAACTAATGTAACCACTGGTTTCTCTCCTAATTTTTTGTGCTTCGGACGCGAAACAGTTTCTTCTGGCTCACTTTTTACGCCAACTAATAATCTTGATGAAATCATTTTTCTTCCTAGGGATATCTATGCTAATAACACGGGATTATTATCTGCAACTTTCGATAAAGTTCAGATAGCCCTCCATATTGCTCATGCTCGTAACTCTTCTTGTTATAACGAAAGTCATACCTTTAGAGAATATAACGTAGGTGATACAGTCTGGCGAAGAAACTATGTAAATAGTCAGGCTGGTGCTTATTTTAGCGCAAAATTGGCACCAAAATATGTAAAGTCCACTGTGTTGCAAAAAATATCTCCTTTAGTTTATATTCTTGAGGATCAACAAGGCAACCAAACTAAATGGCATGTTAAGGATTTTAAAATATAATTCGTTCTTCATATTCATGACTCTTCCCTTTCTTCTTTATTAGAGTTCCTTTCGGTTGTTAAAACTCTACTATTTCTAATTAATTCATCATCTCATTTTTCTATTACTTCTTCTACTATTGGTCTACCCCAATGGTAACTACGGCATGATGGCCTACCCCATCATGTCCGATAACTATGGCTCTAAACCATAGCTATCTTTTGGAGCGGCTGACAACTCCGTTAAAAATAAGCCTCTGTTAACCTCTCTACTATTGGCCTACCCCAATGGTAACTACGGCATGATGGCCTACCCCATCATGTCCGATAACTGTGGCTCTAAACCATAGCTGTCTCTTGGAGCGGATGACAACTCCTTAAATAAGCCATTGTTAAAATCTCATTTCATAAGTGGTTTTAGACGAGAGCGGATTACAACTCCGAAAATAAGCCTTAAAGTTATTGTTTTATCGGTTGAGTAGTGATCATTGAGTGTGAATCCTACTTGACACTTTATGTAAGATGTCGGTGTGTTTGCTTGAGTTATGCAAGTTTTATGAATGTGGTAATATTTTAACCTTTACAAAATTTTTGTTCTAGGCCAAAAATTTTCTCGGGGTCGTTGGGGAAATATAGTATTTATGTATACTTACGCCTTACATCATCCTATTTTTCTCATGAATTCATTATCTTCATTAATATTTTTACTTGATAAATATTTTTTCTTGTGACACTTATGTCAAGCTATGTCAACTGCCAAACTGTCAGTTTATTTTTATTTACTGTTTAGCTTCTAGCTTATTGATCTTTGTATGCTACATTTTGATTTATATAATTTAATTTATCTAATTAATTTCATTGTGTTGTATAAATTCTAATTTAAATATTGTAACTAATATTTGTATTAAAATACTAAATTCTATTTTTACACATGTAAAAGCACGCAGACCTCCGTGGTCTGATATGTCAGATTCTCTACATCAATTCGAAAAGAGAAGAGAACAATGTTCGAAAAAAGAAGAGAACATTGTTTTCGAAAACAAGCTGACAAGAACTGACTGGTATAAAAGCCGAGGATTCTGAAGAATCGGTACATTGGATCAAGGACTTCAGCGAAGGCAACAGCCGTTACTATCTCGCCTAACGAGGAAACTCTTATCCTCTGAGGGCTACTAAAGAGCCTCTGTCACTCTAAGGAGGATCTTGCCCTCTGGGACTCGCTGCTGTTGAGGACTACTGAAGAGCCTCTCATACTCCAGAGGAGGGTCTTGCCCTCTGGATCTCCCTGCTGCTGAAGACTACTACAGAGCCTCTTACACTCTAGAGGAGGTTCTTGCCCTGCTACAGAGGACCGCGACTTACGAGGTCCCTGCCTGCCGCAGTCCTGCCTGTTGAGGCCACTCCCTGCTTCGGTTCCTGACTGCTGAGGGCTATCGTGGCCTTGTACTGCGCGTTGTGCTGACGGTGTTGTGGACTGTGTTGTGGACTGTATCCTTTATATTAACTTGTGTTTTATATTATTAAATAGATTGTAACCTACTAGCTTATTAAATCGTTACACAGTATCAAACCTGAACAATTTTGTCGGCACGGTTAGCGCAGTGACTGAGTGATTGGACTGCGGGTTCGATTCCCGCACGGAGAAAATATTAATGTGATCTACAAGTAGTTGTTCCAGGTCTGCGCGTTTGTGTTTGTGCAGGAGAAAGGCAACACTTAAAAAAAACCATTTTATTTATTTAAAAATTTTTAGAAACATGAAGTGGCTAGTTTAAAAACAATATTGAAACCAACAATTTGGGTATTGACTGATGGAAAAATAATAGTAATGCATAATAGGATAATTATCTTAAAAAAGAATCCAGGAAAATTGCTAAACATGCTTTTAACGAAGTTCTTCTTTTCAGGAAAGTTCAGTTTCAGGAAAAACCCTATTAAACAAAACCGGACGGCCATAATAATAATAATATCTTTTTTCTTTCGAGAATCTCGTGAAAGCTGAAAATGATAAAAAAATCAAGTATCTGGATTTAGCACAAGAGATTGTCGACATGTGGGACTTGGACTCAGCAGTCATTGTACCGATAGTCGTTACGGCCAATGGACTAATTGCGAAGAGCCTCGACCAACACCTTAAGAGGCTCTCAGCTGGCTCAAGGGCCTGATGCAGAAAGCAGTTCTTTTGGATACGGCGCGCATTGTGAGGAGGTTCCTCTCTCTAGAGCCCTAACCACCGGCACTTTGGACCCTGTTCCCGATGCTGGTGGTCCTACTATTTTTTATATTTTTAAATGTTTTTAATATATTTTTTTTAATCATATTTAAAAATGTAAAACGTAAGGTGGGTGGACCATGGAAGGCCATGCTCCTTCGAAGGCCAATTATTAAAATTTCGTAGTTATTGCCATGTGATGACAAATTCCTTCCGTTTACAAAGATCCATCCAACTGAAAATCACAGACGCAGCCGCGAATCGCTCGCGCTATTATTTTGGTAGTACGTAACAGGCCCTCGCATCTTGGATATCGGGAATAGACAACGTAAAATTAAGGTGGTGTACCATGGAAGGCCACTCTCATAAATAAACAGTTATTATTAATTCATTTATTGCATAAATTAAACTAACAAATGTTAAAGTGATACTTTGTTTTATTATATAACAATCATATAAACCACTTCTTTTTAACGTAGATTTAATAACAGTAACTTTTAGTGTTAAATAACCTATTTATTACGATGGCCTTCATAGAAGCCCCTGTTCCTAGTTAGGCCATTTGGTAGAGTTCAATAAAACTTATGTCTAATTAATATTGATTAAATCTGCAATTCAAAAAAGTGGTCTTATGATAAGTAATAAAACAAAGTATTACTACAATATGTGTTAGTTTTATTTGTTTAGTAAATAAACGAATAATAACTGTTTATTTGTTAGTGTGGCCTTCCTTGGTTCACCTACCTTATGTAAAATTATGAATAAACAAGATAATAATATCTTTATTTAACCAGCATTAATACTCAGGAGCTATAAATTACTTAGATCATACTGGTCCATTAGTGACGTCATCATAACGGGAGGACCTCGTGGGAAATTACAATACTATGTTAGCTGGAACTTTGACTGATAAAAAGGCGACTGTTTGGTAGACAGTTTTTTTTTAGCTTCGTCGATAACCCTTACTTTTATAATTTATTCAATCATTTGACAACACGCTTGGTGCAGTGACTGAGCGATCAACTACTGCGTAGCGTGTCGGGGGTTCGATCCCCGCACGGAACAAAAAGTATTTGTATGACCTGAGAGTAGTTGTTTCGGATCTGGGTGTTTGTGTATGTTTGTAAACGCACCCACGATATTGAAAGAAATTTCTAGAGTAAGGCAACGTTTTTTTAAAATAATCGATATGAGTAAGGTATTATATAGCGTTCGAGTACCTACGATAAAGATAGATTATGTAGATAAGGTGATATTTTTAGATGAAACACGTGTGGATGTGTGATGTTTTTTGAGCAGTGGTGGCCCAGTGGTATCGGCCCCGACTTACGAGTTGTAGGTCGTGGGTTCGAATCCCGGCAGGCGCATTACTTTGTGTAATTTATTTCATCACCACTACTCTCAAAACGGTGAAGGAAAACATCGTGAGGAAACCGGCATGTCCTAGAACCAAAAATTCGAAGACATGTGTCATCCACCAATCCGCACTGGGCCCGCGTGGTGGATTATGGCCCACCCCCTCACACAGAGAGGAGGCCTGTGTCCCAGCAGTGGGGACATTAATAGGTAGATATTTGTGTCCCGAGAAATTGAATCTAGGTAAATCAATCATACAAGTGTTGAAGGAGGAAGAAACTTGATATAGCCACCTAATCAATACTTGAAACACACACCGGACCAAATAAACAACATTATTTAAAAGAAACAAAATAATGGAAATAGAAAAACCAAAAAATAAACAAAGTTAGGCCAAAGAGCTCTTATTATCACAGCTTACTTTCATAACCTTGCTCACGTCGCGTCCACGTTAATTCATCTGGTCTAATAAGCATAATAATATCCTCTTGCTTCAAATTTATTACTTTAATTTCTTGATAAAATGACACTTTCATTCATTTGTATCGCTCAAAACCAAAAGGCCGTCTATCCGCGCGGACGGGCGGAGGAAGAGAACCAAAGTATAGGTAGGTGATGCGGTGTGCGGAGAGCATGAAAAGTGCGCCACTCGATCGCACGGTAAAACTCAAACTCAATTTTCCTTAATTTAAAGTATCATCAGACTTATAAACTCCAGGGACAACGTTATAAAATTACCATTTCCATTTGAAGCTCAAATTAAATTTCTACGACTCGTCGACTTTCTTAAGTCTTTATACGGCTTCCTGTTCTCAATGGGATCGAATTCCCGACAGTCGTATACCGTTGACGACTTTCTTTGACGGATGTAGCTCGAAACAGGAAGAGATGGGCGTGAATTGCATATCGGGTATTTTTGTGCCAGTGATCTCTAAAAATTAACAATTGTGAATTGATTAAAAGTGGTAAGATAGCATTTTATATTTTTGTTATTGTGGTTGCGTCTAAGCCTAAGGTTTTGAGTATATCAATCAAACAAAAACAGTAAAGATTCAATATACAATTCATAAAATAAAACACTTTATGAAATTACATGCAATGGCTCTTATTTTGACTCTATTGAATTGAATGCAGAAATAACAGGATTTTAAGCTTTTGACTCCGACTAACAAATTTTGATCGTTTACGTAGAGTTGATTTGTTAGCGAATTTAGAATCACGCACTGTAACATAGGTCAAAACTTTCTGTCTTAGTATGTACTCAGTTTAGGTAATAAATAACAACAGAACTAGCTAGGTAGAGCAGTGACAGTTGACTAGGTAAATTCGGCAGCGCTAAAATAGCCCTTTGTCCCAAACTTGCGAGGATAATTTACCGTCCCATCTTCGTGAGAGTTTCTGGAGACTAAAGTACCTTGTACGGGTTCGTCTTGCGGATTACATTACATCTATCTAAGGCTATTATATTACATAACATCACGGCAGTGGCCACTGCAGGGATAGGCAGAAGCGTAGCTCAAAAAATATTTTTGTGTTGGGAAGGTATCAAGGAAGGCTATATGAAATCACGCTATGACCAATGGGAGCAACGGAAAACCACATGAAGCGAATGCCTATCGGACCTCCACAACCCAGTTAGGGGCTGCCTCCACGAGCGAGAGAATCGCGACGAGTCCGCCCTTATATCGTCGGATAATCTCCACGAACGAGCGATAATTAAGCCGCGTTTCGTCGCGAGTCGTTACGGTATCGCGGCGATTCCGCGGCGACTCGTAACGGTATCGCCGCGTTTCCTTGACGTCACGTTGCCAAAGACGTCTTCTAAATGACGCTGCGTTTGACAGCGCGCCCTCTCCGCGCGCTCGTCGCGAGAGCGCCGCGCGCGCGCGGCGGTCGCGTTGCTAGTCGCGGCGGGCTAGCGACGATGTAATGACGTTTTGCGCGCTCGTTGCCACTCGTCACATCGCGGCGATAATATCGCCGTGTGGAGACGGTTCCATAATTATAGAGTGTATAGAAAAACGTGGCACGGCGATAATATCGCCGCGATTCTCTCGCTCGTGGAGGCAGCCCCTAACTGTGTAATACGGTAGCCCATGGTAAGACTGGTCGTTAGACTTTAGAGCTTCTGACAGACAGTAACGACTGTCAAAGATCTACAAATGACAGCCAGGACCAACGCCTTTACGCGCTTTCCGAAGCATGGAAGAAACTCGCTATGACAGCTGATCACCAATCAGTATGTGACCAAACTACTGTCGCTGTGACCAATCTATTGGTGGCTGTAATTATTTAGCCACGAGTTGCTCAAAAATAAAAATAAATTTTAAGCTAAACGCTGTAATTGGTTGTTCGAAATAACAACAACCATTCATTCGAATCAACAATAGAAGAAAATAAGTGGTAACCTTTTAGGTATTATTTCATTATTGTAAAAGTATTCATTCATACAACTCAATGAGGAAAGTTAATGATATAAACGACGGAATTACGAACGAAAATACTAACAAAATAGGTTTATTTTGGTCCTCGTTTTTGGCTTTTATCCGTAGAGTTTATTTTATTAAGTAAATTAGACGTATAATAAAATTACACGTGCAAAAGTTTTTGTTGAAAAGTCGATGAAGAATTATTTTTATAATAGCAACCTACGTTTTGCATGGTCATTATAAGTTAACAAAATATATGTAGGTATTAGCTGTTTTTTCGGCCTTTGTTGAGACCGCGCTGCAGGGTGAAACGGAATAAGGAGCAGTCACCTTCTTCTGCGAAGCAGTAATGCTAGCAAAGGAGGTGGCGGAATGAGTGGGGGAGAGGACTGCAGGCTCCACCTCCCGAACATGACGCCGACGTCGCGAGGCAGCTTCAGGCTGCCGTAGGTGTAGCATGTTGACGGTGAGTCACCCTGACTCGTCTTCCACGTGTCTGCAACTCATGTATCACGCGATTATGGACCATGACCGGAGCCCTGTCAGCAATGGGGCCTCCATAGAAGGCCGAACGTCTGCCGGGGTCGCGACTTTCTTAACAGGTAACCGTAAGCATGAAACGGCAGAGAGTTATTGGAGGAACAGTGTTTTTTTTTAAGTGTGGTAAAATTAGTCCCTCCTGCCCTGCCCTGGGTGAGTAAAATGGTTGTGGTAAAATCATCAAATGATTCCACTGAACTCATTTGATGATTTTACCACAGCTAGGTACCGTCAGGGCAGGAGAGACTGTCAGACCAGTACAGACTAAAATCCACGGTGCCCTTTAATAGCCCTTTACATTCCGGGGTCACGGTATATAGCTCGTTAGTCCACGGGACCATGAAACAACAGGGAGGATTTAAAAGTTTTCCCCCTGTTGAGAAATTCCAAGTAAAACCTCGTCTATTAAATAACTATAATTATTCAGTCACTACATACATACACACATTTCCCTTTCCTGATCAAATAGAACGCAGAGAAACTACCGGAGTTCGTAAATAATAAATATGTCAAGTAAAGCCTGCGGGCGGAGGTTGTTTGTGACGTGAACGGCTTACGATGTCAACTACTGTTACGAAGTTTTTAAAGAGAAATTATTTTGTTTGTCGTTGATGTGTATTTTGAATTTAAAAGACTGTTCAGTTTGAGAGTAAAAACCGAAACTTCCATGACGTGACCTTCATTTAGTTTGATTTCAGTGCTCAGGTACCACCAAGCGAAGAAGAGTTGTGCCGCAATTCACAAATCACAAGGCTGATGCACATATTATACGTATCACAATGGCCAGCCACGTGACACGAATGTGTATTCCAGCTCAGTCAGACTCTGTCAAACCGCTGGCTATATAAGCCCCTTTCCTTCGTACTTGCTTCGTACACAAGGCGACGCAAGTCTCCAATACCTTACGACTTTGGTATCCAGGTGACTATTACAATACAAATCCATAGAGGTTCGTGCACAGGCACGCGCCAATGGATACCAAAGTCTTAAGGTATCGGAGACTTGCGTCTCATAGTGTACGAAGGGGCTTAGTGTGCAACTTCAAGTAAAATTGATACCTAATATTTCATGCCTATGGTGGGTGGAAATCGTCACGCGAGCGTCCGTCGGACCGCTCTGCGTGTCTCCCGCGGTGGCTACGTCTTGTTCCGCCTCCTCCTTCACTAGTTTAAGAGCCTATGCAGACCTCGTTTTTACAACGCGCGTTTATAGCGATACAGACCCGATGCGCACGCAAGTCAGACGCAGCCTGTCCGCTCGGATTAATAAAAACGCGCCGTCGCCGCGCGTTTCAGAAAAGCGCGTCCACGTCGCATTTGAAAACCGTGGTGTGCATAGGCCCTTACTGAAAGTAATAAGTACTACGAAAGGTAAAACTCATAAGTAAAACCACGGAATATAGTATATGTAGTATCAGTAGGTACATAACAAATGCCAACAGAAATACGATGCAGGTGTGTTTAAACAAAGTCCCGGGTTTGTTTGTCTTGAACTTATGTGTGTTTGTGTCATAATTATGTTACAGTTTACACTTAGATATATGTATGTTTCGTATTTGTACGTAGAATATTTGTTCTACTGCTTTACAGTAGGAGCTTTTGGAATTTGGAATAGTTTGAGGAAAATAGTTTAAAGATAAATAGAAGAGGAGGAAATTATAATTCATAAGAGCAGTGAAGGTCCAGTGGTATCGTCCGCGATTTAAAAGTCGTGGATTCGAACCCAGTCAGGCGCATTGCTCTCAAAACGGTGAAAGAAAACATCGTGAGGAAACCGGCATGGTCCTACTCGAAGTCATATGAAATCTACCAGCACGCACTAGGCCCGCGTGATGCATTACCTATGGAGGCCTATTTCCCAGCAGTGGAATTATTTATAGGCTGATCTGCTGCTCTATATCTGGCCTTTATCCACATAATTATAGAGCCAGATGTTTTTAACTAAAAATACGATATCGGGAAGGGTTTTTTTTTTACCGAAAAAGAACTAGTTGTTATTTATAAATGACTACTGTAATGCCATGGCACAGATCGTCATTCACTGGGTACCTAAGTATCGAATCCGCAACACTCAGCGCAACAGTCGAGCCACCGAACCAACCGTGCCATATTATGATTTCTATGTTATCGGCCTATTGCCGTGCTGAACGCTCGCCTTTCCCGAAGAGAGCCAACCATCCCGATCCTGGGCAGTCCGCATCCATCCGCTGCTAGCTAAATTCTCGGGGCATCCTTCAGCTGGGTACTCACTTAGCAGCGTAGCACGTAACGTATCAGATACGGTGCCTATCAAGTGAGTACGTAGGCACGAGCCCGCTGCGAACCGCTCGCTGTAAGTTCGCAGTGATACCGCCTCTCGGCGAGTCATACAAACACAAAGGCGGCTCGCAGTGTGCTCGGACGAGCCGTACCCACTTGCAGGTTGATACCGTATCTGATACGTTATGTGCTACGCTGCTAACTGAGTACCCAGCTTTCTGCGTGCCCATTCGTGGTATCCACTCCAGTACCCGATGATGTAGTATAATTCTATTTCATTTCTACTTTTTTAAATGTAACTAAATCCAATTCAATAAATCATTTTCACTCCAGTTTTAGATTTAGGTAGTTTGTTTATATTTATCAACTAAAATCAAATTCCCGACAACCACACTTTTATTTGGCCATCAAATAAAAACAGTAACTGCAATAAACTCATAGTCATTTTTTTTTTTTTTAGCGTGGTAAAATCATCAAATGAGTCCTCCAACCCCGGGCAGGGCGGGAGGGACTGTCAGACTTCTACTGACTAAAATCCACGGTGTCCTTCATAGCCTGTTACGTTCCGGGGTTACGGTTAGGGAATAATCCCGCGACCCCGGCAGGCTTTGGCCCTCTCTGAGAGGGGGGCCCCGTCATTATGCTGACGCTCTTTGAGGCGCGCGTGGGACACAACGCGCCGTCGACCCGGGCATGGTCCTTGGTCGGGCAGCGAGTTGCCCTTTACTCGCTGCCCGCATGCCCGCGCCTACGGTGGCCGGAGATCGTCGCGCGACGTCCGTCGCCGTGGGCGTCCTACACCGCGGTTGGGGCGGAGGGAGAACTCTGTCCTCTCTCGCTCGCGGCGCGCCTCCTCCTTCGCGAGCATTACTGCTTCGCAGAAGGAGGCGACCGCTTCCCACTCCGTCTCGCCCCGCAGCATGGCCGAAACCAATGCCGGGCGCGAGAGGTCTCCGCCTATCGCAGCCGTGAGGACACGTCGGTGCGCCGCCCAAGCTGGGCAGTCCTGCACCGTATGCTCCACCGTGTCCTCCGGGCGATCTTCGCAGTGATGACACCCAGACGTATCCTCCTTCCGCATTAGACACAGGTACCTCCCGAAGCACCCGTGCCCGGTGAGGACCTGCGTCAGGCGGAAGGTAAGGACGCCATGACTTCTCTCCAACCACTCCTCAAAGAGGGGTCTTACCGCCGCAATTGCGGCGTGCCCGAAACTCATAGTCATACGGAATAACTGTTGAAATTCAGTTTTTTTTTTTTTTACAAAACTACAGCAATACGCGGCAAACGCAATTGGGTTTTATAGTGTACATAGTTCAATTTATGATGCCGAGTTGCAGGTAGATTAGTGTTCGTGTATTGCATATCATATTTCGGGACCTGTTGTAACCAGAAACTGTTTTCTTAAGTAAAGGTACGAATTCGTAGCCGACTGCAGATGGCAGGGGCACACGACGAATCCTTGCGATACGGTTTATAATACGTATTTCCACGAAATACCTTGCGCAGCTTCCGACACACGTCACACGATTGCAAATGACGTGACGTCCGATTGCAGATCAGTACCCTTAGCACGAATTTTCAGTATTTGAGACGTAAAGTAAACTGAAACTTTGACAAAGATTTTCTTAGGAAAGAAAAATTCGATCCGCGGGCAGGATTCGAACCTGCGGCCTTCGGTCTTCCATTTCTAACGTCACCATGAGACGTTAGAAATGGAAGGAAGAATTCGCCGCGGCAGGTAAGATCCTCGGTTGCTCGGTTGGAAATGAGTGTTGGATGTACTGAATCCGAAGGCAGGTTCGAATCCAGCCCGTGGATAAATTTTTTCTTTCCTAAGACAAGAAATCTTTAAAATTCACTACGCATGCGTTAATGCGTTTAATATTTATGGAACTTTGACAATTTCAAATTGACAATTTTCAATGAAAAAATTAGTTTATATAAAATCAAATAAAAATCTTGACCAACTGCCACACTTTTATTTCCAGCGAAAATCCGTGAATTCCAACCAGGCGGCTAGGTTGTGTAGTGTCATCGAAGCATTAATGTTTTATAGTATGTTATTTTGGAGCGGCCAGCGAGCGCGGACATGCACCAGATTTATGACGCACAATGGCGCTCAAAACATATCCTAGGGATGTTGAAGTTGATAAAAATGTGGGGCGAAAAACTGGGTGAAACAATTTAGGGTTGCCATTTTTTGTATGTTTTTGATATCTCAAAACTGTATCTCCACCATTATCTGTAGCATTTTCTGTTCAGTGCTACATCGATACGGCCTGCCTTAGATAATTTAAGGGCTTTTTTTTATTTAGGTTTCGAAGTACTAGTAATACTCAAAAGCCAAAGTTCAAGAGGATGCAGTTGACGTGACAAAAAGGAAGAGGGGTTGCGAAACATACACTAATATAATAGTTCCTTATCCCGACTACTTATGCATTAGACAATACAAGTATTTCTTAGGTATTTTAATTGACCCACATTTAGTTTATGCTAACATTGTAAGAAAAAAACTTGAGATAAATTAAGAAAACGTTACAAAGTTTTATCAAATACCTAATATCTTAACGATCTGATTAAATAAATATCGAGCAAGCCTTTTTATTTCCCTCCTATTAAATAAGAAAACACCCACTTAGGTATCTACTTTTAAACCTATCGTTGGCAACACCTACTCAAAATTAATCAATTGTGAGAACTGAAAATAAAAATATTAAAAATCTAAAAAAAATTGTCTGTACGCATATACATTTTGTAACACTTTGCAACTTTTGTCATAATTATTATTTAGAAGGTAATAATATTATTTTTCTAATATTATTACCTTCACGATTACTTTCCACGTACTGATCAAAGCATGCCTTCCTCATCTCAACACCTATTTAATTTTCAAACCCAATGAAGCGACCAAAGCGTTACGTCACATGAAGTGTCGCTTGCCAGTAACAAAAAAAGGAAAAAAGTTTCGATGCACACCATATCCCCGCTTTGTCCGTGCCCGACTCGTGCTTGGCCGTTTTTTACTCTCATATATCCGACGAAGTAAATGGCATGGAAAAATGTTTGTGTAATTGAATACCGTTCGAGTTTTTTTCTGTTGTTGTTATTTTTTTATGCCGTGACGTTGTGGCTTCGTGTTTTTTTTGTCGCTTCTGACTATTTTTGCTTTTTTTTTAGTTATAGCTCAAAAAATCGGTTTGAAAATGTCATGCGTTGAGAGCCTTTTCATTATTGGAAGTATTTTGTCAAACACTAAGTGTCCAAGCAGAGTCAAATACTAAGTTCTCAATGATTATGAATGTTTTTCAATTATAATTAAGCATTAATTATAGCTATTACATTTTATCTCACTAATTGAGATTACATTTTCTTAAAAATGAAAACCGTTTTACAATAGGTACCAAAATAAAGTAAGTACTAATATTAACAATAATCGCTTCTACATTACTGAAAGATAGACATAGAAGAAAAAGGCAGCTTAAGGCAATATAAATTGTGCTTAGTCTACTGTAGAAAGATTTTTTACACATCCTCCCTTTTCCAAGTATAATGACCACTAATGATACCCTAGAGGATGTAGGAAAGCTTAATCGCAAATACTGGCCAGTAACAATTCTTAATTCCCGGGGCGATTCAAACAAAATTGTATAAAGCTTAAAAATATATTTTTTGCTGGTAACACTAACGATGCTGACCATACATCGCTTTCAGCGCTAAAAAAGACGTTAGTACAACACATTACTGCTTTTGTTTTGTGCTTTTTGCAGCGGAGTTAAAATGATGTAAGAGATAGTTTTGGATCGACTTCAGATGTGCTTTTAAAGTGCTGTGGTGATATTAATGCTCCCTTTTAGATTTTAAAATATGTGTTAGCTAAGGTAAACTTCAGAGAAAACTAACCTCTTTTGGTAGTAACATCACTACTAAAGGGGGTGAGATTTATCTGAAGGTGACAGTACATAATCGTTTTACTCGGAAGATTGATATACATTTTCTCTTACCTCCAGTATTTTCTTTGAAGTAAGTATTTATTTTCTCGAAAAGCTAAATATCTCAAAAAATCCTAGAGTAGATATTGACATTTGACGTCAAATTAAGGGTGGTTTCGCACTACGTCCGATCCGTATCCGATTCGAGCCCGTGAAAAAAAACCACGGTCGGAATTCGGATAGCACTACTCCCATCTCTGACAACTCGGATTCACTTCGGACGCAGTGCGCGAGCTTTAAATACAAATAATACTATGGCTACTTCGGCCCGTCATTTTTTCTCCGCAGCGGAGATTCTCGCATGACGGAAAGATATCAATAATTGACGGAAATCAGATCTAGTGCGTAAAATACCATAGAAATAGTTCTACTGCTAATACGGACCGTATTTTCATGGGTTCGGATCGGATTCGGATCGGACGTGGTGCGTAAACGCCCTTACAAACATTTCAAATGACTGTCTATCTAGTCATCCACCTTAAGAGCGACATTTGTCTTAAACATACCTACATGAGTAATACCACTGAGACACAATAGTACTTATTTGGGTCCTATTCTCTGATTTGTATAACTATCCTTTTGATGTGTAAAAGAAAAACATGGATCATAAAACAGACATATTTATTTAATGAAGTTACCTAGTTTTACTAAGAAATTTAACCTCCAAACTTAGTTAATTGTCATTCCCTCGTTACAAATTAGCACTTACGTATGCATGTGTGCAGTTTGGGAGCAATTAATGCTGAAACTTTAGTCGCATAGTTTGTTCAAAGTACGTGCGTTTCGCTAATAGTTAGTGATGATATTTTTGGCTACTAATCTATGTAGTACTTTGTCCTTTAAGCCAAAAAAGCCTTTAGCACCGGTCCTACAAAATGATCCTTTTTAGGGATTCGTAACTAAGGGTAAATAAAGGGCAACTCGCTGTCCGACCATGGACCATGCCCGGGTCTACATCGTGTTGCGTTCTACGCGCGCCTCAAAGAGCATCAGCATAATGACGGGCCCCCCTCTAGAGGGCCAAAGCCTGCCGGGGTCGCGGGACTTATCTCATTCCCGTGACCTCGGAACATAAAGGGCTTCTGAAAGACCGAGTCTGACAGTCCCTCCCGCCCTGCCCAGGGTGGAAGGACTCATTTGATGATGATACCAAGCTAAAAAAAAGTGTAAAACGGCACTTGAAACCCTAATTTTTCACTAATATAATAAAATTAAAGAAACAAAAAAAAAAACGTGCCGCAAAATAACCACGATAAACACACAACATTACAAATAAAATAAACACAAAAAAAGAAGAACTTAAATCTTTAACAAATACCATTATCATCTTCCTGCACTCATCCCATTTTACTTAGGGTCAGCGTAACACGGTTTTTCTTTCATTCTCCTCTATCAGCCGTCACATCATTACAATAGTAGTATAATTAACCTCTTCTTCTTTTCATATCATTCCTTAGACAATGCATCCATCTTTTCTTTGGCCCCCTTTTCTCTTCTATTTTTCCTCTCATATTATCAACATTCATATTCATCACTCTTTTAGACACATGAGTGTAGACAAATATAAAATGAGTAAAAAGAATAGGTTGTCTCATGACTACGTCAAATAGGCCCAGTTCAGCAAAATGTCTAACAACTAGGGCTCGACGCTGTTTTTCAACTTCATAAATCTGCATAGAAATGGTTGGTAAATAAGCCACTGACTATACATTGACCCATCTTTCACAAAACAAGCAGAAGGCGTCACTAGAAAATCAGATTACAGTATAAGTACCAAATACCGAACTATGGATCCCCAGAGCATGCTAGTTACAAACTCTGACGAAAATTAACCGCTACCTTTCATGAATAATTCAGTAATTTCAAAACGTTGCGATCAATTTTGCTAGAAGCTTCGAAATGACCTATATTGTACCTAGCTTAGAATGATGAAAGCATACTGAGCTATTTTCGTCTAGGAAAAAAGTAGGTGTTCATAAAAAATTCAGCGTCTTCGCTCGCGTAGTTGAAAATTATCCCACGTGAGTTTTATTCCAGATTGCAATAATATCTGCGCCAAAGATGACGTGATGAGAAACAAACATCCATCCAACCAAACTTTCGTATTTAAATATTAGTTAGGAAATTAGGATTTGTTAGAATTAAAGCAAGGATTACTAATGATGGCATTTTCTTGACATTAGTTAGGAAGTGTTAATAGAAGTATGAAGATGGCCAACGATTAAGGCTAAACCCAGACAAGCGTAACTTTTAAATTGTGAGTCGCGTAGTTTCATGAAAAAATCTTTTGCTATTCAAAATGAGTGGTCTGCATTGTATCAGATTCCTTACCACGAGCTATAAACGCGATCAAGGCTCTTAAGGTTGTGTGAAAGAGACAGCTATACAAGTCATCTAGCACCATCGCTTTCCCTCAGCCTAAAGATTCAAGCTTTAAGAGTTCATGGTAGGCCACCAGGATACTAAAGTACGCGCCCTCACAACCCAATGTTTTCTGGCTTCAGCCTTTAGTTTTGCTATTATTATTTGAAATGTGTGAGCCCTGAAAAACACACGCTTATCACGCCATTAAAAGTTTCCACAAGACTTGAAAAGTTTCAGTCAACAGAAAAATCCGCCAATATTTATACTTAGGTACTCATAAATACAGGTGGCCTATAGAAAAGTTTATTTAACGTGAGAAACTTTTAGTTTTGAAACTTAATTATTGTCTCAGCGATTCTCAAGTTGTCGCCGGAGATATAATCAGCTGAGAGCCACTCTTATAAAACTTAGTTCACTTCTTAATCACGGGTTTGCACTCCGTATTTTAGTTTTCAGTTTTCATTGTGATTGGAAATGAAAAATTATTATGGTAGGTAGAAAGTGAGGGAAGACTCTGCCCTAGATTTTTATAGTGAAACTTAAAAGTTTTTATGCTTTTCGCTACGAATGTCTCCTGTACAGTCTGTCTATATAATCATAAAACTGATGTTTGGTGGAACTAGAATAAAATTATTCAAAGTAGGGCAGTAAATCGAGGTATATCGTATGTCATCGACTTGTTTTGCAACTCGTTGTCACCGTAGACTTGAAAAGGAATAAAAATGCAATGTCAAAAACAAGTAGATGACATCCGCAGCGCCCTCATTGATTTTCATGATTTTATAGACAGACTGTATCGTAGGTTACATTCATAACTTACACTATAATTATAGTTGCAATTCTAATAAATCCGTCAGAGTCTCTCGCGGCCCGCTTCCTCCTTCACGAGCATAACTGCTTCGCAGAAGGAGGCGACCGCTTCCCACTCCATCGAGCCCTGCAGCATGGCCGCAACCAATGCCGAACGCGAGAGGTCTCCGCCTATCGCCGCCGAGGACACGTCGGTGCTCTGCCCAGTATGCTCTACTGTGTCCTTCGGGTGATCGTCGCATTGGTGACACCCGGGCGTTTCTTCTCTCCCTATCAAGCACAGGTATCTCCCGAAACTTTCGTGTCCGGTGAGAACCTGCGTCATCCTATAGGTCAGAACACCATGACTTCTCTCCAGCCACTCCTCTAAGAGGGTACTTATTGCCGCGGTTGCGGCGTGCCCGGACGTCAGAACCTAGAAAAAATTATACTGTGTTTCGACGATGTAGTCACATCATACACCGAGATGTCAAGAAAAAAAAATTGGCGTTTCTTTGCTTTTCTTCTACATACCTACTATAAATGTAATAAACTCAAAACGTATGGAGTAGTGTGGGTTTTAGAACTGCAACTGCGATTCCTGTCATACAAGATATCATTCTGTATCGAGGTTAGACTGTTAAAACCAGAATACTATACCGATACAGACATAGATAACGGTTCGAATACTGTGTCGATATTTCCCAATACGAATCCGGCATTTCCCAACCAAACTTACACAAACCAACTCGAAAATTCAGAAACCATTTCCCGAAGTCTCCCCACAAGACTGCAAGATTTCTCACCAAGAAAAACTTCAAGAACTTCAAGCTATCACAAATATTTTAATGAAATAAAGTTTTAAGCCTCTTTTGTAAACACTGATGCACTTCATTCTACTTCCATCAAGCGGGTAAACTAACCAAGTTGCTACTTAAAATGCTGCCAAGGAGCTGGTGTAAGGCATGGGATTTTGGGGGTAGGAGAAACAGAGTGGAAAGTTCCTCGCTACCTGGTGATAAGGAAGGTACCTTCCAACTAGATGGGTGTTGTGTCTGGTGGGCTTTCTGCCCGATATTAATAGTCGGAATATCTTTGTGTTCTAATGTCGAGGATAACTTAGATTGCGCGATGTCGACATCTTAGTTTCTCAGTCTCTGCATAGTTGGCGCTTCTGTTCTATTTGTAGTAGATTATGTCCGCTACAGGCTGATTCATTCGATGAATTGCAGTCACATCGGTATATTATAAAGGAGCAAAGATTGTACCCATGTATTCTGGTAAACAAGGTAACATAGGGAATGGAAGATTTGGTATCATAATGTGGAGTAGCAGCAGCCTAATTGGTAAGCTGTCTGGAGTACTTATCCGGAGGACACGGGTTCAAATCCCTCTCGCAACTGGATTTTTCTTTCTTCAATTTCTTTACGATACGCGACCAATGTGTAATGCGTATGATTAAAACTATATTTTACCCATGGTTGCCATCGTACTTTTGCCCTATCGTTATTTGTCATCGTTTTGTCACACGTACTCCGCTAATATTTAAAATGGAACGAGATTTTCTATAGAAATTTTAAACTTTTGAACTGAAACTTTACTTGAGAAAAGTAAGTGAATTCAATGAGCTTTGTCACTTACGAAACTTATCTCATTACAAGTTATCCAAAGCAGAGAGAGACTGACATCTGTCTCTTCATGTTTAGTATTTAGTGCAACACTTTAAAAACTAACTAACCATTTAAACAACATGTTTTTTTTTTTAAATGTGCAGTGTGAAAAAAAACTAACGATAGACAAAGTATTCGTTAAGACTAATCAAAGGAGTCTAAACTCGATGGGTGCATTTCATTATAGCTAGTTTCTACTTCCACCTTCCAGGTCCGTCATCAGATCAGTCCCATGTCATTATAATATTGCATTGTCACATGATAACACGGTATACAAAATATAGATACGGTGTACAAAATTTCAGAACAATCCGAAACCGAGAAGTGGATCAAAAACTTGCAAGTTTTGATTACAGACAATAGGACGTATAAAGCTAAATGAAAGCTTGCGAAAGAAGACTTTTAACTTGCATAAGATTCCAGAAGTTTGTAACTCAGACCATAAAAATGCAGCCCAACCAAGTTGTGAGCTGATAAACGAATAGTTTTGTCTCAGTTTCGCATACTTAACTGCCGTCTCCGTCGTTTAAACGCCGGATGAGTTTAAATAAACTTTATCTTCTTATTTATTTTTGAATAAAACATGAGCGGAGCTTATGAATTTGTAACGCCATCTCTTATTCAACATGTGAAGTAAACTCGGAAGTTTGAGTACAGATGGCGGGATAATAAATTTGAATTTCGTAGTAGTATTTTAGTAGCAAAATTTATTTAATTTCTGTTTCTTGGTTTGTTCTATAGCTGGATGGTGGAGGTCAGGTAAATAGTTGTTCTACTTTAAATAACTGGTACTCTACACATCCAAACGACAAATAATAATTGAGAATAGAACAAACAGAGAAAGATAAATATAATAGTTATATCATTGAGTTAGCTTTTAATTTAATTTATTGCCATAACAAGTACTTATATTTTTAAAGCATTAAAAAAAAATGACTACTAAATAATGGAAAGTCATTGTCGCACCAATGAAATCTGACAGTCAGCCATTTTTAAACTGTCAAACTGACGGGGCTCCTAAATGCCTGCCTGGTTTGCGGGACTATGTAGGTTCCACGGCCCTGCAACGAAATGCGCATTTAAAAAACCGGCCAAGTGCGTGTCGGGCCACGCACACTGTAGGGTTCCGTAGTTGCCCATTAAAATACTTATGCGAACTAACTAAACTGATTCGCTGAATTTAATTTTAAAAAGAAGAATTTTCAAAATCGGTCCAGGAGTATTTGAGAAATCGGGGAAAATACATAAGAAAAAAGATTACAACGAATTTAGAATCTCCTCCTTTTTTTGAATTTAGTTAAAAATAGTTGACGATAAAAACCTACCTATCCCCAAAAACATACCTATAAAAGCTGTAAAAATAAAGTTGACAAACTTATATTTGCAGTTGTCTCCAATACATTTTGTTTAAGAAAATATGATATCAAGTACATTTTATAAGTTGGTCGACTATTACTCGTAAAGTTGTAAAGCCTACTTAGTCATGATAATTTTCTTTTAAACTTCGTTATATGTACTACTATTGTGAATTTTTTCACACCCCCAAACATAACCGTTTAGCTGGTAGAGGGGGGGGGACACTCGAATCGAGCAAAATTTATCACTTTAAAGCTTAATATTTCACAAACGAATTTTTTTATCAAAAAATTGTTAATGGAAACTATCATTATTTTTTAAAGGCCTATTTAATGATACCCCACACTAAGGGGTACGCGAGAAAAAAAAAATCCTCACTTTACGTGTAAGTACTGGAGGTACCCTAAAAAAAAATATTTTACGAGATTTTATTTTACCACTTTTTCGGAACAACAAATCCGTATATTTGCACCAAATTACAGCTCTCTAGTACTGTGCGTCTCTGAGCTAAACTGCGGACAGACGGACGGACGGACGGACGGACGGACGGACGGACGGACGGACGGACGGACGGACGGACATGGCGAAACTATAAGGGTTCCTTGTTGACTACGGAACCCTAAAAACGGTCTGAATTTTAGTTATGAAAAGTCCGACAGTCCCTTCCGTCTTTCACTCAGAGTGCGAGGACATATTTTATGATTTATTAAGGACTAAATATTTTGGGGAAAATATCTCTAAGCAAGAATTGCTCTCTCTTAACCAAAAAACCATTGCGTTATTTAACCCGCTGTTCAACTTAGAAACTTCTTCACTCTGCATAATTAAAGTAAGTTCCAAGTGCTAAACTATAGATACTTACTCAAACTTAATGCAGTAAATTGAGCTAAAAACTTTTGCAATATAGCTAAATCTTTGCTCAGCCAACACCAAAAGGTGGTGGCTCCATCTATCTTCAAGTTGATTCAAACTCAAACACTCAAGTATAGTCAGCAAAACTTGTTGTAATTCTAGTTCAGCTTGCTTTTCTACAAGTTTTTGAATTTGTTTGTTTATTTTAACAGCGTATTATTTGATGTTTAAACTAGTTTTGTAGCGGCAACGTGAACATAAACCGTGGTACCACAAAAACTTCTAAATGTCTGTTGAACTTGTCTAAAAAATGTTAGATTATGAACGTTGAAATAAGGTCGGTTTTGCAGTCACGCTTTTTTTAAACAAATTTTCAACAGAATTATGTTTAAGTTTTTGTAGTAAAGCCGAAAATGTTTAGAGGATTGTATTGCTATCGGTACTGATACCTTTAATATCCTTAAGTTATGAATCGAGCTACATGAACCGAAAAATTCTTGCACTGACTGGATAGGTCTCCTCAAATTATGTCTTTCAAAATTTTTATAAGGGCCAGTTTTTTATCAGAAGGTAAGCTAACTAGTCTGTAGTTAGTTTCGCATTGTTACATTTTTAACAAATAGTAAATGTAAGGTAGTTTACACTTAACTATTCATGAAAGAACTGATTATCAGGGCCAGTTCTTTTGTACCGCATGGTCATCTAAGAATAAAAGAAATTAAAAAATTCACAAACTTAAATAAACTTATCAAAATAAATATTAAAAAATAATTTCACTATTCTACTTTTTCAATAAATTAACCTATTTCATAACCTTTGCCGTAATTTTAAATCTTCCAACGAAATTATAATTTTAGAAAGATTTTTGAGAATTATCTGTACTCTGCGTATTTAGCGTCGTAATTTTAAATCGTTCTTCAAAATACTAATTTTAGAAACAAATTACTACTATAAATAATTCTCCTAGAAAGCTCCTTCACATGAATGTGGAAGCCACAATAACTCGGACGGAGTAGATTCAAATTCACGGCATTCCATCGAGATTCCGCACCTTAACGATGGATATAAAGGCTAGATAATATTAAAACGGACTACACTAGTTTATGCCAGAGGCTTTACCTTCGTATATTTCAGTAATTTTTGACTGGCCTGTTAGTCTAGTGGTTAGTGACCCTGACTGCTATGCCGAAGGTCGTGGGTTCGATTCCCACCCGGGACAAATGTTTGTGTGATGAGCACGATCATTTGTTCTGTGTCTGGGTGTAATTTATTCATAATATGTATGTATTTATAAATATGTAAGTATGTTTATCAGTTGTCTAGTACCCATAACACAAGCTCTGCTTAGCTTGGGACTAGATGGCGTTGTGTGATAGTTGTGGAATATTATTTTTATTTCAGTAATTGAAAGCGACAGGCCTGTTGGTCTAGTGGTTAGTGACCCTGACTGCTATGCTGGAGCTCGTGGGTTCCACTCCCACCCAGGACATGTTTGTGTGATGAGCACGATCGTTTGTTCTGTGTCTGGGTGTTTTATCTATAATATGTATGTATTTAGAAATTTATGAGTATGTTTATCAGTGGTCTAGTACCCATAACACAAGCTCTGCTTAGCTTGGGACTAGATGGCGTTGTGTGATAGTTGTGGAATTATTATTATAATAGTAAGTGTTCCAAAGAATGATAGAATAGTAGTACTAGAATAGCACCTATACTTTAGCCAGCGGTTTCGTGTGTAACTTGAAAGTTATTCTACAGGAACGTAATATCTCAAGATAATCGGAATCAAAAAGTTATTCTAGAATACCACAACAAACTTTTGCATTAAAAAATAAAAACGTAAAATTGGTTGGGTTGTAAAAATAAAAAAAGGTTATGAATTATGTTGGCCTTATGAAGCTTCATCATTACGTAAATACTACATGGGAAACAATTATATTTTCTGTTTCAAAATCGATATAAATACTTTACATTTACATCACTACATCACTCGCTTGTGCTAGTGCTCTAGAAGCACTAACCTGGTTCTAAATTAATCATAACTTACTGCAGATTATTCCAAAATGATCATACGAGAGTACCAAAGCGTTTTCGTCGACAATTTAACTTCTAAAAGTCACAAAGGCCTATTTTTTCAAAGATACCAAATAATCGGAAAGTGGGAATACTAGTTTTGAATATAAAATAGATCTAGCTCGATTTGGAATAAGTGGCAGTCATCCGATCTCTGAACGAAATACCTATTTCTATGCCGAAACGGTTTAGAATAAAAACGGTTTATTGCCTCGGCTTTATAAATTTCTTTTACATCCAAATTTTTAGTGTTCATTCTAAGGAAACAATTTTTTAATTCTAAACGGAATTTGGAAGCTAAAAGGTCGGTATGTACAGACGGAAAAACTTCGAACAGATTGGATTACTCTGAAAGGTTGGTCAGGCCGAATTTCTTTTTTATATTGTTTTTGCTTTGTAATCTAGGATAGGCTATTAAAACATTACTCTATATTCCATAGAAGGTTCACAAAGTACACCCTGCTACAAATTCCAAATTTCCTTCTACAATAGTACATTACTGCCGCGGCATATAATGGCTACTTTGCTGGTCGCGCTGATGATGGCCGACAGCGCAGCCTAGCGCAGCTCCAGGCCGACACAGCGCGGTCAGCATGCACCACTTGATGGACGAGCTGAGATAAAGGCCGAGGCCTTTACAGTGAGGACAGCAAGGGCTGCATGATGGCCAAGCTGGAAGGCCTAGAGCGTAGCTAGGCTAGCTCGAGGCAATCATAGCGTGACCAGCAAAGTAGCCATTATATGCCGCGGCAGTAATGTACTATTGTAGAAGGAAATTTGGAATTTGTAGCAGGGTGTACTTTGTGAACCTTCTATGGAATATAGAGTAATGTTTTAATAGCCTATCCTAGATTACAAAGCAAAAACAATATAAAAAAGAAATTCGGCCTGACCAACCTTTCAGAGTAATCCAATCTGTTCGAAGTTTTTCCGTCTGTACATACCGACCTTTTAGCTTCCAAATTCCGGTGGTGGTTGTGTATATCAATGGTTTCAACAATAAAAAATATCTCAAATAACCTCTCAAAAAGTGTTTATAAACGAGAATTGCAAGAGAAATTCCTTAGTGGCCGGTGGACGGCCGGAGCGATCGGACGTGAGGTCCACGACGAATTTTTGTTGGTCCCTCTCGCTCGCACCTTCTCTCGCTCTAACGGTGATGACGAGCAGTTACGCATCTCAGGTTGCTCTACTTTATTATGTTAAAATATATTTTTTAACCGACGGAAAAAAAGGAGGAGGTTCTCAATTCGACATGTATATATTTTTTATTTTTTTTTATTTATGACCATTCTTTACTTTCTCTAAGGTGGTCCAATATCAAAAAATCTTTTTTTTTGTTGGACAGAGTTTATCTGAAAGTTGGTCCCATTTAAATATCAAAATTAAACTCGGGGTAGAAAAAGAGGAATTAATTGTCAAATTTCCTACAGAATTTTCAGTTGTGAACCGATTATTGTTAAAAGATATGGAGAAGTAACTGAACAAGTTGGAACGAATTCCGACCTTATCGACATTTAAAATTTAGTTTGTTTTTTCTCACTTTCACGATCGCTAACATTGCTCCTTCATTAAAATCCGGTGTTTGCATAAATGTCAGTAAGGTCGAAAATAGTTTGAACATGTTTTTTAAATTGCTTAACGATAGCAAGTTAAAAAAACAGCGTCATGCGATTTTCGCCTTAATTGACATTTAAAATTTAGTTTTTTTTTTCTCACTTTCACGATTGCTAACATTGCTCCTTCATTAAAATCCAGTGTTTGCATAAATGTCAATAAGGTCGAAAATAGTTTGAACATGTTTTCTAAATTGCTTAACGATAGCAAGTTAAAAAACAGCTTCAAGCGATTTTCGCCCTTATTGACATTTAAAATTTAGTTTGTTTTTTCTCACTTTCACGATCGCTAACATTGCTCCTTCATTAAAATCCGGTGTTTGCATAAATGTCAGTAAGGTCGAAAATAGTTTGAACATGTTTTTTAAATTGCTTAACGATAGCAAGTTAAAAAAACAGCGTCATGCGATTTTCGCCTTAATTGACATTTAAAATTTAGTTTGTTTTTTCTTACTTTCACGTTCGCTAACATTGCTCCTTCATTAAAATCCGGTGTTTGCATAAATGTCAATAAGGTCGAAAATCGCTTGAAGCTGTTTTTTTAACTTGCTATCGTTAAGCAATTCAAAAAACATGTTCAAACTATTTTCGACCTTATTGACATTTTAAATTTAGTTTGTTTTTTCTCACTTTCACGTTCGCTAACATTGCTCCTTCATTAAATTCCGGTTTTTGTATAAATGTCAATAAGGTCGAAAATCGTTTGAACCTGTTTTTTAAATTGCTTAACGATAGCAAGTTAAAAAAACAGCTTCAAGCGATTTTCGACCTTATTGACATTTAAAATTCACTTTGTTTTTTCTCACATTCACGTTCGCTAACATTGCTCCTTCATTAAAATCCAGCAAGTAACAAAACCGTTGGTTTCTCTGTCTCCCGGTGGTAATGGACTGTGCCTATGACAAGGAGTGCAGTCCTTGGATGGGACTGTCAGATTTGTACTGACTAAAACCCACGGTGTCCTTCAAATAGCCCTTTATGTTCCAGGGTCACGGTAATGAGTACCGCGACGCCAGCAGGCTTTAGCCCTCTAGAGGGGGACCCCGTCATCATGCTGACGCTATTTGAGGCGCTCGTAGAACACAACGCGCTGTCGACCCGGGCATGGGCCATGACTTTTTTTTCATGATAAAATCATCAAATGAGTCCTCCCCAGGCCAAGCGGGAGATACTGTCACACTTGTACTGACTTAAATTCACGGCGTTCTTTAATAACCTTTTACGTTCTGGGTTTACCACTGCGGCTGGGATGTAAGGTTTACGCTGTCCTCTCTCTCACGCGTCCCGCATCTTCCTTTGCCAACATGACTGCTGCACTGACCTTTTTTTAGGTTTAATTAGTTAAACACGATTGTGTTTAGCAAATTAAACCTAACAGAATTTAACCTATGAGAATATTTAAATAGTATTAAAACACTTGTGTGATACTCGTATTATTACAAACCAAGCAGGGTTGGCATGATTAAAACAAGTTGTTTTAAAACACCTGTTTAAAACAGTTTGAAATTAAACAGTGTTTTTTATTACCCGTTTCAACTACTTTTTAAGGCAGATGAATGCATATTAAAATGAAAATAAATTAATATTCAGGAGTCTAAATAGTTTGACATAAAACCTTTCGAGTTTAATGCCATTGTTATGTCACATTTTTAACTTTTATTGACACTATAATAAATGAAATAATGCTTAAAATTTTTAGATCACATGTTATTCCATTGATCTTTTTTCAAAAAAAATCATTTCAAAGGGTAAATTTGAAAAAATATAGTCTAGAAATGAAACATAATTGATTTATACGTTTAGACATCAACAAACAAGGTGGAATTAATTTTAAAAAATAACCAGAAACTAAAAAAAAAACTTATTTAAAACATTTTGAACTGTTTGTTTTATAAATTTGAAAAAAACTGTTTTTTTTCCAACCCTGAAACCAAGTCATATTAAAACTTCTTATTAAGCAAAAATTTCTATAACTTCTTTTAAATAATCCTTATTAGAGCAATGTTCTTATCGTATCAAAATTGTTTTATAATAATTCAGTGGGCAGGATGTACGCGGGGGATTGCGGGAAGGGAGCACGAAATTTGACGTACGATCGACTGGCCGAACGCGATTCAATTTTGTGCAAAAGAAGACGGAAGCCTTAAAGCAAAAAAAAAGTCACTAAATAAAAATTAAAATTTCGCTGAACCGCGCTTTTGTTACTTCTTTGTATTTTTTTTTTTAATATGGAATACAATCTTTTTGTGCCTACCTCTTTATATACAAACAGCTGTGTTTTAAATAAAATCTTTTTGCATTTGTTTTTTTAAAACGTTGAAACGTCAAAATAGCGGCCGGCAATGTATTACCGACCTGTAGAGCGGCCAGCAAAAACATTACTGGCCGCTCCTTGAAACACTCCGGCAAAGGCGACTTTGCTCAAACAAGGTTGTCAAAATAATGACCACATTACATGCATTTTTGAGTAAATGTAATTCCTGCTACAAATGTCAAATTCCTTTAAGGGTCTATAGTACCTCAGCATAATCTTACTCGCTCGCACTTGCACGTACCACGCACTATTGCTTGCTCTTTCTTTTAGCTGTCTACACGCAAATCTGTTTATTTTACGGCGAAAAAAAAGGAAATTCAAAAAAGTAAATAACATAGGACCTGCTATATAGTTAGTTCAGTTAGTATAAAAAGTTTCATGATCTAATTTTAAGTATTATCTGATCTGAGGTATTATCTGCCAGCGTTTTATTGTTCAATTTAGAGGTAACTTTGGGATTTTCTTGTCGACGCGGAAAATTGAAAACTCAGCACAAATGCAAGAGAAGCAAGGTACAGCTAATTTTATCACACTCTCCCCGGAATTCTTCGCACACATGCATTTTGCAATTTACTCATTTACAACAAATAGGCCAATTTAAATGAAATAGTGTTACAGTCCTATCTAAATTGCAACCTGTTGCTATATACTGCATTAAAAACGAACAGTTTTACGTTAACATGTGTTTTTACTGTACCAGTTTGAACCGGATAAAACTGGATGAAACCGGTTGAAACTGGATCTCCCCATTTTTATTTAACTTCAAAATTGAGATGCAAATGCGTGCGTTTTTTTTTGTTGTTGCTACATTATAATGTCACTGTGGACGCTGCAGCTGTCCAGTTACATGTTGTCTTTTTTTTTGTTAATAGTTTTGTTGAATTTTGTAATTGTTCGTGAAAAACTTTGACAATTTATAATTTGTTGAAAAACGCGACGAGAATGGCTGTGCCATGGAATAAAATGTGGAAGATTAAATTTAAAATGTGTGTGTTTTCTACGAGTAATGGCTTATAACTTTATATTTTGTTATACAGTTATTAACTGTCATGTGCCGTAGGTTTCTGGATTTGATTAAATACAGACGCACTATGGGGCATTTAGGCGATCTAGCTGGCCATTAACCAAATTCCAAAATAGTGAATCCAGACAAAATAATACTTGAGTTACAAAATACAATGACTGGACCACACAAAAAACGCGTATGAGCGCTTTTCTACCCGCGTGGCCGTCTGTAATGACCGTCGACTTTCGATCGTCTATTTAAGTGCGCGCTTGTATCATTCGCAACAGTTATTTTTTAACAATTTCGAAGTTATTTTTTATGATTCGTGTTAGTTTCCTGAGAGATTTTGTGATAAATATGGCAGAAGCAGGTATCTTTACATAATTATAATAAAATCGTAGAGATGTCATTCCTGTACATTGAATATTTTTTTCTTTTTGTATTTTTTTCGAGATAAGGGATCGTTTCTGATGCCGGTTCAACTTTTTTTTTTTCGAAATTTTTTATGTTTTTTTGATTTGATCTATCTCCGAAACTACTGTAAAGTTGTCGATCAAATTTTCCTCAAATATTCCTAATAATAAATGCTTCTGTTAATATGCTAAGTATTATTACGCTATTTTTCCTGGGAGATATGCAATTTTGAATTTTGTTGTTTTTAGATGTTTGTTGATAGTTGGAAGCTAAACCACTGGATATTATTTAGTAATTTTTTCCTCAAATGTTCCTTAAACTGCTCTTCTATTAATAGGATATGTATAATTACGCTATTCCCCTTGGGGGATTAGCAATTTTATAATATGTTGATTTTCAGTCATTGTTGACATTTGTACAAGAACCGCTATTTAAAAATCACCGTCAGCGTACTAGCCAGTCCGGTCGGTAACCTGCTTGACTTTCGTGCAAGGGGTCTCTGGATCAAATCTCACAGATTTTTTTTCTCTTTTTGAGTTTTTTTTTTATTTGTCCTGAGAGTTTTATTAAATAATTAAAAAAAAACGTGCATACTTTTGTTTCAATATTATTCGCGATTTTAAATAATTACTATTTTTTTTTCAATACTTCTCTAGAATATAAATCTACACCGATTTAAATTGTAGGTAGTAAGTTGGATATTTTTTTAAATTGTTTCGAGGTGTGGAATTTTAAAGATTAGAAAAAAATCAGGGTTTCTATAATTTGTGTTTATTTATGTTTTGAATTGGTGCTCAAACCAGTGCATAGATTCTGTTTTAAACGTCGACAAGTTGTACTCATCGAGTCAGATAATTATTTATTTTTTAGGTATCACGCGGTATGCTAAAGGAAGAAGAGCAATGCTATCGTACGTTCAATTTGCAGCGATACTGTAAATCGACGCAAAAATGATAGTCTAAAGGTGCGTCCACATCTGGCGAATGCGCCGCAAATGCATTTGCGGCGCATTCGCCAGATGTGGACGCACCCTAATGTTTAAAATAAACACGGTTCTTTGAAATTAATGTCGCTCAAATAAGGACGTTTCCTATGCAAACTATGTACCTAGATATAACATTATTGATCTAAACTAATAATAAAAATGCAAGTATGTTTGTTTTTTACCTTTTCACGCATTACTACCTACTGAATCGATCGTCCCAAAATTTAGCATATACGTTGTCAGGAGTATAGACACGGATATAAGGTATCTTACATCCCGAATAACAGAAGAGAGCTGTTTCCGAGAAAACAATTACGTTCATATTCCAGATGGCGCCACGCGATCCGTATTGTTTCTCAAATTCTAAAATAACGCAAGCGAAGCCGCGGGCAAACACTAGTGTAAGAATATATTAGTAATATTTTTATCATCACGACAATGTCTGTTCCTATTTTTTTTTAATTTAACTGGTAAGAGAATTTTTTTATACATTCTTAACAATTTTTTTACAAAGATTGGAGGATAAGTTGTATATCAGGGTGCGTCCCGGCTCTCTTTTTAAATTATATTAGTAGCCCCATGTCACTATTTTCTAGAAAAGTAAAAATCTGTTCCGATTTAGTCCGATTTCATGAAATATCACCAGTATAGAAATACATAAAATACAAGGGATTTTTTATGTTTGTCCGGGCTAATCTTTGAAAAAACTGAACTGATTTCGAAGGGACTTCGATTGATAGTTTGGAGACTTTTCAGAGAGTAATTTAGAGCACTTTTTATTTATCACGGGAAAAATTGGGTCCCTTAAAGTGTGGTATATAGTTTCAAATGTGAATATCCAAATATTTATTATAATTCATTTGAACTCAATTACCAATTTCCGTGTTTTTATTTTTTAATTTCATGTCCTTCAGATGTAAGACTATTAACCAGAACGCAACTGAGGTTGTGTCGCATTTTTGATAAAATGCAACACAACCTCATCCTGATACCGAATCTGAAGACACATCTTTACTCACGTGTTTTTATAGTTTTTATATCTTTGATTACGTTAATACATACTTATGTCTATTACACAGCAAAAATCTGTTTTTATTTACCGAACATGTCGTAGTTAGGCACAGAAAGCCTTAGTAATCGGTTTCAGAACCAATTAATAACGTTGATAATTTTGACCAGCTAGATCGCCTAAATGCCCCATAGTGAGACGTTTAATTAAGTTTTTTTTCAGGACCGATGTATTATTTACCTGTCTCAAACACTTGTAAAAATACCATTTAATTGTAAAAAGGATTAATTTAATATTTAAAAAAAGTGTTTTTTTTTAAATTTCTTAAGTTTTTCCCAAAGATTATTACTTGTATAAGTACAAACGAATGAGATAGGCCAGCACCTTCCTTTTTGTATCAATAAACATCATAAAATATCTTTCTTTGTTTTAATTTTACGCTCTAAAAACACAATAAAATTAATGATCATCACGTCCACTATTTTTATTAGCATCTAAATCCCATTCCATACAAGCGAAAAGTAATAAATTGTTCACAATTTCTATCACGTACGTTTCGTAAATAAACTAAGAGAAAGATACTGTAGCACGTTATTGTTAATTTGCGACTATTGTGACTATTTGTGACAATTTGTGACTATTTTGTGACAATTTGTGACTATTGTCACAATTTATTGCATCGAGCGTTCATTTATATGCAGATGTTGGAGAAAGAAATAGTGTTTTGTTTATAGTTTGCGGTTGAATGAATCGAGTTCAATGGTGAGAATTATTGTTATATTTTTAGGGTTCCGTAGTCAACAAGGAACCCTTATAGTTTCGCCATGTCCGTCCGTCCGTCCGTCCGTCCGTCCGTCCGTCCGTCCGTCTGTCCGCAGTTTAGCTCAGAGACGCACAGTACTAGAGAGCTGTAATTTGGTGTAAATGTACGGATTTGGTGTGCCAAAAAAGTGGTAAAATCTCGCGTACCCCTTAGTGTGGGGTATCATTAATTAGGTCTTTAAAAAATATTAATAGTTTCCATTAACAGTTTTTTGATAAAAAAATTCGTTTGTGAAATATTAAGCTTTAAAGTGCTCAATTTTGCTCGACTCGAGTGTCCCCCCCCTCTACCAGCTAAACGGTTATGTTTGGGGGTGTGAAAAAATTCACAATAGTAGTATATATAACGAAGTTTAAAAGAAAATTATCATGACTAAGTAGACTTTACAACTTTACGAGTAATAGTCGACCAACTTATAATATGTACTTGGTATAATATTTTCTTAAACAAAATGTATCGGAGAACATGCTCTTCAACTGCAAATGTAAGTTTTTCAACTTTATTTTTACAGCTTTAAAGGGGTTATGGGACATCTCGCCCACGAAAAAACTGGCCCACAGGCGAGATGTCCCCTTTTTAAAATGTGCTTGTTACATTGAAAGAGAGTAGATTTTTTGAGTTAAATCTAGTGAATGATCCTCTTATGCTAACCGAACTACTTATAAGTCAAATTAAAAACTGCCTAAGTCAAAATACAACTACAACTTTGGTTCCAAGAAATAAACGTATAATAAAACCATGGATAACTACAGGAATCCTACGGTGTATACAAAATAGAAACAGAATGCAAATGAAGGTGCGGTCTGATCCCTCAAATTCTATCTTAAAAATTACCTATAGGAGATACCGCAATTACTGCAACAACTTGATTAAAAATCTGAGACGTAAATATGATAAGGAACAGCTACTATATGCAAGTAAAAATACTAAACTAATGTGGAATACCATAAACAATATCACAAACCGTAAATCGAATAAATCTCAAAATCTGGAATTATTAGAAATAAAACACACCACACAAGACTCGGTAAATGAAGTTAATAACTATTTCTCAAAAATTGGTAAATCGCTAGCAGAAGAAATTCTCAGCAATAATAATCTATCACAAACTCAGGATAGTCTCGATGATGTTACAGCACGGGTCTCTTCTTTTGTGCTTTTAGAAACAGATCCAACGGAAGTCTACAACATACTAATGAGTTTGAAATCTGAGAGTACACCAGGATGGGACAATATACCCACAAAATTTTTAAAATTATCACATGAGGTAGTTGTACCAATAATTTCACAACTAGCAAATCTGTGCTTTAGGCAGGGGATCTTTCCATCTGCCTTGAAAAAAGCTGTTATTACACCTGTACATAAGGGTGGAGACAAAGATGATGTAAATAATTATCGGCCAATATCAGTGCTTCCTGCAATTTCAAAAATTTTAGAAAAATTAATAAATATTCGATTAATAAACTACCTTAACAAATATGGTATTATATCCAGTTCTCAATACGGTTTCAGACAAGGATTATCAACTGAAGATGCAGTTCTAGCGTTAACCTCTCATATTGTGAACAAAGTGGATACAGGAAGAAAGTGTCTAACAGTTTACCTTGACATAAAAAAAGCATTTGATACGGTCTCAGTCTCCATCCTTGTGCGTAGTTTGGAAGCTTTAGGCATTCGGGGAAACCCACTGTCTCTGCTTACAGATTATCTTAAAGATAGGAAACAGTGTGTTAGGATAGGGGAGTACACGAGTGAGGAGGCTTATATCAGTTTTGGTGTTCCACAGGGCAGTGTTCTGGGTCCAACCCTATTTCTCATATATATTAATGGCCTTTGCCATAATTATGAAAATTGAAAACGGTCGGGTATTCTCTTATGCTGACGACACAGCCGTTGTTTTTACGGGAGATACATGGAGCGCTGTGTATAAGTCTGCTGAAAGGGGCCTAGCGAGGATTGCTGGTTGGTTGAACTCCCATCTATTAACACTGAACACCTCGAAAACCAAATACATTGCATTTACAAAATATAATAATTCTCAACCGGGGTCTAACTATTCTCTAAGGATCCATAGCTGCAATGATCCTTCGGGTATTAATGGAAATTGTAATTGCAGTGAAGTGGAAAAAGTCTATCACATTAGGTACCTAGGTGTTGTGGTCGATCAACGTTTATCTTGGCACACACACATAGAAGTAGTCATGGGCCGAACAAGAAAACTCATATGGGTCTTCAAGACATTGCAACATGTGACTTCTAAGGACCTCTTAAAGCAGATTTACGTCTCTCTAGCCCAGTCAATTCTAATGTACTGTATACCAGTATGGGGCGGGGCTACCAAAACAAAATTCCTAGAACTGGAGCGTGCCCAGCGATCTCTTCTGAAAGTAATGCATCTAAAACCATACAGATTCCCAACTGAAAACCTATATGCACTAAGCGACATTCTAACGGTCAGAAAGCTGTATACGCTACGAGCTATTTTGAAACTCCATAAAACACTACCTTATGATCCTGGATCCCAAAAAAAGAGGAGGAATTATGTAGTAGCACATGTTGTCTCAGCTAAAACAACTTACGCAGAAAGACAATATACTAGACAGTCTGTAAACCTGTACAACAAAATAAATAAATGTTTGAACATTTACGCAATGACACTTAGAGAGTGTAAAAAATCACTAACAGACTGGCTGAAAAGCAAGACTTACAACGACATAGAAGCACTCTTACAAACATCTCGATAAAGCTAACCTTGATACATAATACACACATAGGTGTCGCGCACATATTATATACACACACGTGCACACACACACACACTCACACACACACACCCACACACACACAGACATAAATATTATTTCGCTGGATTTATAATTGTAAGTTTACTTTTTTCTCATATTTAATTTTTTTTTCTTATTATTATTACACTAGTTTACAAGGTTTTTTACCCAAAGATGAAACTGATATGTTTCGGTAGACTTATAAACCCTTACTTAAAAACTGAAGTTGAAAAAAAATTAGGACGTCAAATTTTGGAAATATTCATTATTTTTATTATCTATCATTATAATACAGTTATCTCAAAACAATTAAAAATGGCTCGTTTTACTCCTTTCTTTCATACTGATTAGTATCAATATCTCTTATTATGGACCAGCAGAACCCGATAACTAGCAATTTTATCCCAAAATCCTTTGTATCTTTCCTCAAAAACCTTTAAATCTCGGTGAAACATTCACCATGCTCATCACTCACGCTTCCCAGGTTCTCAGGGACAAAATCCAGATAAGAATGTAAAAACTGTTTTTTTTTTGTAATTCCTCAATAATTTAGAAATAATTTCTGCATAATTCTTAAATTTATTGATTCCCAGGAAATTTTTCACTACCCCTTCAAAGGAATACTGAGCATCTTTTTCAACATTGGTTAAGTAACCATCAAAATTTTTATACCTTGATATCTTACTTATTTGTGGTTTGTAAGTGATGTAATATCAGGATATTGTCCCTATGTGCTTTCAGTTTTTGTTGTTAAAAACGGTAGTTTCAGTGAAGCAGAAGTAACAGTCAGTAGTATGACTTGCGGGTTCTCTCCATGTCATTAGTATGCAGATTCGCAAAAGGTTTTTTTTTTATGCAGCTCCGTTTAATAAAATACTTCTGCAATTTCCCCACACTACACTAAGAACCCATTTTTATCAAGGTTTCTTACCGAGATTTGCAAGCAATGGAAATACGCTCGTGTTACGGCTTCAGTGAGAGGTCTCTTAATTTTTGGAAAAATATATTGGCCACAAACATAGCAAAAGTTATTTGGGTTTAATTTACACTATCTGGGTGACATTTTAAAACAAATAAAAATGCTCAAATAATACATAAACGCTATTAAAACAAACTAAACTGCGACACCGCGAACAAATTAACTTAAAAAGTTTAAATGTGGGTATTTCAAAAATTTGACGTGATAAAAATATGACACATTATTTTTTGTAGTAATGGGATGGGCAGAAAACATATCCAATATAAATTATCTTTGGGTAAAAGAAAAACTTTTTTTTTGTAAACTAGTGTTATATACCTTGTTCATTCTCACTTTGTCAGTTAGGAAGAGGGGGGTTTCCTAGCACAGGTATAACAATACTTAAAAGGAGACCCCTGCGTAAGATAATTTTCTTGTAAATGTGAAAATGAAATAAATGGTTTTTTCTTTTTCTTTTCTTTATATTCGTCCGGACCAATTTAGAAGTACGAGCCAGATGTCTTCTATTAAATAGTAAAGGCTATTAAAAGGATATTTCGGCAAAATCGTATATGTTTAATTAAATATCTGTTCAATAATAGTATAATCAGCAAAAGTACTAGGCAAGCATAAGTTCAAAGTAGTATAATTATTTATGTACTCAAATAATAATTCTAGGCAGGAGGATTATTTAAGTACATAATTATCACTTTCACACACATCTGGCCCGTTCTACTAAACTGGTCCGGGCGAATATACCCATGCACATTTTAAAAAGGGGACATCTGGCCTGTGGGCCAGTTTTTTTGTGGGCGAGATGTCCCATAACCCCTTTAAAGGTATGTTTTTACGGTAGGTTTTTTGGGGATAGGTAGGTTTTTATCGTCAACTATTTTTAACTAACTTCAAAAAAAGGAGGAGGTTCTAAATTCGTCGTAACCTTTTTTTTAATGTATTTTCCCCGATTTCTCAAAGACTCCTGGACCGATTTTGATTCCTTGCTTTTTATAACTAAATTCAGCGAATCAGTTTAACTAGTTAGCATAGCTATTTTAATGGGCAACTACGGAACCCTACACTGTGCGTGGCCCGACACGCACTTGGCCGGTTTTTGTATTTGATGGGGTTGCTAGTGAAAATTGCTGAAAATGAATCTCACAACCGCACCTGCTTCTGTAATGAAAGTCAAAATACAGCGTTCAAGGAGTGTTTCTCAAACTCTTTAGATATGTACGAAAATGAATTTGTCGCAGCTCCATTACATCTGAACTTAATACGAGTACATAAAAGATCTTCCTAGTTGAATGCTCTAGCTGTTGTTTGATTAACTATGACGTTATTATGATTAGGATCACACCTATCTCTTCAAAAACGTAACTAGTCAGAATCATAAGTCGTCATCAAATGCGAAATCAAGCTTACAATGTTCTTTCCATTAGCTGCTGCCCTTTAGGGCCCGGTAAATATCTGTATCAAATTTAATAAAATCGGTTTCATCGTTTTGACGTATAATCTAAACGAACATAAACACTTTTTAACTGAATATAAAGAACGATTTCGGCATAAATACACTTCTATGAAAGCGTGACGAGGCAGATATATTAAAAACAATTTTGCTTACACAAAAAATGTATCTAATTTACCGGTACCAAAACAAAATGCGATATCTCGGGGCCCAAGGTCTGAGGCCCGGGGCCCATTCATCGCACATCTCATTCACGCTTTTCTAATTACTAAAACGGGCCTCATTCACAGCAAACATCTGTGCCCTAAGATAAAAGACCGAGATTATATTAATTACTCTTTCTTGACATCATGAAAAGATTCAGGATGAAAAAAATGGCCTTAAATTATTGATAAGATTTTTTGATGAGTGAAATTAAGGAGATTTAATGTGTGTTAATATTTTTTCTAAGGTTCAGTTCTGTAAGGAAAATTCTGAAAGTAATGCTTTGCTTTAATGTGTCTTGTGATTCCTAAACGCGTAGCTGACTAATTCTGTCTCTATTCTACCAATAATTAAAAACATACCTAGTTATTTCTATACAATAGCACGGAAGACCTATGAGAGGAGAGAGAGGCGTTGAAGCGGCTTGATTAATTAATTTAACACTGAGGAACTACATCCTAATAACACCAAATAATCAAAAAAAAATAGGTACTAAAAATAGGCATTATGATTGAATTTTGGATAAACTACCAAAAAAGTAATGTACCGTAAATTCTTTTGAAAATCTTTGACATTTGTATACAAAACGTTGTCGTGAATACGTCGAATACTTTTTTAAACATTTTCAATAAGTAACTTTGTAAAGCCTTGTACTTTTAAACGACCTAACATGTTTCCAAGTAATATTATTAGTACTTTAAATTCAAATGGGTTTGGTAAGAGTCAGGAGACCCACTTTTTAGGCTTAATCTAGGTTGAAAGATTAGGTAACCACATTACTATATCAAACACTGCTTAACCGATTTTGATGAAACTTGCAGTATTCCCTAAGGTAAACGATCATTAGTACAACAAAAAAGAATGTTGAAAATCGGTCCACATTTGGTGGAGTAATCGCGTAACAAACACACAAAAAATAGAGCAAAGACCATCCCATCATCCACATAGCAGAAATGCTCATAAAATAAAGAGTTCTAAACCAAATTGGATGAAATTTTTATGGTACCAAAAGGAAAGAATACTGCATCGAACAAAAAAGGACCACACTAATGGGACCAGAAACCACGAAGTAAAAAAACATTTAAAAAAATACCGATGGAATTGAGAACCTCCGCCTTTTTTTTAAGTCGGTTAATAAGAGTGTCATTGAGTACATTATTTATTTGAATGGAATTCAGGATTTCATTCATGGTTCATCATAACCCCAACGAAGCTATAGCTAGGCAGAAAGAAGCCAGTGAATTTAAAATTCAAAGAACGTAACTCTAAAAATCGAAAAATCTACTCCAAATGGTCCTACAATAAATTCTCCGATTATTTTCTAACACCACACTATCTTCGGGATACATTCTCAAAAATCCAAAAGCTTTCTCTAAAGTTATCCTCTGGAGGGCACTTCATTAAAATAAGAGCTTGTTACACCGGATTTTTGTGATCTATAACTCTATGAATTATGTTAAAAGTGGGTAGGTACGCCTTTTTGAAATTCCAGATAGTAACGAAAAGGTTTATTCAAAGCATTTTAATATCGGCTTGAGATTTTCTGGATTAGGCTTAGTGCTGAGGTGCTTTAAATTTTTGAGTGGGATTCTAAAATGTGAGTTTTAGAGGCGGTGTTATAATGATTAGGTTTGAATTTAAACTAACGTTATCATGTCAATAAGATCAGGCAGGAACGTGCTGTTAAACTTTATAGTTTATTAATCTTTTCTTCTATAAACTTTAAGTCGAGAGAAAAAAAAACAAAGTCACCGACCGTTTGAAGTCGGTTAATTTTATTCTGATCTTGGCAGCATGGAGCAATGCTGCCGCTATACTAACTGTTCCGCATATTCTAAATCAAAATTGTTATCAGCTGCGCAGCAGAATTACCTCGTGTATCGTCATCTCCTCCCTCTCCGCTTCTTTTTTACAGAGATAGTTAAAATACTATTGAAAATATTTTATTTACGATGGGTTTGCTCTTGACCTTAGTCTAGGTCAAGGGTGAGAAAGACACGACGATGGAGCGAACTTACCCTGAAGAAGCTTGTTCAGTCTAATTTTGAAGAAAAAAAGAGAATTTACACTGAAGCAAATATTTCAGTTAAATACAACAAGCTTCATATTAAAATATTCGTGGATAGCTAACACTAAATACAACATCTCTTATCAACAACTAAACATAAATAACATCACCTTTATTTCATCGTTATCTACGTTTACACTAAATATATAAGGGTTGTAGATTATGTATGTAATCAGAATGCTAATGCGGCCCTATCACGACTGCCTGAGTTGGCACAAACATTTATTTTATAATATAATCTGTAAAAGGGACGCGTCTTTGCGGCGCTCTAAGCGACACGTTGTTTTTGAGATAAGTAAGAATAGAGAATACGAACAGAATTAAATTATTATTTTTTATTTGAAAACGTGTTAACGGAAAAAAACTTAGATTTTATAATATCCAGGTTCCTAGAGTTCCACTGAGAATTGAAGCCAAATACACGGTGGACAAAATTATCCCCCCGTCGCTCGTTCGATTATTTCGTAACATAATTCTCCAAAAACTTTTAAATGTGTGCATGCCACTCACTCAGATATTCACGAAAAGGTGGCTCCACGAAAAACGTTACGGAAATTGTGGACATTTTATCATCTAAGATTGGATTTATGTGAAGAAACGAAACGATTTTAATCTGCATTATTTTAGAAAATAAATCTATAGTCTCCTGAATAAACTTCTAATATTAGTTTTGATTATGAGTGATTTTCTCAATATCAATCGGGTTATTTTCACGAGACATAAATATCTTTTCAAATGGATGTGCAGTGTAGCTGTCACGAGCAATAAAAATGTAGACACAAAGCGATTCACTTCTACGTTAATAAAATAAACTTAGTATTTTGGAAACCATACTATTACTAAATACGAGGAGGTCATATCACAAAGTGGAAAACGTTATTTCTGAATTTTAATGAGTGTCTGCAATTTATAAAACTTTGTTTGTGTTCTATACTATACGTTGCCAAAATATACTTAACATAAATAATAAGATAGATAATTAATATTTCATTAAATAACTATGCGATTTAGCTACTACATTCAAACCAGTTAAAAGGATTACCAATCGCAACGCAAGTTTCACCTGCGCCGCGTATCGTTATCCTTTCTAGTGGGAAGTAAATTGGAGTGAATCATTTGTGAGGAAAACTACACTTTAACCTTCTGATTTAGTACATTAGACGCTCTTGCTAACAAGAGCGTCTAGTGTACCGAATTAGAAGGTTGCAGGTTCAACACCCACTCGTAGTCTTTTTATTTCCACAAAAAAAAAGTACAGTTTTAGGCATTCTTTACATTCCGTACCTACGCAATTGTATTAGCACCTCTAGAATCCAGTATTCTAAAGAATACCTACTACTACTATTCTATAGAATACTGGATTATACAGATTCCTGGTATGTATAAATAATACAGTAACGTCCAAAACCGTTATTAAACTTTCTAGGCACCACTATACATCAATATCATAAAGTTAGACAGGCTATAATGCTATAAAGGTTTCATTGCTACCCGAAAAGAGTCCATATGGTGAAACTTTACCAATTATAACATTTACTATTAGAACGAGTTGCGAACTACACGGTTTAACTCGTAAGACAAAAAGCTGTAACTCATCTTTTGTCGTTTTCAACTTACTGCTTTTTTTTCATGAAGTATCTAGCATTAGATTTACTTAGGACGGTAATAATTGTAACTTTAATAGGAAAATTATTAAAATAATTAATTACAGAAAAAATGCCGTACCGTACATAATTATGGAAATATTGATGGATGGAATGCAAAAGGCAGACAAAAATATACAGATGGATTATTTAGCGTATGATATGAACAAAAAAGTGAATGGACAGACCTCGAGGGAGAAAGGAACAAAAAAACACATTGCGCTGGCACCAAATAACATAGATCAGGTGTGAAATAATTATCACCTCATATAATTTTGAATGCAAAACATTTAAACTCACATTCGCAAACAAAGTCAGCCAAACCCAGAACAACGACCAGGTGGCATCATGACTTCTCAAAGCGTAAATCTTCAGGCTGTGGGAAAGAGACAGAGCCATAGAAGTTGTCTAGCGCCATCCCGTTCCCTGAGCGTAACCACGACGTTATGGTAGGCTATCTGTAAGTCACACAAATATTTGTCCCGAGATGCAGAGAACTCCGTAATGCTACGCCACTACGCAAAACAGTCACTGTGTTCCCAAAACATAGATTTTACTAGTTACCACATTTTGGTTTTCAGAGACAGCATGTGGGTGCCGGAAACTGTAACTGTAATACAACTCTGAATGTGTCTCTGGATTAAAATATTACATTTTCATATTTATTTGAATAATCTAATTTTAGGTATAAGTTCATTGTACCATGTTTGTTCTCGAGCTTGATGAATAAGTTTTGAATGTAAATATAGTGTTTTACATTGTATGTTTTCTGTGGCAGTTTGTTAGTTAGTTAGCCTTATTTGTGTAGTAGTTAAAAACGTGAATGATGACTAGATTTGATTCCTAAATCTGATATAATCACCATCATCTGCCTAGCCATTTCCCAATTCTTTATCGATGAAAAAAATACTAAGTACTTAGTTGGTGGTCACGATTTCATGCGCTTGCTGCTTCTCCCACATACCTATCTCTGTACCGAAGTTTGTAATAATTAAGTAGTTTGACGTTAAAACGAATACAAAAAAAAACACACACACACACAATTTCTCATGTATGGGCTCTGAAATAAAGGTTTTTTCTTTCTTTCTTTTTATTCCGCCTGGGCTTATCTAAGAAGAATAATAGCATTATGCAACATCGAAGTTTTATACCTCTGTTTTTTGCCGTCAGAGTATTTCTAGAAAAATGACAAAAATATTTGCACCGCTCTATGAATCCGGTCGCGTAACTGTCTCATCACGAAACCGTGACCATGGAACGTAAAGGGCTACTGGAGAACCACCGTCTATTTTAGTAAGTACGAGTCTAACAGTTCTTTATTTAGATTTAACTCTTCCAGCGGGAGAACCTTTCATATTTCTTTGTGGATACAGTTGAGTTGAAACTCTGCTTCTATCTAAAAAAATTGTTATACAACGTTTGTGTACACAGTTAAGTTGAAACTCTGCTTCTATCTAAAAAAAATGTTATACAATGTGTAACGTTAAATGCGCTAAAACCTCTCTCGGGGTAACTCAGCCCATGTGACTGAACAATGTTTGTTCTAAGACTTTTGGAAATTCACAATATCTATACCTACCACAAACTCGATCAATAAATAAATGCTTGAAAGGAATGCCCCAAATTCCGAAACACCCTGTTCTCGCATGCATGCTACACATAGCATAGCTCGGTGCAGGTATTGTGTAGAACCTACCTATACTATAGACATTTGACCCAAGCTACTTAACCTAGTATACTACAGAAACATGACCTAACCAAGTCAGTCTAGTATTCAGGCATGGTCGCCGGCGTATATTGTCCTTTCGACCTAGGATTGAGCTAAAACAAATATCACCATGTTTGTCTAAGGCGACTTACTGATGATTCAAGATGGGCAACGGTGTGTTCTGAGCATATAATGGTTTAAGATCGTGTCTTTGCTGATGCTGAAGGGAATGTGTGCATAATGGAAACCGACCGAGTAATTTGTAGGAAAATAGATCTACAATTTAGGATGTCATTGAAGTTGAGCTGTGAAATGTGCATAACATAAAAAATTAAAAACCAGTGTTTAGCTCCGAGACAAAAGTTTATCAAATTCTGTTTTACCACAAAACGTTACCAGAAAAAGATAAACACCCGTTGAGCGCTTGTCTAGAAAAAGTAATATCAAGGAGACATGTCGTTATGACGTTGTAAATTTTTTTAGACAAGTGTTCAACGGGTGTTTAATTTTTTTTGTGGCAAGATGGCAGAAGTTTAACTTTTGTGTTTTATCCCGATAAACAAGTGTTCAACAGAGTCTGTTGAATACTTGTTTAAAAAAGTGTAAAGCTGCATATCGACGTTTGAATCAACATAAAATGCCGTTTTGAAGTTGACAGATTTTTAAACAAGTGTTCAACAGGTATTTAATTTTTGTTGTAAGACGTGAATTACAAAAACTTGAATCTACAGTTTAAAACTACTAGGTTTCAAAATTATACAGCCTTATGACATGAAATCAACAAAAAAAAATGTACAAGTATACAAATTGTTTGTCTTTAAACGCGAACAGTGTTTTGAAACCAATTTGGATTTCCCCGGTAATAATGTTAGGCGCCCAATAGACTGGCAACCCGCCAGATATCTGTACGTACCTGCCAGATACCCGTACGTACCTGCCATGTTTACTGGCAATTTAGGCGCTATACAATTTTACTGACAACGTGTTCCTAATTTTGTGCGATGTTTGAAGAAGTAATAAAACGTTTGGAAAGGTCGGTTTGTGAAAGTGTTTTGTGTAACATTTTGTTAAAGTGTTCTTTGGATAATTTTGAATGGGAAATTAGTTTTATTACATTCCTCGTAACTAAAAATGCTTTCGTGTTTCTTTTAATTCATTATCTTTGTCAAGCATGCCCGCGCCTCAAAGAGCTGATAGCCATCTGACGGGGCCTTCTTAGAGGGTCAAAGCCTGCCGGGGCCGCGGGACAGTCTCATCAGGTAACCGTGACCCTGGAATATAAAAGGCTATTGAAGGATCACCATGGATTAGTCAGTACAAGTATGACGGTGCTTGTCATCACGCCCTGGGTTGGAGGACTCATTTGATAATTTTACTACGATAAAAAATATATACAGGTGAGTTAAATTTTCAGTTCTGTTACCGTGTACCATAGTAGGTAACTCGTTTACTTTAGCCGCTTTTCATACGTTTAGATATTGCAAATGATTACGTTTTATGTTCAAATTTTGTGGGAATTATTTATTCTTTTTTTACTACAATCGTGCAAATTGATAAAAATAATACGTGGAAATAAAAGCCCTGTAGTCTTTCATTTCACTGATGAATGATTCCAAAGAAATTAAGTGGACCCATGCTTTGCAATCTTCTTATAATAAACAGTCCGATTTTATCATCAAAACATTGCAAGCTTCATAAAAATTACAGATAATCAATCTAACTGTCATCACTAATCCATCACAACACTCCATTCGTAATTAATATTGCGAAAAATTGAGGAAACAACACGACAACATCTGAAGGCCGAATGACGAAGGACGGAAGACGAAGGACGAATGACGAAAGAGAGCCGTAATCTCAGAGCTGAGTAATTAAATTAATGTATTTAATTAAGGAGCTTGTGATTGACGATAATTGTTAGAAAAACGTTACATAGCGTATGTTTTATTTCAGTTATACGAGTAAGGATGGCAAGACTTTTGTGAGTAATTGTAATAATATATCAACCAAAAAAAAAGTTACAAGTTTCAAAGAAGGATAAAAAAATAGATTTGAGTTAGCCACTCAAAAAAAAAACGAAGCAAAAATTGTTTCCAACATTAAATAATGAACGATGTACAGTGTATTTATTTTTCACCTTCCAACCAAAAGTCTGAGCTAAGGTATACAAAATAATCTAATTAGTAAGACTGTAACGTTGTGGATTACCAACGTTGCATTTCAAAACTATAAATAGTTCATTAATATAAATTTGTAGGTATGGGTAGTTCTTCGAAATTTGATTCTTTGACTGATTCATATGGTCAAATTTTAATTTGACTTTCAGCTCAGTAACACATGCTCATATGAAAATAGATATTCCAAATAACATTTATTTGTTTGAGGGACTCCTTTTTACAAAGTAGTTTTTGAGATATTGACGTTTAAAAAATTTGTGCCCAGATGAATCAGATTTTTTTACAGATGAATTAGAATCAGAAATAAAAATGGGTTTTGTATTAAGAAAATAATCATAATATAATAACAACAATAATATTTTTTTATAAAACAATTAATTTATTAACAGTGATCGTATTTTCAAGGAAAAAATCTGGTCAATTCAACAATAAATTTTTTGTTTTTAAACTAACAATTACAGAAATAAATACTTACATAAAAGCGAGAATTTTGTTATAAATAGGTAGTAAATAGTTATTTTAATGCTACGTTATAATATTCTCTCGGTTTACTTATAGTTTTTCAAATATAATTCTTTCATTTTTTAATTTCCACGCAGCATACTTGTCTGGATCTTTTCTTATTTTCCATCTTAGAAGGATGCAAAATTCGTATGTTCTGTGAGTCTCTTTTTCTCATAGATATATTTTTTCCATCTATTCTACTATTGATAGTGGCATTGTTGTGAACAGCAATTAAAAATAAAATAAAATAGATAGAGTTTGACTTATGAATAAATACCGAAGAATAATGTCAAAATTATCTCACACACACTCTACTGACATGGAAAAGTAAAATAACGTAACAAAAGTGCTCCTTTCTGGCTGGAAAAGAGGAAAACTAATTTATTTTCAGATTCATATGGGGTTTTGAACATATGAATCAGGCACAGATGAATCATGATTTTGCCTAAACTCATGCATAACTCATCATTAATACAGACTTCAGTATTATCACTTTTTTACACGAATCTGTAACCCAAAAGCATCACACGAAACTCAGATTAAAGTTTTAAAACAACAAAATAAAATTAATAAATAAGGCATTGTAATCAGTAAGGTACCTAAACCAAGCACAGATGAATCAGACGTTTACCTTTGTTTCACCAGTTTCTAAGCCAACCAGCCTCGCGTCCGCCTTCTAGCACGTCCGTTGTACGACAGGTTTCCCCCCACGTGGGATCCCAGACTCTCATCATTATTCCTCGACCAAGTACAGTCAAGCGAAGCTTACTCCACATGAATCAGTATTATACGCCGGACACTTCTTATTTACTTAATTAAAAACACACTAACGTAGTTATATCTAATATGTATTTTTTTTGTAAGAGGTCAATTAATTACCTTTCGATATAACTTTAATTTATATTGATGAATCAAAAGGAAAATGCAACATCGACCATTTTGTTCCGGAAAATGGGAAACGGACGCCCTATATGAATCAGGAGAACAGACTTCAAATTTTTTTATTTTGTGTCTAGATGTCTACTATTAAAAAAATATCATTTGTCCCAGGTAGAGCTAAAGCTAAACTGTACAGAAAAAAATATTACATGCCGTTTGGTTAGTTGGTTACAGAAATATACCCACAGACATCGAAAATTTTGTCTCCGAAGAACTACCCGTATCTAGTAAATATTCTTGAATTACGTCGAGACAAAAGTAATTTATAAGTGGGTAGTTCTAAACTGGTAGTAGCATTTGACAGTTCTGTAGTGACAGAACTGTGGAATGTTCTAGCTGCGGATAAGTGAGTGGCAATGCGTATGCTGTCTCACTCTCACGCGTGCAAAGTCCAATTCCCCTTCTCCTTGAGCGAGGCATTTTGTAGCAATCAGCTGGGACAGAAAACATTACCGCGAACGCTGGACGTAGTAGCAGACGTAGTTCCTCACTATATTAGGACTATCTAATTTTACTCGTCCCAGACTTAGACAGTTTTTTTTGTCAAATGATAAATATTTAAATTCAATGTACCTACTGCTAAATTCTGTGAAGTGTAATAACCCCGTGAAGGGTAAGTTTGCCAAACCAAACCTTTATAACTGCTAGCTATTTATTGTGTTCTATCTTTTTGTATTGAGCAGTTACCTACAGACTTATTATTTTGTGTTCTAATTTTTCTTTGTTAGGTTTTTATTCCGTTAAGCCTCGAATGTTCCATACGCTCGTAGGCCTATGAATAATATTGTGTTAATGCTTCACGCTAATTTAATATTGTGTACCTGCCATGTAAACTCCGTTCTGATGTTGACCAAACTCACAAACGCCTCAAGCGCTTTACGTCCTAGGCTTTCGCTTACGCTGCGAGGTCATCATCAGAGAGGATTTGCAGTGGACCTTTTATTTACTGCTGGACGTTGATTCCAGGGAACAAGATTGGGGTTTGAAATACCCATCCTCAACGTTCGTTGAGTTCGACAGCTGACTCACGCTACCGAACGTTCGAGGCCTGCGCACACACAGCACCTAGCCGCACACAGCTGACCAGCCGGCGCATCCACCATCCTGTCCCTGGGGTCTCTCTCACCTCGGGACAACTCCTCGCCCATCGCGTCTCTGCACTACGCGATAAGCCAGGACAGTACTTAGTGCGCCTACTTCCACGGAACGATTAAATACCTAGTGACGGCTGTGAACCACGACCTAAATAAATTTTATTGTAAACGTTGGTGAGTTCTTTCATTCCAACTCACCCTCTAACCGTTACATTGGCGCCCATTTACGTGGTTTTTTTATTAAGGTCGCTTGGTTTTTTTTGTTCTGTGGAGGTAGTAAGTGTGTTATTTTGGTGTTTTGTGTGTTTTGTGTTTTATTATTTTTGTGTTTTGTGAAAACGTTTTCGGTTATACGCAACCAAGGTGTACCCTACCCTACACATATATTTTATGTTTTTACGTTTGTTTAAAAAGAAAGTAACGATTTTTTTTACTTTTCTTTTTAACTATTTAGATTTTTTTTTTTAAACTCATCGTAGTAGTAGGGCCCTTGTGAAGGCCCGTCCGGGGAAGTACTACCACCACACTTATTTCAACCGCATAGCATTTTATGTTTCGGTTGTAGGGTGTGGGTGCCGGGATTCCATTACAGGCACATACAACCTTTTCACCTGGGTTCGTCTGCCTATATTTAAAAGAATTATTACTTTCTTTCCTTTATATAGGTAAATTGTTTTTTTTAATTGGTTATTGCAGACCCTACCTCATTCTGTCAATACCAATATTTTTTTTTCAATTCATTTTGTTCAATAGTAATATTTTGAAATAACTTAACTTTTGTAAAACCTAAGTACATATTGTTGCAGACCCTACCTCATTCTGTCAATATTCTGTCAATTTGTTTTTTCAATTTGTTTTAAATTGTTATTGCTTTTTAAAGCTTAACCTTTTGTAAAGAGTACACATTGGTTGCATTAACTCCTTTTGTGTGTTTTTTTTATTTTTATTTCGGTGCAATTGTTTTTTGTGCTTGTTTTCTAGATTGTTCTCAACCAAAACGTTACTAGATTTTTAAATTCAAATTGTAACAGACGGAGTGTTAGTACATATAACCGTTAATTTTATTTTTCTCTTTGAATTTTTTTTTTTTTGGTTTTGGCACTTACCCTACACTTTTAATTTTTTTTTTCTTTTGAAAATTTTTTAAATCATGGCTTATCCAGTTAAGTTTATGTCGCTTCATAAGTCTGAACTCGAGTACTTAGTGATTATTAGAGGCGAATCATCGTTAGTCACGGTACGGGACTTACATAAACGGATAGATGATAAATATGGACCATTCTTTCCATTATGACAGTCTAGTTGTCTTTTATCATTATAACTTTAACTAAATTTTGACATTCTAGTTACCTTGTCTTTAATAATTATAACTTTAAATTTTTATTTTGACATTCTTTAAAAATACCCGTAAATATTAAACCTTACCTTTTTAATATTTTTTTGAATACCTATGACTATACCGAACCTATCTAACCTACCAATTTTTTTTTCTTTGTTATAACTTTTGGTCTACCCTATAGTTATTTATGTATAATGATGGCCTACCCCATTCATTATATTTTATTTTTTTATACCTATCGGCCCTACACCGAAGGTATTTACTATATTGATCGTGGCTCTAACCCATCGATCACTTTGGTTTTGTAATACATGGTTGTGTTTTTTTCTTACATGGTTGTGCTTTCTTTCTTTAGAGCGGTAGCAACTCTTTAAATAAGCCCTTGCGGGAGCGGTCGATTACTCCTTAAATAAACCATAAATCATGAAGCACAACTGTGTCTAAAGAGCGGTAGCAACTCTTTAAATAAGCCCTTGCATTATAAAAACACAACTGTGTCTATAGAGCGGTTGCAACTCTTTAAATAAGCCCTTGCAGGAGCGGTCGATTACTCCTTAAATAAACCATAAATCAAAAGAAACAAAACCAAAGGACATAGCTTGTTCACTTAATACTGATGGTCTACACCGTTCGTGTTGTTTACTTAGAGCGGTCGCAACTCTTTAAATAAGCCTTTGCAGGAGCGGTTGGTAACTCCGTAAATAAGCCTTAAACCAAAAACATAATTTAATCATCTTAATTTAGATTCAATTACTTACATTAAAATTTAAAACTGGTAGGTGGATTAGTATTGGTCGGTAGATGGTTAAAAGGAAAAGAAATAATTTAACAATAACATTTTATTGAACTCGATACATACGATTGCATTATTCTCTCGCTTAGTACACTTTCATCTTTGAAGAAAACTATTGTAAGGCATCAGGTTAATGACAACAGGATTCCTATATATTTTATATTGTGCGACAGCTATCTCTCGTATCACTGTATACAATAGCTGCCGCTGGTTATGATTGTGAGAAGTACGAATGATGATTTTTTGATAGGTAAAACAATAGTTAGATCTAATTCTTTGTGCGGATTTTGTCATTATAGAAGACAAAATCCTTGACTGCGCGAGGGGGTATTGTAACGTTGTGGATTACCAACGTTGCATTTCAAAACTATAAATAGTTCATTAATATAAATTTGTAGGTATCTAGTAAATATTCTTGAATTACGTCGAGACAAAAAGTAATTTATAAGTGGGTAGTTCTAAACTGGTAGTAGCATTTGACAGTTCTGTAGTGACAGAACTGTGGAATGTTCTAGCTGCGGATAAGTGAGTGGCAATGCGTATGCTGTCTCACTCTCACGCGTGCAAAGTCCAATTCCCCTTCTCCTTGAGCGAGGCATTTTGTAGCAATCAGCTGGGACAGAAAACATTACCGCGAACGCTGGACGTAGTAGCAGACGTAGTTCCTCACTATATTAGGACTATCTAATTTTACTCGTCCCAGACTTAGACAGTTTTTTTTGTCAAATGATAAATATTTAAATTCAATGTACCTACTGCTAAATTCTGTGAAGTGTAATAACCCCGTGAAGGGTAAGTTTGCCAAACCAAACCTTTATAACTGCTAGCTATTTATTGTGTTCTATCTTTTTGTATTGAGCAGTTACCTACAGACTTATTATTTTGTGTTCTAATTTTTCTTTGTTAGGTTTTTATTCCGTTAAGCCTCGAATGTTCCATACGCTCGTAGGCCTATGAATAATATTGTGTTAATGCTTCACGCTAATTTAATATTGTGTACCTGCCATGTAAACTCCGTTCTGATGTTGACCAAACTCACAAACGCCTCAAGCGCTTTACGTCCTAGGCTTTCGCTTACGCTGCGAGGTCATCATCAGAGAGGATTTGCAGTGGACCTTTTATTTACTGCTGGACGTTGATTCCAGGGAACAAGATTGGGGTTTGAAATACCCATCCTCAACGTTCGTTGAGTTCGACAGCTGACTCACGCTACCGAACGTTCGAGGCCTGCGCACACACAGCACCTAGCCGCACACAGCTGACCAGCCGGCGCATCCACCATCCTGTCCCTGGGGTCTCTCTCACCTCGGGACAACTCCTCGCCCATCGCGTCTCTGCACTACGCGATAAGCCAGGACAGTACTTAGTGCGCCTACTTCCACGGAACGATTAAATACCTAGTGACGGCTGTGAACCACGACCTAAATAAATTTTATTGTAAACGTTGGTGAGTTCTTTCATTCCAACTCACCCTCTAACCGTTACAAGACTTTTTTTGTTTTCAATTTATTATGTACTATTATTTAGCAAAGAATTGTTTCACTTATACCTATACATAATTATGTATAATTAGTTTCAGTCTATAAATAAATTGTATTATTTTTCCAACGTTTTGAGATAAATTATAATATTTAGGTGAGTTCGTATTTTTTTGTTAACAAGGCGAAGTAATTTGTATAATCAATATTAAAATAAGAAGTAGTTTCAGCCGATCATTGTTTTTTTTTGATGTTGACTATCTATTTTCAGACACCCATTTCTTTAAAATTTTGCATCATACAAAGATTTTCTCATGTATTTATAGTATATTTACAAACATAGTCACAAATATCTAGTCCCGGAACAACTATGTACTTGCAGATTATATGAATATTTGTTATAAGCGGGGATCGAGCTCGCTACATGCCGTGTAGCAACCGATCACACTCAGCCTCTCTCAAAGTATCAAACAGAGGTGTACCAGAGGTCACTGATTGCCTTTTACGTTCGAAAGCCGAGAGATTTTGTTAAGACACTCTCGCACTCCATTTAGTGATGCCCTAATCTAAACACTGCATCAACTAAAATACCCAATAAACAAACCAAATCAGGTTAAATATGAACAAAACGCAGCTTAATAAATTAACAGAGAGTCATCCAGTGAATATAACGAATGTCTAAATGTAATTATTCATGAAATCCAACCATTCTCTTCTCTTCATTCATTCAAAGAGGAAAATGTTGATAAGACTCGCGACGCGACGCTGTAAGAGTTATTTCACACTGATTTTATGTGCGTTTCAAAGCTCTCAACTTCTTTTAAAAGCCATCGATTGCAGTCGCTGTGTCCGAAATCGGCTAGATGGCATCATTGACAAATAAATGAGTAATGGTAAAAATGCTACTTAGAGTGCTTGTACACGGCGCATGTAACCCGCGCAAGTGCCTCAACATGCTCAAGCTACATGTGCCGTGTACAAGCAGCCCGCGGGTAGCTTGATCAAGTAGCTTGCGCATGTTACTCGCGCGGGTAACTCGCACTTTTGTTTGCGCGAGTTACATGCGCCCTGTACAAGCACCCTTCCAGTCTGATGTCTCTTTTTTTTTTGTTTAGAGCTCGACAGAAAAAAATAGTAATTATTCTGTCTTTGTGACAATCATAGTCACTGTAAACCTCAAACGGAATACTTTCTTGTTTATATAAAAACTCCTTTCGCAAAGCAAAGCCCGCTGTAGCTATTTTACATTAAAATTCAACCTCACCGCGCTTGTTCCGAAAACTCAAACAAGGTACTGTGCGTACCATTTCCCGAGTATTTCTCAACAATTCCCGAGTAATTCCGAGTAATTCTGATCAGACATAGTTACTATCTAATACAAGGGTCGCTATCTACACCATAACGATCTTGCTACCAAATTGCCATGCTCCTACAACGGTTATAGTAAATCGATACGTAACTAGATTGCCCGAAATCTGTAATTCAGTCGCGTTTTTATGTAGTCCTTTATGTTCTATTATATGGCTATTGCAGCCTGAAGTGGGTTTTCTTTGACATTTTTGCCTTGTTATTTTTAACTGAGCATTACTATCGTCGTAGTCGTAGAACAACGACGGTTTTTATTATTTTCAATTTTTGCTTTTTTACGTAAAATGAGCTTATATGCCGTGCTTTATTAGCCAATACTCTTTTTTTTTAATTATTTAAAATAACTCAGATACTGACTAGGAACACTGGCGAATTTATTTTTTTAACGCAGTAAACTGACGTTGAGTTCCGATATCCACGCGAACGAAGTCGCGGGCAAAGCTAGTTGAATATAATTTTGTTTATTTCAACTATTTAAAACGCGTGAGCAACTAACATGTAAAAAAATAAACGCCGTATTATAATCACTTCTAATACAGTTTTTTTTTTTTCAAAAATAAACCACAACAAGTTATAAAACGCAGCGTTTTACTACTGTCTGAAATCACCTTAACAAGCCAAAAGATATAAGGAAAGGAATAATTCTCGCGGGTACTCGTTAAGACTCGACGTAAAGAGTTCGGCCGCGCGTGAACGTCGATTGTGGGCCCGTAGCTTTTTAACGCGGTGATGTTGGGTTGTCGACTAAAACGATTATGTGCTCAAATTGTTTGTGGCGACGCCTTTTGAGTGATAAGGTGACACTCAAATGTAATGTATTTGATGGGTGTTTGTGATTTTATGTTTTCGATGGCTGGGGGTATAATTTTGTGCTTTTGTGTTGAGCATTTTGCTTTGAGGGAGTCGGGTTATTGTGTTAGTTCGCGAGATTTTCTATTCTCCGTATTAGCCCTGTGGCCTTGGAACTCAAAGAAAAGGCGAAGAAACAAGATGATTTTTTTTATATGTAGAGTCCATCTCCTACTTCAATATATTTTTGGCTGTTCCTCCACTATACTTTTCTTATTAATTTTGTTGCAGGATTCAATCTCCGGGACACGTCGAGCTTCATTGTCTCGGCGCTTTTCTGGCGGTTGCCACTGCTGCTTCTGGCTTTCAGGAGTTGCAGTGATTTTGGAATAGTGCAGTGGAATTGTCATTTCCATTTCCATTCAGACCCCCTTGTCAAATGGCAAGCGATAATCTCCACTGAATGAAAACGCTCTGTAGTCTTTACGTTTATCATTTTTTACATGTCTTGGGCGTCTGAGCGAAAGAACTCTTTTAACTGATTGATTTGATGATTATAATATAAATGATTAATGATTTGATTTGATGATTTTATGACCTAAAAAGAGGTTTTGTAGCAGTTCACCAAATATCAGGGGTATTTAGAATCGTGTCTTGCGGTTGCCTGTACTATTGTTTGTTAATTACAGAAACTGATGGACGCTATTAAAGGCTTCAATCCCGATGCAAAGTTGTAAGACAGCTCAATTTAGATTGCTATCGACACGATAAGGAGAGAGGTCCAGATTGTATTAAGTTGATATAATATGAAATGGTAATATTGTAAACAAAGTATATAATGGTTTCTTGTTGACTACGGAACTCTAAAATAGATTTGTAACATACTAATCCCAAACGTTGATAATTAGATACTGCATTTACTTTACAATATTATAGTTATAATGAAAATGAATGTAGGTAAATATATTTCAAATTCCCAAAATGTCTCATTCTTTTTTTTCGAAAAAAATGTATCTCCACAATGCCGTGCTCCATGCTATCAACCTGACCAACTAATCTTCCACAACAACGAGTTGTTCTCATGCCAGGAGTGCCAGCATGAGACCACTTAAAACAGAAATAAAATGCACGACCATTAGTCGCACCATTATACCTAATAATGGCGAGAAATACTGGTGTTAATCTGGCTAAGTATGCAAATCGGGTAGATATCCTTTGTTGGAACCTGGGTATAAAATACAGGGCGTATTATTAGAAACTAAGTGGGCTCGGATTTTGTAATGCAATTTATTTCTCGATTTAGAAAGTCTATTTGTGCTGTATAATAGCTTTTCTATGTCCCACTTTAATGTGCATTGAAAAAGCTTGTTCGTAATTTGCATAGAATTGAAATAAATTAGTTAGATGCGTTAAAAATACGCTGTTACTATTTAGAACTATCAAAATATCATGCTTTTGGTTTTTTTTTTGTCGTGGTAAATCATCAATAATGAGTCCTCCCACCCAGGGTAGGGCAGGAGGGATTGTCAGACCTGTACTGACTAAAATCTACGGTGTCCTAAATGTTTAGTCCCGCGGGTAATGTTACTGTTTATCACGGTTACTTTTTTTTTGGCCCTCGGGCCGTTAAGAATTACATGCTTAGTTTTAATTGTTTAACTAGGTGTTGCAAAGCGGTTTCTTGTCCCATGTGTTTTTTTTTCACATCGTGTTAAAATTATAAAATGAGTCCTGAACCCGGGGCGAGACAAGAGGGACTGTCAGACTTGTATTGACTAAAATCCACGGTGATCTTTCAATAGTCATTTACGTTCCAGGGTCGCAGTTACCTAATAAAACAGTCCCGCGACCCTCACAGGCTCTAGCCCTCTAAGGGAACCCTATCTAATTGCTATCCTTATTAGATGACAGTAATATCTTGGTTACCGCGGCGCTAAAACGCAACAAAAAAACAGGATAATATTGGGACTGACTGCCGCTCACCAAGGACAAAGGGAATCACTTGAAAAATTAATGACTGTTCTCATAATGAAAAGTTTCAGTTTACTGTCTATCTTTTAAGCCTTGTCCTAAAAGTAAGGAGACAATATAAAAGACGGGACACTCTTAGTAATCGCTTCGCTTAGAGTTAGTGGGTACTAAACTGGAATAAGTCCTTTTTAGAGTTATAGATGGAGGACTTGCTTCTAAGGATTGTACGAGTGTTGATAAAGTTCTTATATTCTTAAAAAGATAAAGAACCTTGTTACATGTCTTTTTGCTTCAAACTTTTTCCCATGATAGACAGAAACTACAGACTGTCTCTCCTTTAACTAATAAGCAGAGATCGGAATTAGGTACAGTTATTTTAGTACTTGCATCGAAACTTTGATATTAATATCGATCTTCCCGGGATTTCTAATAGACGATCTCGTGTGCAAAACAGTTGCACAAATAGGTAATAATAATAATAAAAACAACTGAGATAATTTAGACATTAATAAAGTGTGTAAAAGTAAATAACATTTTATTTAATGAATCACAGTTCTGCTCTTTAAAATATTGTATATTTAATTTAATTTGTGTAACTACTAACATAGATTTTAAGCTCCTGTTTTGCTAACCATGGATCATTTGTAATCTGACATAATTATATAAATAAATTGAAAGTAAATCCGGGATTTGGGACATTTCCACTTTATTCTTTCTCTGCATGAAATAAATGAACGTACATGAATAACTTTACCTAATTCCGACCAATGCTAATAAGTTTTTAAATTGACATGGTCATTATTTTGTTGACGGCGGCGGCGCTTGTCTGCTGCCTCCGACTTATTGACGGCCGCTGTCGACGATTTGTCGGCAGCCGCTGCCGCGTTGACAGTAGTAGCTGACGCTAACAGGTGGTGACGGCTGCAGTGATATTTGCCGTCAACAAGTGGCCAATCGTCTGTATGAAGCCCAACACTATCATTAGAATTTAACGTTAGTCTTCGCTCATACTCCTGGTTGAAGATGAATGGCGGTGTCAAATAAAATATAACCAAAAGGGTGATTTGGTCAAAATGTAATGTAAAGACTTGGGAGCCATATCAAAGACCCATTGTCTGTCTCTTTCCCTATGAGTAGGGTTGCCATCTCTTTTAACTTTGAAAACCAAAAGACGCATGAAAAACCCGGATTTTAGAGTCTAGAACCGGGACCCATAAGTTACGTTTTTATAGAGAACTTAAGAAATCACTGACGGTCAGTTAATCGTATAATCGGATGAACTGAAAGCAAGAACATCTAAAAATAACATTACTAAATAAAGTAAAAAAACAGTAATCGGTTAAGTAACCTTTGAACCTTGAACTTCAAACTTTTTCATTATATATGAAAAAGTACTAAAATATTATTTTAAAGCCAGACATTATTCTCAGAATGAGCACTAGATACGACAATTTTGTTGAAAACATCTCAGAGATCGTTGAAAAGCATAGCATAGTGTTATATAGAAGGTCGGACTTGATCGTCCAAGAGTCAAAAGGTCCAAGATTTCAGACCTTTTTTTTGAAGTGATAAAATCATCAAATGTGTCCTCCCACCCCGCTCAGGACGGTAGGGACTGACAGACTTGTACTGACTATCCACAGTGTTCTTCAATAGCCCTTCATGTTCCAGGGTCACGGTGATGGAATCAGGCCCGCGACCCCGGCAGGCTTTGGCCCTCTGAGAGGGGGCCCCGTCAGTATGCTGACGCTCTTTGAGGCGCGCGTGGAACACAACGCGCCGTCGACCCGGGCATGGTCCATGGTCGGGCAGCGAGTTGCCCTTTACTCGCTGCCCGCATGCCGCATGTGGTCGACGGTGATGATGAACGTCTGACCTTCTGCTTCCTCCTATTCAATGTCCAAAGACTGGTACAATATTAAACACAATTACGCACTTATAGCAGGGACGTTGTTGAAAGTAATTAAGTGCCGTTTGTGATCCAACGCTCTTTTATATTGTTCGTGATTGCGTTTGAAATTGAAATACACTGTCGAGGGTCTCTGCACTTACTTTTAAGTTGTAAAATGAGGTTTCAAGTTCTGGTTATTAAATTTTCGGAGCATGTTATATGGTTGGTCTTAAGTAGCATTTTGAAAGTAATTTGTTCTGTGTGACATACTTTTTCGGACCTTGTGAATTAATATTGCACTGTTTCTTTGACTTGATGGTGAGTTGTTCTATGTTCTGGTGTTTTTGTAAGTTGTTTGGTACATGAGTATGGCAAAAACAAGTAATAGATTTGAACTAAACATTGTCCGTGGTGCCACAAAATCTTTTAAACGTCTGTTGAACACTTGTCTAAAAAAATTACATCAGGTTCGTTTTGCAGTTACGCTTTTTGTAGACAAGTGTTCAACAGATGTTTAAGTTTTTATAGTAAAGCTGTTAATCTTTTTTTTTTTAAATATCTTATTAAAGTTACGAAAGTCTTTTCAACAACTGTGCCAATGTTTTTTTTTTTTAATTTAGACGTGTTCGATTACAGCCTGCTCCGTCTCACGGAGACACCCTGGTCTACATAATTATCAAAATACGACCTTTAGTAACTGATGCTGAATGTCATGTAATATTCTGTACGTAACTCTCAAACCAGTTAGGGTCACATTATGTAGATGCTTCTCAACCTCAACACAGACCACAAATTCAGCCACCACTACAAACCTCTTTGCATCACCATAACTCAAACCAAACATATATCTCTGTCACTGCGATCTCCCCAAGCCACGTTTAAGCTCAAATTTGCTTCCCTGACCCATTTTCTTCAAAGGACTTGAATATAATTTAATACGTTGTAGCGTATATGCAAAAATATGCAATAAGTTTATATATAAAGCCGGGTTCTAACGCTGGATACTCGATTTGCATTCAACGAGAGACTCGCAACGGAATTTTGTTTTTATTGTCGAGATAAGAAACTGTCTCTTTTTGTAGTCGAAGTTTTGTGAAGGATTGTGTGTTAGATGCTGTGTGAGTTTGAAATGAAATTGTTGGAAACTTTTATTTGGGTATCTACATATATATTATATAACAAACGTAAGTAAAAATTTTAAGCAATTGAATATTTTTTTTTGCTGTAATCCTCATTGTCAAGAAAAGAATCTGTTTGCGGAAAATCCGCCGAGTAAATGGGGCCGGGGCGGGCCAAAAAAGTTTAAAACGCATACAGTGCATTCAATTTGTTGTAGAAAAATGTATAAAAACAAAACACAAAATGTAAGTGTAAATCTAATCTAGAGTGGACTTTTTTCCTCAAAAAATGTTCAGCTTTTCAAAACTTATGAGTTTTGACGACCTTATTTTTATCATAAAAAAATACAGTTTGATTATAACTTTTTTTTATGTCGAATTGGGCAAGACAATCAGCAAAATATTTTTTGTGATGATATTTATTTTGTAAGTTGGTTATAAAAAAACACTTCACCACAAAAGCTTCTTCTTTACTAGAGATTAAAGTTTATCCAAAATGCGCTGTGAAATACTGCAAGGAAATATGTTCACAGTCAACACAGCATTAAATATGTATTATGGTAAGCAGAGTTCGATGTTACAATGCTAGACTAAAATACATAAATGTATTGGAAGCCACATTGGCTACCCACAGAGTACTTTGATATTAGAAAGAGAGGAAATTGGTTCACTTGCTACTGAAATAAATAAATACATAAAGACTAGCTGACTCGTGCCCCCTTTTCTGGAGGGCAAATATTATTTTTTTGATTTACCCCCATAAAAAAAACGTAATGTGTGAACCCTAAATAATAATATCGGGGGTGAAATAGATGATAACTACTGAATTAAGGCAAAAAATAAACAACAATCTATCAAGTCATTCCAGAGGAGTGCAACCACTAACTTTGTCACATGATTTTTAAATACACAAAATACACAGTCAAACCAATACAACTGTTTTGTGTGGCTTAGTTTATTATTAGTTATTTTTACCATTGTGATATTTAAATAAATAGAATAACAAATACAATATTTAGAAAATGTATATGAATTTGAGACTGAAAAAGAAATAATTGTACCTGCGAGGTTTAAGAAAAAAAAACATTAATTAACGAGCTTTTAATTAAGACAGTAAATCAGTATCTAAGCCACTTTCCTCAACGCGATTACGGACCTTATTTTCAGCGTTGTTGTAATGAAATTGCAACGACATTGGCCCGTTTAATCTAGACATGACAGGGCTCCTAGGTAGAGCTATATTTTTAAGTCCTTCCTACAAAGAATTTTCACTTATTCCATAGAGTTTCTTTAAAAGTCCTTACTTTAGTTACTTAGGTGCTACTTTTCCACATTTAGCAAAGAAATAATGATCTAAAGAAAGTTATGAAGAATATAATGACGTGTGTGCAAGTGTGAATCTTAATTATATCAGGGTAAGGTATATAGTAGGATATCAAAACACCTCTTGTGTCATTAAAAATGACTAGCATTTTGCTTGCGACTTCGTCCACGCGAATTTGGAACTTTGCTTCTATGAATTTCTACTCCTGAACACCCTTTTTATGAGATAAAATTTGATACTCCTTGCACTTATAGTTTCTGAGATTTCATGTCCTATGCAAATATTTATGTATCCTTTTTTATACAATTATAGATTTAGTGAGTATTATAACTTTACTAATTTGTATTTAGACCAATACACAATAGACGAAATACGAATATGGGGAAGAAAAGTTCTCGAGTGGCGACCTCTGACCGGAAAACTCAGAGTAGGCAGGCCTCCCACTAGGTGGACCGATGACATCGTGAGGGTCGCGGGCAGCCGATGGATGCAAGTGGCGAACTGTCGTTTGGCGTGGCGGTCTAAGGAGGAGGCCTATGTTCAGCAGTGGACGTCTTCCGGCTGATGATGATGATGATGATGATGACACAATAGACGAGCATTTATATAGGTAGGTCGCCGGACTGTCTATACAGGTAACCGTGACACTGAAACGTTAAGGACTATTGAAGGTACTAACGTGCATTTTAATCAGAACGAGTCAAAGGGGTATTGTATGCAATGCACCTTCTTAGCGTTTGAGATTACAGATTATGCTGACTGATTTATTGTTTTAAATTTTGTGGAAAAACATTGGGGAAGGCCGGTCAAAGCTAATAGTAGATGGCACCACCATAGCTAGGTCCCAATACGACCAATGAGGTAGTACTATTTTGAAGTACTTTTATGATTTGAACCAATGACGATGATGGGAACTAGCTGTGGTGGCTCCATTAGTTCCCCAGTTGCCTTCATTATTTTTAGTTGCCCATCTGTTTTATTTATTTTATATTCCAAATCTATGTTTATAAATAAAGAATCTAAAATGAAGAATAAATTATACTAGAATTCATTGTTACAAAAAAAAAATTTTTTTCAAAGTGATCGCAAAGTTTTTTGATGTGTGATATGTGTGTACATCCACAGCTTAATCTTGAAGATTGAATCTTGCAGTTCTGAGCCACTTTAAAAAAAAAAACATTCTTCTTAATTTTAAGTAACTGGTTAAAACGATACCCCTTGGTAAAACTGGCTACCACACTTTCGACCCTTATGTTTGACTTTGTTTGTTTCATTGACTCTTGCCCCCCGAGTTCTGAAAGTAAAGTTATTTCTTTGAGTTTTTCTTTGGAAGTTTGTTTACAAAAAGAAGTTGTTAATTTGCTCTTTTTTAAATTCCTGCCAGAGTAAATTTTACGCAACTTTGTTATTAAGATAAAAATCATTTATACAATGTTTTGTTCCATAAAACTATTAGGTGCGTCCACACAGAGCAAGCAGCTCGCGAGGCAGTTGGCCCCGCGCGGCGAATGCCTCGCGAGCCTCTTCGCTATGTGTCTTGCACCCATTGATTAATTTGAAAGACGGTATATCGTTCGTAATTAAAACATAAATCATCAAAAGGTTTATGAATGTCGGATTTTACACATAAAAAAAAAATCAAACGAATTGAGAAGTTGAGAACGTCCTACATTTTCCGAAATCGGTTGGAAAAAAACATAACTCAAGCCAACCGTCAAAAGAGAGAGAATGACCTACTTCACAAACTATTTGTGTAACCATCCTTGTTTACCCATACGAACTCCACTCCATCATTTACGAATTTTCCTCATCTCAAGAAAAACATAAACAATACATAAAATAAGTCGTCAAAGAGAAAAAAAAGTAGAATACATCATGCCTGTCATTACAAAAGTTCTTTGCGCACAAAAGTTAATGGCAACAGGGAAAATAACCTCTAACAATTTTGATATAATATGCTGGCTTTTGCTCGCGGCTTCGCTTCTCCTCTCTCCAATTATTTCATCCTCAGTAAGTAACTTATAAACGTCTCCAAGGCCTCTTCGGTCTCTTTTTTTTAACGTGGTAAAATCATCAAAAACGTGTCCTCCCGCCCAGGGCAAAGCGGGAGGAACTGTCAGGCTCGTATTGACTAAAATCCACGGTGTCCTTCAATAGCCTTTTATATTCCAGGGTGACGGTAATTCGGTAAGTTTCACTACCAAAGTCTCTGTGCCAAAATTCAACGAACTCAGTTCAGCTAATTAGATGTGAAAGAATCATCATCATATCAGCCAATTGCCGTCCTCTGCTGGACGTAAGCCTACCCTAAAAAACGCAAACAATTTAAGAATTATGTGAAAATCATCAAATGAGCACTACAGCCAGGTGAAATGGATGGGACTGTCAGACTCATACTGACTAAAATCACCCAGACGCTTTATCACAAGATTTGCTTATTTTCCCTACAGTTTACTTGAAGTTTGTACGGCGTATATTGTATGTAAAATGAAAAAGCGCCTCTCCACCGGCGAGCGATTTTTTTTTTCATCAAACTAACGTCAAAGTTACTTGGCTTATTACTTTCTGTGATTTGTTTCATCACCACTGTTCTCAAAACGGTGAAGGAAAACAACGTGATTATCGGACCTCCACAACCCAGTAATCGGGTAATACGATACCCCATGGTAAGGCTGCTTTTCCACCAGAGATGCGCTATGCTACGTTGCTAAGGATGCGTTTGATATCCACCAATCATACTCATTTTGTGTGTGTGCGTTATGAAAACAAATGAATGTGATTGGTGGATAAAAAACGTATCCGTAGCAACGTAGCATAACGCATCTCTGGTGGAAAAGCAGCCTAAGACTGGTTGTCAGACTTTAGAGCTCCTGACTAATCGTAATATAAGTAACGACTGTCAAAGATCTACAAATGACAGCCGGGACCAACGGCTTTACGTGCTTTCCGAGACACGGAGGAAACTCGCTATGACAGATGGTTACCCATCTAGTGCCTGGTGAAAGAGTAACTAAAAATAAATAAACAAACGCACTTTTGAATTTATATTATTACATAGTTCGGAATGGGAACCAGTACTTGGCAAACACCGCCGACCTTGGCCCCGATATTTGGTGTATTGCAATGTGATGAATTTATGTGTAAACACATATTCTTTTTGGTAGTTTTAGTATCGGTTGCAGACGAGACACAAATGATTTGGTTTACGTCTTATGAAAAGAAAAAAAAAGTTTAGTTTAGTGGTGACCACGGACCGGAAAACGCAGCGTAGGCAGGCCTAGTGGGAACTAGGTGGACCGACGACATCGTGAGGGTCGCGGGCAGCCGATGGATGTAAGTGGCGAATTGTCGTTCGGCGTGGCGGTCTAAAGGGGAAGCCTATGTTCAGCAGTGGACGTCTTCCGGCTGATGATGATGATTACGTCTTATGATCATAGCCTGGAGTAGGTAGATTGATTTGTAGTCATTAACCTGAAACGTGTATTATAAATATAGACATGCCTTCGGGATTCCGGGATTTTGAAGAGATTTTTCTTTTAAATTTAATAATGTTAGGAACATGTTGGATGAACACATTAATTAGAGCACAAATTTCAAATCGGAAGAAAATCCCGTAAGTACCTACTAAAAGGAAATAAGGTTTATCTATACTACGATTTCTGTGACAGTGCGTGATACAAGTACATAAAATCAATCTTTATGTAATCAGGGAAGATATCTCCTAAGTGAAATTTTATACCTAGTTAGCTCTTTTTTTTATGTCAACAATTTTCATAATTAACTTGCCTTGCCGTGCCGTTATAATTATTAAAACTAGACATCATATTGAAACAGACACTAGGCATAATTTCTGAATTCGCAGACTCCATCGCAGTCGCACGAAGTCTTTGGTGTGCATCGCCCTTTGAATACATAGTTTGGCACTTGTTTCTATTTGCTTCCGCTACTTTTATGCTCTCTCTTTTATGGGCCAAAATGGTTTTATGAATGGGAGCTCCATTTGCAGCCATTTTGAATAGAAAGCAATAAGTAAGTCTCATCTATCCGTAGTACCAAGGTTGATTTCTAAGAAACGTTGGCTAGAAGTAAAAATAATATGTAAGAATGCGTTTATTGTGTGTTTGTGATGTTAGTGAAGTTTATAACTTTCTTTATCTACTCTCATATCGTAAACTTCGAAATACAAAACTCAAAACGAGTTTATAATGATATACTTTATACCATAGAGTATCGTAATGAAATTAAAAAATTAAATTATAACACTGTTTGTCTAACAAAACAATGTTATAATTTAATTTTTTTTCATTATGATACAGATTACTGATCATAGATACATTTTTTTTACTTTTTTATCTGTGGCTGCGCGCGCTTTCTAAGGGAATGTTGGGATTTTGACGTTTGTGTTTCGGTGGATGACATGGTGGATGATTATTAGTGTTTATTAATTTTTATCTTTTATTTGATATGTTCGATTGTTCGTGTTCAATGAGAGTAGATAAAGTAGTGTATGAAACTGTACATAACTAGGTATTATACCACTCGTGTGATACTATTATAAAACGAGCGAAGCGAGTTTTATAATAGTATGAACTCACACTCGTGTATAATACCCCTCATTATGTACCAGTTACATAAACTACTATTAAATGGAAGGGTTTTATGTCATGCTAATAAAGTGATTAAAATAGTATATCAATGAACTAAATTCTAAGAAATGCAGTTTTGATCGCATGTAAGTCGAAAACTATCCAACAAAATCGAATAAAAATTATCTCAAGTTTTAATGCAGATAATATTGTATCCAAAATCGTTCAACTGTATCGTGTGAAAGAGTAACTAACAATTTCGTCTACGTTTCACAAAAGTAAGATTGGGCATGCGGGCGGCGAGTAAAGGGCAACTCGCTGTCCGACCATGGACCATGCCCGGGTCGACGGCGCGTTGTGTTCCACGCGCGCCTCAAAGAGCGTCAGTATAATGACGGGGCCCCCCTCTAGAGAGCCAAAGCCTGCCGGGGTTGCGGATACATAAAGGGCTATTGAAGGACACTGTGAATTTAGTCAGTACGAGTCTGACAGTCCCTCCCGCCCTGCCCCGAGTGGGAGGACTCCTTTGATGATTTTACCTCGCAAAAAAAAAAAGAAGTAAGATTTACATAAATCTTACGTCCGAAATATTACTCCTTTCACTTTACCTACATCCTACAAAAATCCCAACTTTGTTGACTGACTAACAGTACTTTGTTTCCGAACATATTGTACCATCCCAACCCTTACTCACGAACCCACATAATATTTTCAGTAAACAGACGCGAAAGAATAAATCTTCATCGGCATATTATTACGACCTTACTTGTATTAGTAGACGAGAAGACGCCGTTCGCATAATAAAGGCACAATGCAAACAGCATTGGATTAATGTGTCTGGATAGTGGACAGTGACAGCGAGCTATTAATATGTTGGATGTGGTACTGTGTCAAACTAGGTTCTGTACGATTAACGCCCTGGGTGGAGCAGATCAGGCAGTATGCTCACTGCCTAAAATCTAACTTATTCCTTCTTGCTGCTTACGTGCCCTACCTTCATGGTTACTGTTATTTCGCGGCTTACGTTTAGGAGAAGATGGCGATTGTTTAAGAGGGAGCTGACCATCAAATATTTGGCCCCTGCCTCATCGTTCGCATTCCATTGTCAGCCCGCGCTGCGATTTTTTTCGATTTGAAAAATACTAATTGGTTTACACTTGCGCAGCACATAAAAATACGACATAGTAGAGAGAAGACCTATGCTCAGTATTGGGATAGGGCTCGTAATGATGATGATAGTAATGATGATGAATCCTCCTTAGAACAATAGATAAACTATTTTGTGATCATAAAGGTATTCTGTTCCTTCAGTTACCCTTTTGCGTTCCAAGCCTTCAATAATCTCTTAAGTTATTCTTGCGATCCTCGCCTCTTGTCATCTCGAATTCAAAACTAAAGTAATTTTTACCCAAATATTCACAAAATATCATAGGATTCAGTTGTTTTTTTCGAAAATTAGCAATTGACATAAAATGTCATTGGATTCGAGTTGTTGTTTTTTTCGAAAATTAGCAAATGTGAAAATAAAAGTGTTATGATAAGCATCTATTGTCCCGCTACAGAGCAAAGGCCTCTTCTTTTCTCTTCATAATACTACTGTCCTCAATAAATACAACCTTCTTAGCTCTAGGGTAGAGCTCCAATGAGCGGAAGATATCGCAAGATATACGGACTAAGAAGGATATTGTGGTGAAACCGTAGGAAATTGGACCTTTTATTCATAGCTAAGTAATATTGATTAGATTGTTACGAGTTTGATGTTGGAATTTTTTACTCACACTTACAAACTTAACGGAATAATTATGAGTGAGTATACTATCTGACTGAAAAGACTCAATGGCATACACACCTTCCACCTGACTCATGTCTTCCCAAAGGGTTCTTACGGGAGGTTCCTGTCCACCGCCCGACCCTTGCTCAACAAGCCAGCCTGCGCAGCTGAGCAAGTAGGTTTAAATTCCATAAATAATAATCCCACCCAGCCTGACCCTTGCTGCCTCCCCCTCAATGACGCACTAAGCCTAGGGACCAACCCCTTAGGGGCTGCCCTTGGTGACGTTCATATAATGAACATTGGTTTGAAAGCCCTGGCTGGGGGCCTTAAAGTAAAATTTGGCCACCAAAAGATTGTCCAGTTAAGTAGCTTCAACCTTAGAGAGTAAGTTGTTGTGCTACGAGAGGCCACGTCAGACAAAAAGGGCGGTTCCTGTTTCGAATGCAGTATCACTCAATATTTACTCGATTTTTGAATGCTTTTAAATCAACGAGGGAACATCATCAACATCTTTCTACCTATTCCATTTTCCTTGTAGCCGGCGGAACAAGTTTTCTTCTTCATTCTTATTTTTCGGACGTCAAAGCATCACTCCTTTCATATCATTCCTGACGACAATCCACCCATCTTTTCTTTGACCTTCCTCTTACTCTCCATCCATCAACAGTCAAACCTACCACTTTCCTATGGGATAAAAACTGTTTTTTTTTTAAACGGTTCCTCACCCTAGGACTTTCTCCTGGGGCGTTGAGTTTACAAACATAGAAACTCACATTTATATAAATACGCACAACCACAGGTTAAAAATCCATATTGTTTAAACTGAATTCAATAGTACTTTTGCGGAGCAAAAACAGCAAAAGCCTCACAATGACAAGGACACTGAAAATGAACAAATTGTACAAATGAGAACGAATGCATTGAATTTCATCATAAACGATAATGATAAACGGTAATTCGAAAGCAATTGTGGTCGGTCAGACGGAGAGTGGAAAATTAATTAATAACCTGATAGATGCCAGGTGGCTTCTGTTTGGGACCTCTACTACCTGTACGGGAGAATAAATAAACTTTCATCACCTTTCCAGAAAAAAAGATAAACATCTGTTGAACACTTTTTTTATTTATTTTTTAACTCCTTTTAATACAATCTTTCCTGGGACATTCAGTTATAGATGGATGATGGTTTCTGATCTTGCACGGTATGAGGCTACTGCCTCATCCGATCGATGCTACTGAAACTCAAAACAACATTGGTAAACCGTTTAAAAATTGCTGTCTGCATACTTAATTCTTTTGCTGAGTGTATGTTACTGTAGAGTCATTATATTGAAGTAAAAGTTGAAGCCGTAGTTTCGCTTAAATCTATATATATGGGTTTTCTTTTATGTGGACAAGTAATGAAAAGAGTCTTCCCTCCCTGGGCAAAGCAGAAGGGACTGTTAGACTAACGGACTTTACCCTTGGTGCGATGCGACGCTATTCGACCGATTCGAACTACAAGTGAAAATCAACCTTGCTACTAAGAAAAATAATGATGCAACTCGATTGACTTGACGTCGTGGCGATCGTGTTTTGTTTTTCATTCAACTTTAAGTATAGATAGGTTTGACTCTTACTAGTCCAGTCATTAAAGCCTAAACCCGAAAATAATTAGTAACACGCTGAAATTTTAAGGGGTTCTTAAGGAAGGTAAAATAACATACCGGGTGATTTTGCAGCGTTCTGGGGTGTACGGAAAGGGTTGAAAAGGGGTGAAAAGTGTTTTTTGCTAATAACATTGCCAAAAAAATTAGTAACACGCTGCAAATTTGGAATAAGGTTGTTCTTACGGTTTTGTAACGTGTATTAAATTTGCAGCGTTTTGCAACATACGGAACATTGTTTTTTTTCAAAACAGTGCAATTAGTTAAAAACAGGGGTAAGAAAATTAGTAACACGCTGCAAATTTGGAATTAGGTTGTTCTTACCGGTTTATAACGTGTATCAAATTTGCAGCGTTTTGCAACATACGGAACATTGTATATTATTAAAAAAAATATGAAATTATTTAATCACACTGGTGAAAAAAAATTGTAAGTCGCTGTAAATAAGTTGTTTTTACCGTTTCGTAAGGTATATCAAATTTGCAGCGTTTTACAACAAATTGAACATTGTTTATTATTAAAAAAACAGTGCGATATACGTTACGAAACGGTAAAAACACCTTAATTACGAATTTACAGCGAGTTACAAATTTTTTTCACCCGTGTGATTAATTTTTTTTATTTTTTTTAATAATAGACAATGTTCCGTACGTTGCAAAACGCTGCAAATTTAATACACGTTACAAAACCGTAAGAACAACCTTATTCCAAATTTGCAACGTGTTACTAATTTTTTTGGCAAAGTTATTAGCAAAAAACACCTTTTCACCCCTTTTCAACCCTTTCCGTACACCCCAGAACGCTGCAAAATCACCCGGTATGTTATTTTACCTTCCTTAAGAACCCCCTAAAATTTCAGCAAGTTACTAATTATTTTCGGGTTTTGGCTTTAATGACTGGACTATACCCCCTTATTATCAAACATGGACTAATGTTAGGTACAACCAGGATAATCTTCGGACTAACCATACATTTTTAAAGATTAACTTTGGCGTAACTTTACTTCTCGTTTTATTAATAAGGGGTTAAAGTTCAGAGGTCAGGGTAACCTGCTTAATCTTAGTCCCCAGACAAATGCAAGTTTACATTGATTTCCCTACAACAATCAGAAATTAAATAGCGAAAGTAGTCCCAATATCCTAACTCCCCACCTGAAATAAACTTTCATCAAAATGGCGCCAACCTTGGCCCCAATGAGAACTAACCAATAGCAATCGAACGCACGAGATTGAAACGAGAGAGTGTTCGAACGATTTTCGATACTAATGAAAATTCGATTCGATTCGCATTATACTGACTATTATCTTTATGAGTTTGTATCACCTGCGTGTTTCGGTAGTGATAGGATGGGGTATACGTTTGTATAAAAAGTTATTCAATTATGTATTTACACGGTAGGCGCAGTGACTGAACGATCAATTGTTGCGTAGCGTCATAGGAGTTCGATTCCCTCGTGGAACACATAATTATAATTATGATCTAAAAGAAGTTGTTCTGGGTCTGGGTGTTTGTGTATGTGAGTTTAAGGCCCGTATTTCAGAACGCAACTCAAAACTCATGTGTAAATGAAAACTATAATTGTAGTTTCAACCAATCAAACGCCTTGAATATAGTTTTTAGTAATTCTTGAGTATTGAGTGACGTCCTGTAACACGGTTTCAAATGTTTGTAAACGCACCTACTACGGCTCAGCAGACAGTTCTGGCGAAAAGCAAAGTGGTTAAAACCATCATGCCAACCCAGACATTTGTATGGCCTTCATTAGAAAAATCATCTTTACGTAAATGTGTAGCTGTATTACGAGATACATTTTAGACGAAGCACTGATTTCATTTAAGAGAAAAAAAAAAACCTCGCATTACATTAAAATCCCTCACTTAGTTTCTTTCATAACGCAAAAACATTGCCATTCAAAGCCAACGAAGGCAAATTTTTATCCAGCACTACTGAAGATACACTTTTTTACCAAACCGTATATTTCCAACGGTAAATAATTATACTGCTAATTACGAAATGCTCACTGTACCGGAAACCGGTGATAAGGCGACGCCTAAGTAGGGGAGGTACTATCCCTGAACAGATAGGTGCAGAAGGCTAAGTGCCGTGTCTACAATTCGCTGTCCGTAAAGCGTGTCTATGTGTGTGGAGATTGTAAACAAAATATCACAGTCGCGAGTGCATTTTGGCAAAATATTGTACTTATTCACTTTATGTGAAACGTGTGTATGGGTGCCTTGAGTTATCAATTAAAATTGCAAGTGCGCTTGCACTTGCTGTTTCTGGAATGGTTTGATACACCTGCCACACGCCCATTTTATGGCTTGTTGCCTAGCAACATAGCCACCGCGCTACGCACCGTGCGGTTGAGGTTGCGGTTAACCGCCACCGGGCTAACCGTAAGCGCAACCGCATCCTGCGGTCCACCGGACTGGCCGTATTGCGGCTAACTGCAGTGCGTATGTAGCTTTAGTCACTTCAGTATGTTCACGAGAGGCGATTTCATAATTTGTGTTTGATATTTTCGCAGCCGCCGCCCGCCGTGCCGCCACCGCGCTAGGATCACAGAGTGTTTGAGCACTTAGTGTGCTTGGAAATATCAAAAAAAAATACAGACGCAAGTGTGAAAACTCACGTTGTACACCTGTGTACAACGTGTGTTTTCACACCCACACCTACACATGTGTCTTTGAATGAGCCGAAATTCCAAAAAAATGACAATAACGAGTGCATTTGCACTCGCTGTACGCTGTAAGTACGTGTTTTCTTGCTGTAGATGCGTGAAGCATGCCCGTGTTATCACAAAAAAGATAAACATCTGTTGAAAACTTATGTTTAAAAGAACTGTCAATGTCAAAACAAAATTTCTCGTTGATATAAGGGTCATTTTGCAGTTACACTTTTTTTAGACACGCGTTCAACAGTTGTTTATTTTTTGTGGTAAGGCGATGTGTGTCTATATTTTTGCCTTTTGTGAGTAGTTCAACTTCTGTTGCAACCCTTTTTTTGCGGCGGAAGGTACTAAATAGGGGTTGAATCCGAATTTAGGTATAAAAATCTGGGTGAAAAAGGTATTTTGGCCGAGATTACAGTAATCTTTTACATGCTTTTCTCAGTGCTATTAGGTTTTTGGTTTAGATGGATTTCATCTGTTTTCGTTGCAGCGGATTATATCTCTCTTATGAGTTATATTTGTATGTTTTGGTTAATAAAATTTTAATTTCGTGAAGGTTATCGACAAGCATATATATGTATGTGTATTTAAAAAGATTAAAAATAGTCATGAAACCGTATTCACCAACAAAACGACAACCAGACATTTTTATTTGTTTTTATTTATTTGCCTCTCCTGACCTGACCCACATTTTATTTAAATTAGGCTATGTAAAGGCTTTTCTCCGGCTCTTTCAACTACATATTAGGGCTGTGCGACAGCAACTTTCAATTTTGAAGAGATTCTTCCAGTTTATCCAACACGTGGTCTATCATCTGTTACTGTTTCAGGAGGCCAAACAAGTGCCCGCAGCTCGAACGGAATGCGATAGTCTCCATTTCAGCTAAGCCGCTTTTTAAACGACATCAATAATAATTTACGTTTTGAAGCACAGTGTTGTGCATAGTAGTAATCCAGGTGCATGATATTAATAATTAAACAATAGCCAAATTGAAAATCTTTTTTTTAGCGTGGTAAAATCATCAAATGAGTCCTTCCACTCCGGGCAGGGCGGAAGGGACTGTCAGACTTGTACTGACGGTTTCCTTCAATAGCCCTTTATGTTCAGATTGAATAACTTACAGAAGTAAATCCATTTTTTATTTTGCTCTGTCTCAATTTATCAGAAACATAGTTTGACTTTCTCTTAATTTTTTTTTGTCAAAATCTTGACAATGACAGCCTTACTACAAAAACTTAAACATCAGTTCTGTTGAATACTTGTCTAAAAAAAGTGTGACTGTAAAACGGACCTTATTTCAACGTCATAATCTGTATTTTTTTTAAGTGTTCAACAGTCATTAATGGTTTTGGTGGTACCACAGTGAATAACTAACTTATATTATATTTAATTAACCTTCACTCCACTTTTCTTTACAAACAAACAAAAAAAAAAAGGTTGCACTCCAGGAGTGCCGGTAGAAGTGAAAACTTTTTTGTTACTATGTTTTATTTTTAATTTGAATGACGTCTTACTCATTTTCGATCAGGGTCACGTGACCCTGACGCGAGTTTTGGTCACGTGACCCTGACGCGAGTTTTAAATTTTTTACCCATTACAGAAAAAGTGTACAACGCCGCTAAAGAAGTTTTCACTTCAAAAAGAACTGTAATCTCCATAAAGTTCAAGTTTTTCAAGATATATTTCCCTTCTAGCATATTTTTACCAGACGTAAGCAAACATATGAGTCCAATATTTATGACCAGACAACTAGATTGGCAATACAGTGAGCAGAAAACAAAGAAAAACTATTCTTTTTTCTTGGAAAAATAGCACTATTCTCGATGCTAATACGGTTAAGACTTGAGTAGAAAAAATGCATGAGCTGTACGATACAAAATACCTACAAAGAGTAAAGTCACATTTATGGTAAACGTCCACAGGTCCGCATCGTACGTATCGGACGCATTGCCTCAGACAGATTTCTGTGTCGACAGCGATCAGATTGCCGACGCGACGCGAGTATCAGCAATCGTATTGCCAATGCCACCTTCATCGCTTCCACTGATCGGCATTCCGTATGACGTCCTCGGTACGCATCGCATTAAGGCATTGCCGATGAGCCGTCCGTACGATGTGGATCAGTAGACGCAGTTGTATGAGTTTTCATACAAGGCAAACTAAAATCCGTTACGTACTATAGGTGGATGCCGACCTGTGGAAACACACCTTTGGACGGCGCAAGAACTCGCATGCGAGTTTCACTACATTGCAGTATTTGTTTGATCAACTGAATTGGTTATATGTACCATCGACTATAAGGTATTTTTTTCACCATGGTAAAATCATCAAATGAGTCCTCCCACCCGGGGCAGGGCGGGAGGGACTGTCAGACTTGTACTGACTAAAATCCATGGTGTCCTTCAATAGCCCTTTACGTTCCAGGGTCACGGTAATGAGTCTAAAATTGAGATAGGAGGGTCTGTCAGACCCGTACTCACCACAATCTATGGTGTTCTTTCAATAACCCTTTACTTTCCTGAGTTACAGTTACCTGGCCCTATAGCGAACAAGCGACATTCGCTAACGTTCAGCAGTCGCTAATACATTTTCAACTTTATACCCCATTGCATAAAGTTGAAAATCTATCAGAGATTACAGATCCTTTTTGTTTGTTTCGTTCGCTATCGCTCAGCAGTCTTTACTACATTTTCAACTTTATGCGATGGGGTGTAACGTTGAAAATGTCTTAGCAACTGCTGAACGTTAACGATTGTCGCTTGCCGTTTGGCTACAGGCTCTGATAAGACAGTGCTGCGACCCCGGCAGACTTTGAAACTCTAAGGCGGACCCCATACGTAGTAAGCCTAAAAGTTTTTTTTTGTTTTACTAGGATTTGATCATGGTTTCGCTCGCCATCCAATTCCTCCCCTACACATAGTATATAAAAAAAATGTACAACAAGTTGGAAAATACAAAAAGGAATTTGTGGCCCATGAGGGGATCGAACCCGCGACCTTCGCGTTATTAGCACGACGCTCTAACCAACTGAGCTAATGGGCCAGTTGGTGACAGTGTTGAAATAGCTGATTCGTTGTGGTACCCTGACGTAAAAAGTAGGGTGAATTTTTTTTTTTTATTAAACCGGCTATGTGCGAGTCGGACTTGTCAAGGCAAGGTTAGGTTATCTATGAATACGGCAAAATAAAATTTTTTGTAAGTTTCCAGAGCAGCTAACTTTGGCGAAACATTAAAGTTCTGGCAATAATTCATATTGATTTTATGACTTGTATGCCTTTACTCTTGTTTCACGAAACAGTAAATCTTTATCTAGTTTTTTCAACTATCTTCTGTTTATCTTCTTTGTCAGAATATTAGTTAGAAAAAATTACACAAAATTTTATTTTTATTTTATCTTGAAAAGAACTCACAAAAAGTTGGAATCAAGAGAAACCCCGAATATCTTTTAAAACAAAAACATTACTTGGTTTCATGTTTATATTTCCAGGCGCGAAAAAGAAAGGTTATAAAAAATGAAAAGGATATTTTATGGGCAATTTTGGCTGTTTTTAGGTTATGCTAATGATAATAAACTTTAATTTCAACCCAAATGGGGTGGGTTTTTTGTGAAAATAAGGGAAAAATACCTATAAGATAAGCTTACCTATGTACCTATATATGTTTAAGTTTATATGAAATTCAGGCCTTACATCAGTATTCTGAATACATGCCATACATTATAGAGTCGCGGGCAACCGATGGATGCAAGTGGTGAATTGTCGTTCAGCGTGATGGTCTTAGGGGGAGGCCTATGTTCAGCAGTGGACGTCGTCCGGCTGATGATGACATTTTATCGTTTCTTTTGGTTTAGCACGAATAGTTTTTAACTCATCAAATACCTGCTCCACCCTTGAACTTCAATAATACGATGGAACACAAAATCAACATTTTGTGTAATCTCATATTCACAAAAATCTTTGTTCGTATTGAAATCTTCTTCGAGTAAGCATACGGAAACGTATCTGAGTATGAATATTATTCTTGGCCGCAGTTCTCAGGAAACGAAAAAAAAAATCACACCAACATTTTTCTCCTTGAGTAAGCAAATTCACAGCCTTATTTATATAAAATGCCGACTCAGCTTGTTAGTTTTCCCAGAGGAATTTTGCGCCCAACAAGGCATTTTCATCGTATTTAAGAACTAGATAATGCAGCGATTACAAATTGCATTTGTTAGTGGGTTAAGCGAGTATAGTATTTGAGGCGTTACGATAAGGATCGCGCTGAGTGCTTTCAAAAGTTGGCAAGTGTTTAGTAGGGCATTGCAAACTTAGTAGTGGGATATGAGAGATGAGATGAAGCGGATGATGTTGCAATAACAGCAGGAAAGATTTCAATATCCTAAATCCTTAACAGTTACATATTTGAATTGGGGGATACGGTAGAGCATACGGTGTAGGTCTGCCCCGTTTGGGTATAGACCGCCGTGTATTTATGAAGGCGATAGGCGGTGACCTCTCGCGCCCGGCATTGATCGAGGCCATGCTGCGGGGCAAGACGAAATGGGAAGCGGTCGCTTCCTTCTGCGAAACAGTCATGATAGCGAAGTAGGAGGTAAGACACGTGGGGGAGAGGACAGCGTTCACCTTACAAACCAGCCGTTTTGGGATACGCCCACGGCAATGGATGTCGCGGGGAGATTTCCGGCCACCGATAAGGCATGCAGCCGGCGAGTAATGGGCAACTCACTGTCTGATCACGGGCCATGTCTCTAAGAGCTGTCAGCAATATGTCTGACCCCCTCTAAGAGGACCAAAGCCTGCCGGGGTTGCGGGACTATCGGATAACCATGACCTTGGAACCACCATCGTCATTATTATTTAGTTCTTCGGCATTCATTACTCTGATGAAAAAATCTCACTTCTTAGTCTCTACACTCTTGGGAGAGTGGTCTTCACATCATGGGTGGGTGGCTCGCTTCACAATTCGTCGCCATTCTTCTCGCACCGCTGCCTTCCTGGTACTTTCAAAATCTCTAGACACCGCTTACCTCCTCTTCCTTGTACCAAAAACAGAAATACAGACAGATCCGCACACGCGAGCGCCTCCACTCACAATCCATTAGACACGACACTGAACGAATGAACTAAAACGATTCAGACCTCACAAAAATACAACGCTTTTGTAGCTCACTGTACCTACCTAGCCGGGTACCTACCGAACGATTTTGTTCTAAGCTCCTTAACTGAGCTTTGGCTTGGACACTTGGACTTTGTTGGAGAAAACGATATTGTGTATGAAACCGTAGCGTAGGAACAATCAAAAAACTACACTGGCCATATTGGTGCTATAAAAATGTCGGATGCGTAGTACTTGCAATCGGCGTGATGATTGTACACGAGCTGAAAGAAGTATGTAAGGATCATAGCAAGTAAGGGTGCGTTGTTTCTGCCTACCGCATCGGAAAAGGGCGTGATTTTATGTTGATTTGTTATAAAATATCTAGCTTTATACCTTAAGTTCGGAGATTATCTATTCTAAATTGGAACCAGGCACCAATTTCAACTTTTCAGATTTGATAAAAGGCAACTGTGCCCGCATTCTTGACGCCCCGTGGAAACCGCACAGGAGCATAGGCGGATATCCCAGTTTAGGATATGTTCGAATAATATTTGTAACCCAATCGTCGTTTTGTAACCCAACCGAAAATTCAAAAAGTATTATAATATTATGTACGCTTCTTCTCCCAGTGTTTTATGAGCGTCAGCAGGATTCAATAAAGTCCATGTGGCATAAGATCTGCTTCACCATAATCTTATCTCATTGTAAAACATTTCGCAATAAATTCTTACACGAGGAATCGTTTAAAATAATAAATTTAATTCTTATTCCCGTGAAATCAAACTTATCTTACATAAATACCATTTCAAGTAGCAATTTAACGAAATATCTTCCAAGTAGAACTCTCCATTTCATTATTTCTTTCCTTATAAACATTCATCTTTACGCTTTAAAGTCCTTACAAAGGGCCAATTCCAATTTCCTATCCAAAAGCTAATATCATCTCGAACTTAATCTCACTAACTTGCCTTTTTCCTTTAAAACAAAGGGAATGATAAAATTTACAGTATCAATTTCTATTCTTTCACTCTACAAGGGACTGTTAACGCTGAGGAATTAAGGCGATGTCTCAATTCTTTTTTATTACTGCCGAGCTGTGTCCAAGATTTTCCTTTTTCATCGTGCTCTCTTTTTTTTCGGTAGAATGGAATAAGTGAAATTGGTGGTTGTTTCATTTAGGATGTTTTGAGTGAAAAAAATGTTACGCAAAGGTTACATATATAACAAATTTTTAGATAGACTATCTACCATACACGGAAGATAGTCGATCTATAAGCATCACCATCATCAGCCGGAAGACGTCCACTGCTGAACATAGGCCTCCTTTTTAGGCCATCTTATTTTTCTTCTATTAACAGAAACAGTAACAATTGCAGAATTGCAGAAAAAAATACTTATTTGAATATTGTCGAATAAGAATACTATTCGGAGTTTCGAACCGTCTTGTCATGGCGACTCGCAGAGTTTTGTTGAGCTGAGTAAAAGTAACATCCGTTTCTCATAAACTATTACTGTCAATGCTGTGTGCAATTTACGTGCTTATGGGCCAAAGTTGCGTTGAGAGTATGGCCGCTCGGTTCAATACGAAAGTACGCGTACACTTTTGTTTCGGTCCTAATGGGGTGAAGTTGGGTCGTGTCGAGTTTGAGTTGAGCCGAGAGTTTTGTGCCCGGAATCTCAATTACAATAACATAAAAAAAAACGAAATAGTCACTTATTCTAGATAAAATAACGTGTTTGGATAAAGTATAACAACTAAAGGGGTGTAATCTGCTGAACTATACAAATAATAATAGCTACACATCACATTAACAGCATCGTTTTGGCAGTACTTACCAACATTAATCCTAAGTTCAACCTAAATTCAAGAAGGACTTAGCACAAAGAGAATCTTGACAAAACAAGAACAAAGAAGTTTTAGGCAGACCCTCAATACTCAAGTAATAAGCGCCTCGTTTATGAGACTAATTTCACGTAAAAGAGGCCCTTTAACCGTCTGCGCTCGTGTACAAAACTTTAATATTAAATTATTATACAACCTGCGTAACACTTTTCTAATTTAATCTTTATCTCAAGGATCTTTTAAGAAATTTGTATCAAAATGCTTATATTATCATCTTGGCTTGTTCCTACTAAATTTTACGATCAGGCGTTATTTTGCGGAGATCCATGATATTCAATGTTATGTAAAATAATTAATATCTAGTTTATTTTTTTCTCCCCAAAAATCTAGGCTTGGATGCAGGATGCAGTCCGCTCTCATGCATATGCACACATTTTTTTTCTCCGGCAGCTGGAATCAATAGTCGATGTGACTTCAGGCTATACTAGAGGCACTGCTCTTTACAATAAACACCATATACGTAAACTTGTGCGTAGGCCTCAGCTGATGAACGGATCACGGATCTTTTAAATGAATATCTTTGATACAGTAAGAGTAACTATAACTCAAAGCAAAAACCAATAAAAATAAATTCTAGACTAGCATTTACTCCCGGCATTTGTCATTCTATTCTCTGAGTATGGTCCGCTTTGTGGGGAGCCTAACCACATGCGCCATCCGGTTTGCGGTCATCACTTGAAAATCTTTGGGGTTTACCGAAACCGCTCATTCTGTGAACGATGTATTTTTACTGGCAACTATAATAATGATAATGTATCTTATCTACTAATTTTATTGGACAGGTAATTAAATAGTAATCAATTGCCTCAAATCAAAAGCCTCAGGCAACAATACTTTTTCGATCATTTGTACTAATAACATGTGTGTTAGGTATTAAAAGATCTTCTACAAGCCAATACGACATAATTATGGCTCCTATATACTTTGAAGACGAGCAGTTTCGTGTGAGAATCGCCTAAAAAGGCAGTTCAAAATGACAGAATTTTTTGTAGAATCCAAAGAAGAGGATTTGTTCAGTCTTAGAGTACGAGCCATGTCTCAAGTCCTTTGACACTAGTTTCTATTTTATCACAAACTAGTACTTTCCCCGTGCCTTCGTCTACGCGTGTTTCTAACTTCGAACTCAGCGAATTTAATTCCCGCTCACCGTCCTTACAGGATACTTTTGAAAAATCTAAAAATGCTCTAGTAGTTTCAGAGCCTATTCAACACAAACAATCAATCAATCGTAGTAGATAAACTGATTCCAATTTTCACCCCGCTAGGGGCTGTTTTTTGAAATATAAATAAATACGCATCCTTTCGTATGCGTCACGACGCGACGGTTCGGTGACGTGACTGGTTTATGATAAGACAGCGAGTCGTCCATTACTCGCCACCTGCATGGCCACGCCTATGGTGCCCGGAGATCGTCCTGCGACGTCCGTCACTGCGGGCGTCTACCGCTGCGGCTGGGGTTAGTATGGCCCTAGTTTAAGAGGATAACATTTTGTGCGTTATTGGTATACGTGTCTGAAATTATGTGTATATTGGAAAAACAAGTTGTTAGTTCTGACTTTTACCACGAGCCAAGACACTTCTTCGACTATTTATTTAGCAGTAAATCTTTTAGGGTTCACAACAATACTAAAGTCTAACAAAGTCTCCAGATTGTTTTCAAAATCCCAATCGGTATGAAGAAGTAGCAGAGTCGGAATGTCTCAATTTTATGTGAGGGGCTCTCATTGTCACAGCTCGCGAACTATAGGCCGCCATCTTACATTTTACTGCGTAACATTTCATTTTTATTCTGACGTCTCAATGTTTTGAAGAGTCCTATCTGCTGTAAGAGATGAGCGTTTTCTGCGTTGAAAGTATTGACGAATCAAACTATAGGGTGACTGGCAATAAATGTACGATACTTAAACACGTGATTGTAATCATGATAACAAAAAAAAAAAATATGGAAACAAAGCCGAAATCGTGAAAAAAATATCAGCTGTTCAGTACATTTATGTTTGCCTAATGTACTGAACAGTTGATATTTTTTTCACGATTTTGGCTTTGTTCCCATGATATTTTTTTTTGTTACCATGAGCGCAATCACGTGTTTATGTATCGTACACTAATTGCCAGTCACCTAATATAAACATTTTTTCAATAGGACCATAATACGGAAATCAGAATGTTAATGTCTAAGAAAACTGGCAGAAGAGTGGAATAATGAGAAAGCCAAGCCAAGCTTGATGACGTGACTTCTGAATCAGCAGTCGCTGTCTCGCTTATACTCTGGGCAGTCAGGCTTCTCTCTTCTCTCTTCAACTCAATTCCATATTTTTTCCTTTAAAAGCAAAGTTCAATAGCGTCAGGTTTAGCCTGAGTCACAGTAGGCAAACTGTTAGTAGCCGACTGAGTTTGTGGCGTATCGGTTTAGTACGCTCTTTGATATAATATTTGGAATGGAGTGTTGGAAATTGCAACAATAAACTCCGTGGTTGGTAGAATCACGTTTAATTTTAGTTTTTACAATAGTTTTAATAATTATAATCGCGTACAGTCTGTGTGGCGTGCGTGCGCACCGTTCCGTGGTTTAGTTGGCGTCTGTCAGCGCTGGCGGCGGCGCTACTACCGCTCCGTCCCCCTTCCGCGCTTGCCCCTCCGTCGTCCTAGTGAAGCGGCGGGCCGGAACATCCTCCGGGGCCTTGAAACCCTGGCGTTTCAAGGTTATCTCGATCGTCTAGGTTCGGTATTATGCACATCTTGTTGATGGCTCTACGTTTGGTGCCCTTGGTCGTGAGCACATCGGCGACGCGACTGATAGCGTCCGTTCCTGGATATAATTTAATTATGCGAGCCATAGGCCATTGAAGAGGAGGTAGATTTTCTTCTTTCAAAATTACAAGGTCGCCTTGTCTTAGTTCTTGCTGTCTCGTCTTCCATTTTGTCCGTTGTTGTAACTCGGCTACAAATTCCAAACGCCATCTTTCCCAAAAATGTTGTCGAAGTTTTTCAATTATTTGGTATCGGTTTGGACTCTTCACGGTTATTGGAAGTGATGGAATACCAGTAAGCGGTCGACCGATCAGAAAGTGCCCAGGAGTTAAAGGAGTAGGGTCACTCGGATCTGATGAAAGGGGTGTCAAAGGACGGGAATTTAAAATCGCCTCTATTTGCGCGAACAGGGTAGCCAACTCCTCAAACGTTAGGGAAGCATTCCCTGCTACGCGACGTAAATGAAACTTGGCGGACTTTACGCCAGCCTCCCACACTCCTCCGAAGTGAGGGGAATACGCCGGACTAAACATAAATTTAAACCCTTCTTTGGAAGCAAAATCGCTAACCGACTCACGACTGGATCTGAGTATTTTCTTTATTTCATTGTTTGCACCCTTAAATTCGAACCGTTATCGCAAAAAATTGTATTAGGCTTGCCTCTTCTCGAGACAAATCTACGCAAAGATAAAATGAATGCCTCCGTGCTCAAATCACTCACTAATTCTAAATGTAGTGCCTTAGTTGAGAGGCATATGAATAAGCATAAGTAGCACTTAGAGATACGGTTTCCCTTACCTTTGCGGCTAGATATCATGAAAGGTCCGGCAAAATCGACACCACACGAGCAGAAAGGGTATGATGAATAACTCCTTTCAGCAGGTAAGTTGCCCATCAAGGGCTGTACAGTCTGTCCTCGTAAACGGACGCAAATGACGCACTGCTTGGATGTACTACGTGCTAGGCATCGACCGCCTACAGCCCAGAATCTTTCCCTTACGAAGGCTAGTAGGTGTTGCGGACCTGCGTGAAACAATCTCACATGTTCATGTTTAAATATTAATTTAGTTAAATGATGCTTTGAACTTAAAATAAGGGGGTGTTTTTTATTATAATCAAAATCGGAATTTTTAATTCGACCCCCAGTTCTTAACAAACCATTAGAATCTATAAAACAGTTTAGAGACAGCAATTTAGATTTTCGATTTAAAGCTTTATTATTTTTTATACTCTGTATTTCATCATTATAACTTTCTAACTGACTGTATTTTATTAATAACATTAATGATTTATTTATTTCTTCAGCGCTTAAAGGTTCAGTAATTTTTGCAGTTTTATTTTTGCAATTAAATATGAAGCGCAGTACATAAGCATAAACTCTTTGCAATTTTTCTAAGTTAGAATACTTATCAAATTTAATTATTGTATTCTCAATTGACAGCATGACTTTTATAGGATTTCTCAATTCGGGTAGGTCTGTAAGAGGCTGTGTGTGTTGTGTGGGCCAGTGAGCTTGATCCATGGCTAGGAATGTAGGCCCTTCCCACCACAAAGAAGAAGACCGAAGCTGCTTGGGGGTCACGCCCCGGGAAGCGATGTCCGCCGGATTTTGAGCTGTAGGTACGTGACAAAAAGTAAATTCACTGGCAAGTTCGTTAATCTCATTCACACGATTGCACACAAAGACCTTAAGATTTTTAGGTTGAGCCTTCAGCCATCCTAACACCACTGTTGAGTCAGTCCACAAATATTTTCGACTGATTTCACAACGTAAAGCCTGTAATACCCTTGAACATAGACGAGCACCGAGCAGGGCTCCACATAACTCCAACCGTGGTATTGTGGTTGGTTTCAATGGTGACACCTTTGTCTTGGCACAGAGCAATCTGACAGTGACACTTTGGTCATGCTTGTTTATAGAGCGCAGGTAAACGCAAGCTGCGTAAGCTCGCTGCGAAGCGTCGACAAAACAATGCAGCTCTATTTGGTCAGGGAACTCGCACAAAGCTCGTCTGGGAATCTGTATTAAAGAAAAATCTGAAAATTCTTTTAAAGGACTTGACCAATTCTTACAAAATTCGATGGGCACTGGATCGTCCCAGTCAAGTTTAGATGACCATAATTCTTGTAGCAATATCTTGGCCACAATGATACATGGGCTAAGCAACCCTAAAGGGTCGAAGACTTTGGAAGTAGCAGAAATGACTGACCTTTTGGTTATTTGAGGGGAAAGTTCAATATCAGTAGAAAACTGTAGATAATCAGTTTTAGGAGACCAGTTTAAACCAAGAACACTGGAATCCCTATTAAAATCCATGGGCATTGATGAATCAATATTACTATCAAATAACTGTTGACAGTTAGTCCTGAACTTTCTAAGAGGCAAACATGCAGAATTTAAGACATCCACCACTTGCTGATAGATGTACTTAAGCCCCTCTACTGTATCAGAACCAGTACTGAGGTCATCAGCATAAAACTCTTCTTCAATAATATTACTTATAGATTTGTCCTTACATTCACGAGCAAGTTGTAGGAGACATCTCGAACTTAAAAACGGAGCCGATGCAGTCCCATAGGTGACTGTATTGAGTTGTAGAACTTCGATAGGTTGATGAGGTTCATCGCGCCACAGTATGAGTTGTAGATGGCGCTGCGATCGATCTACTTCTATCTGTCGAAACATTTTCTCGATGTCTCCTGTAAGAACAAATCTATGAATGCGAAACCGAAACAATATTGATAACAAATCACTTTGAACCACTGGCCCTACCATTTGGATATCATTGAGTGACTTTCCGGAGTGAGTTTTCGAAGAAGCATTGAAAACCACTCGAAGTTTGGTAGTTTCACTCTTTTCACGGATGACCGCATGATGTGGTAAGAAGTAGCCAAATTCAGGTTTATTTACCTTAGTAAGATGCCCTAGATTAGCATATTCTTTTATAAATTCTTTAAATTCTAATTTTAATTTAGGAAATTTACAAAACTTTTTCTCTAGGCTCTCCAAACATTTTTTAGCAATATAATATGAGTCACCGAGTGCTTGCTCAGGTGTCTCTTTGAATGGAATTTTCACTGAGAATCTACCATTTGAAAGCCTAGAAACATTTTCTACAAAATGATTTTCACAGAGTTGCTCTTCGACGGTATAAGTTTTAGTTTGTAGTGGTGAGTCATCAATATTCCAAAATCTTTCTAAGGAATCTTTAATTTCTTGAGAGAAGTTACAGTGAACTTCCGGGATTGACTGACTCATTGACAATGGACCACCTACAAGCCATCCGAGCTTAGACTCTTGAAGGACTGGTTTATTATAACCAAGTTTTATTATACCATTTCCAATTAAATTCCAATAAACGTCTGCTCCTAAGAGGATGTCCACCTCTGCTGGTAAAAAGTATTTAGGATCAGCAAGTATTATATTATTGGGTAAATGTAAATACTCAGTATTTATTGCTGAGTTTGGAAGAATACCAGTAATGCGAGGAATCACTAAACATTTAACTTTAAGTTCAAAGGGCATTACTCTTGATTTAATTGGAATTATGCAACACTGCTTAATTTCAGTTTGACCTGAACTATTAATTCCATTAACACTCACAGAGCCTACACTCTCAGGTGACAACCCTAGTCGTTTTATTAAATTGACTGTAACAAAAGAGCTTTGTGAACCAGTATCACACAACACCCTAGCAGAATAGGTTTTACCCTTTACTATAATTGTTACAATAGCAGTACATAACAAGACTTGACTTGTGGAACCCAAAGTTGGCTGACTGGTTGAGGTAGTTAAAGAAATGGGCAAGGAAGATGAGCTTGTTTGTGCCTCTGTATCTGTACTAACTTGTTTATGTAAAAGTGTATTATGTTTCTTTTTACAAGTAAGGCACAAACCCTTCATATTACATTTAAAAGAATTATGCCCACTGCGTAAGCAATTTTTACACAACTTCAACTTACTAACCTCTGAGATCCTATCATCAACACTCATGTCTTTAAATTTTGAACAATTATACAATGGGTGTGCTTCACTACATAAAACACATCTAAGTTTATTATCATTTTTATCAGAAGAAACAACTAAACTCTTTGATTGAGAGTAGGGCTTCTGTTTGTTATCAGAAGGTTTATCAAACCTATTAGAATTACTGTATGAAGTTTCAAGCACATCAGCACGGTTACGCAGGAAGGAGAAGAATTCACTTAATGTTAAATCAGTACGATTACTTCTATATTCTTCCCACTTTCTACTCGTATTGTTATCTAATCTTGCCGAGACCCTAAATATTAATAAGGTATCCCATGAATTTGTAGGCTGGCCTAGGGACTCAAGAGCCCGTAAATGTTTAGAAATATGATCAACAATAAAGCGTAAAGCCTTGTAGGATTCTTTCCGCAAAGGTTCAATATCATGTAACGCTTTTAAATGGTTATTAATAAGAATATTTTTATTATCATACCTTTGGCACAACAAATCCCAAGCAACTGAATAATTTTTAGCACTAAATTCTATGGATTTTATTACAACTGATGCACTTCCTTCAAGCGAGGAACGCAGATAATGAAACTTGTTTATTTCAGGAATCCCTTCATTATTATGTATCATAGATTCAAAAGTATCTTTAAATTCAATCCAGGATAAATAGCTTCCATCAAAACTAGGCAATTTAATTGCAGGCAACCTTATGCTGCTACCTGATTGAGAATGACAAGTACTAAAATCATCAAGATTTTTCTCACCTTGAGTTTTACCTATCTGTTTATCTAATAATTCCTGACCAACAGAAATTAATCTCATAAATTGATTTTCAATTGTGTCTCTTTCCCTGATTTGTTCATCGCTATCCTCATGCAATAAATCAATTTTATTCTGAATCACCTCATACTCGGTTAACATTAATTGACATTTACTAATTTTTAATTCTAATTCCCTATATTTAACTGAAGGAATTGTATCTAATTCACATATATTGTTAAGATAATCACTGAATTTTGTTAATCTCCCTTTCAAAATACCTCTTTGTTTGACCAAATTAGACAATTCTACAGTCTTGTCAGCGGTACTAACAGATTTGGCTTCAGTGACACTCATTGTATCTTTAGAAATTAAATGTATTTTATACCGAAATTAATTAATTAACACTTAGGGCAACAAACTACAAAATAAATGAATGTGCAAATCAAGCCTGATTTATGGGAGATGAGTAGCTCCAGATCCAGCCGCAGCCGAAGGTTCGCGACGCTCCGGTAACAAACAGGTTCTTCTGCCCGGCAAGTCTTCGATGACGACTCGCGGGACAGCGTGGCGAGCGCTCAAAGTTCAACGCGCGACCACGATGGACAGCTGGAATAGTCGGCAAATACCGAGTAACTATTGGGAAAACAATCACTTTTCCCTAAATGGGAGCAAGACACAACGAAAACAGACCTAAATTGTCTTAAATTAAGATTAAAGCGACCCGGTGACCAAGCTGCGCAATGTTTCCGATGCGTTCGGAAATTTAGTAGCAACTCAAATGCAAAAAATATGTAAGTAGGCGCGTGCTATAGCCACAGATCGATTCAATCAATATTTGAAAGTAAGGAATGGGTACAAAAGCACTTGCAATTTGAAATGAAACACCTATTATCACGTGCAATGACAATTCAATTAATTATTAGGCGTTTTGCTGTAAATGAAAACAGGCAACGTGCGTTTTGTATAAAAATGGTAGAAGAATTCGGAACGTATTGTTTTGTTCGACAGGCGTGCTCAAAGCTAGATTAGGCAAATAGTACATAGGTTTAATACCCTTTAAATAACTTAATAAAATACCCAACGCTTAATTAGCAAGCCGACCCCGCTCACACAAAGAAAGGCGATTTGAAACAAAGGAATTATAGGTTATGGAAATAGGTTAAATAATTAGGATTGTAGGCTTACTCTCCTCGGATTAGACCTCTGGATCACGCTGATGCAACGTCCCTTTGGCTCCAAGAGCAGCACAAATCCAATCCACTTCTTATATTCCGGTTCCTTTGTTCGTTGTGTCGAAACAAAATGGACGAACCGACGCCACGACGATATCCGCTTCTATTTTCGCAGGATCGCGACTTTTGTACGACGATTGTTTCTGTTCGGGCGCCAATATTGTTGGAAATTGCAACAATAAACTCCGTGGTTGGTAGAATCACGTTTAATTTTAGTTTTTACAATAGTTTTAATAATTATAATCGCGTACAGTCTGTGTGGCGTGCGTGCGCACCGTTCCGTGGTTTAGTTGGCGTCTGTCAGCGCTGGCGGCGGCGCTACTACCGCTCCGTCCCCCTTCCGCGCTTGCCCCTCCGTCGTCCTAGTGAAGCGGCGGGCCGGAACATGGAGTGTCCACATTTTGCCAGTTTTGCGCTATCTTTATAGTTTGCAGCGTTACGTGAGTCGACCGTCTCTGTTAGTGACCGACTCACAACAAAACCGGCTCCAGTCAGCGTCGGCTACCTATAACTATAACTGTCGCCGGGCGTAGTGAGTCCGTTTGTCGCAAACCGTTCATGCGGTCGACCTGAATAAGCGGCTAATTCATAATAGTTTGCTTGTTGCGACGCACAAAAATTGATCTGAGTTTGCAGCACAACTCACAGTTCGCCACAAATTTTCGGCTCACTCAGTCTGTCGCTAACAGTTGCCTACTGGGGACACAGCCAAACCGCTAATCGCCTCCGCTTCAGCTTCTACTGAACTCCCCGCCCTAATTTCTAGATCTCGGAATGTTGGTAATGTGAGCCGTTCCTCAAATTGGATTGATGTAATTCCCTACGTCTTGGTACCCTCTGAGGTCATTCAATATGATAGCTGCTAACGTAAAGTAAACCTTTGCTGTTGTTATTTTATTACTTGTACAAACGTTTTCTTTCTTCTTTTGTTCTATTTTTAGGACGGTTGGTTAATCTTCAGCCTTGAATAGGACAAAAGTTATGTGTGTAAACTTGATCTTAGTTTTCATTTCACTCGTTCATTAGGTTAATATTTGGACGTTTTTTTTCTGACTGAAATGTTTTACTATCAAAATGTCCCACTTAGCCTGGTCGCATGGCCCTGTTACTGTATTATTGTACAGTCTTAAAATAATAATTAGGTATTAATAAGATAATGATTAAGTAATGTCAAATTGGTTACTATGGGCACTTGCTACTTTCATAAATCTTTTTAGCACACTAATTCCCAAAAGGAAAATCAAAACCTATTCATTTTTCGATTGAATAAAAAAAAAAACATAATAAAAAAAAAGTTTGCATTTTATTCTTCGACTACACCAATCTGACAATTTCATCATCATATCTGCCGTAAGAGCCTATGCCCACCACGTCTTTTAAAAGCGCAGCGCGTTTTAGAAACGCGTGTCGACGGCGCGTTTTCATCAGAGCAGTTTCTTACGTCTGTATCGCGTCAAACGCGCTGCACCGGTGCGTTTAAAAAAAATGGTATGCATAGGCTCTAAGATGTCCACTGCTGGACAATGCCTCCCCCCATAGATTTCCAATAGGAAACAGCTTTCATCGCAATGCCCACCAGTCCACCTTGTGACAATTGAAATATTATGTTCTATTAGTTTCATTCTTTTTTTAAATCACTCACTCTGTCTTTATCATAATTCAAATAACTAGAAAAACTCTAGCCTTAAGCGAATGCAGACGATCCGACCTGACATACTGTTCCAAATACCGTCCTCTATATGCATTGAGAACAACCTTATTTGCGTATACAATATGTATGGATGGTGCCAGTCCCCATAAAATTATACTATTGTGTGGCGACAATCTGGTTCGTGATGTCACTAAAAATTGGCGAAGAGTGAGACCGATTTGATCACTATGGTTTTCATTCAACTTTTTTGTTTTTCTTTAAATTTAAAAATAGACAACTAAAAAAAAAAGACAAAGATTTATGTAGAACGGAGTTTTTTTTTGAAAGATTACCGCACGTTGTTTATTTTTCTTGACGTTCGACTTGATTGACGTGGCAGACCATAGCCTAAAAAAAAAACCGGCCAAGTGCGTGTCGGGCCACGCACAGTGTAGGGTTCCGTAGTTGCCCATCAAAATACTTATGCGAACTAACTAAACTGATTCGCTGAATTTAATTTTAAAAAGAAGAATTTTCAAAATCGGTCCAGGGGTCTTTGAGAAATCGGGGAAAATACATAAGAAAAAAGATTACGACGAATTTAGAACCTTCTCCTTTTTTTGAATTTAGTTAAAAATAGTTGACGATAAAAACCTACCTATCCCCAAAAAATATACCTATAAAAGCTGTAAAAATAAAGTTGACAAACTTACATTTGCAGTTGTCTCCGATACATTTTGTTTAAGAAAATATGAATTTCAAGTACATTTTATAAGTTGGTCGACTATTACTCGTAAAGTTGTAAAGCCTACTTAGTCATGACAATTTTCTTTTAAACTTCGTTATATATACTACTATTGTGAATTTTTTCATACCCCCAAACATAACCGTTTAGCTGGTAGAGGGGGGGGACACTCGAATCGAGCAAAATTTGGCACTTTAAAGCTTAATACTTCACAAACGAATTTTTTATCAAAAAACTGTTAATGGAAACTATCATTATTTTTTAAAGGCCTATTTAATGATACCCCACACTAAGGGGTACGCGAGAAAAAAAAATCCTCACTTTGTGTGTAAGTACTGGAGGTACCCTAAAAAAAAATATTTTACGAGATTTTATTTTACCACTTTTTCGGCACTACAAATCTGTATATTTACAGCAAATTACAGCTCTCTAGTACTGTGCGTCTCTGAGCAAAACTGCGGACAGACGGACGGACGGACGGACGGACGGACATGGCGAAACTATAAGGGTTCCTTATTGACTACGGAACCCTAAAAAACTTGCATTAGTTGATAAAGAGATGGCGGGACGAGTTGGATGTCTTCCTTGAGAATTGGAAAGAGGTGGCGCAAAGTCGCGAACGTTGGAAGGAATGGAGGGAGGCCTTTGCCCAGCAGTGGACAGTTCAGGCTTATATAATAATAATAGTTGATAAAATGCTATGCAATAGCTTTACCGCGGTAGTCCCCGAGTGCCGCACGATTTTTTTTAAAGCGTGTCCTTTTACTGTTGGAGACATTCACCTTTGAGATTCACCCTTTGTCAGACGAACCAACAGACAACGGAACCTTAATATTTTCCATCAACTAAATCTAACCAAATCACCATTATTTTAGTAGTTTCGTACGGAATCCTAAAGAAAAAGTTTTTTTGTGTGGGTACTCATAATACTCGTATGGAGACAGAATTATGGATATACGCCAACTGTTTTATTGTTAATATGAGTTTTAATTATACAGTATTTGCTAATAAACAATGGTGTGACATTACTTATTTTATGAATGATATTTTTTTATATTATTTAGTATCTAAAAGAGACAGCGACAGGAGACCGAGACAGGAGACCGCGACACTTGTCATTCATCATCTTCATCAGCCTATAATGTTCCCGCTGCTGGGACACAGGCCTCCTCGTTGTGAGACGTACTCCGTAGGTCATAATCGCCAGTGCGGGTTGGTAGATGTCACATGTCTTCGAATTTTTGGTTCTAGGACATGCCGGTTTCCTCACGATGTTTTCCTTCACCGTTTTGAGAGCACTGGTGATGAAATAAATTAAACAAAGTAATTGCACCTAGCGGGGTTCGAACCCACGATCTACAACTCGTAAGTCGGGACCGATACCACTGGGCCACCACTGCAGTGGTGGCCCAGTGGCGACATACTTAACATTAAACAGTGCACTGTTTAATGTTAAGTATGTCGCGGTCTCCTCGTTCGTCGTCCTTTAACATTGGATGATCCCGGGATGATAATTATAATCATGATGATATAAATGTATGTAGTAGATACATTCTGACTCCTTGATTTAGGTGATAAAATCATCAAATGAGTCCTCCCACCCTTGGTGGAGCGAAAGGTACTGTCAGACTTCTGCTGACTAAAAGTCTACCATGTTCCTTCAATTCCCCTTTACGCTTCAGGGTTACGGTTACCCTTTTGGACAGTTCCGTGACGTTATTTGTTATGTTTGTGCCACTAAGATTGCTGACGGGTCTCGAAAGTAAAAAAATCCATTATAAGTATCGGGGGCGCTGTTCGTAATAAGCCTTTGAGGTAGTTGGTTATTTTTAGTCAGTAAATAATGTATCCTGGGATTTCTTGTGTGTTCAAATAAGAATATAATGAAAAACTTAAAATATAGAATAAAAGTTCAGAGACAATAAAACATCATAAGCTACCTAAAATATAGCACTCCATACAAGAAAAAAACCTTTTCTTTTATTGCCAAATCTTTATCAACCGTTCTCCACTCAACTTTAAACCCACCTCCCACATTCCAAGGTCCAAAATCGTATAAAGCTTGGATATCACATGTAAATAATTTAGCCGGGGTCCGTATAACTGGGGTACAGTAATTGTGTGAATATTCTGGATTCCAGGACCTCTAGTACCCGACCTTTGTCGGTGGGTACATATTGCGGGCCTCTAGTTTAACACCTTCAGTTTAATTTACTAGAAACATAGCTTATTAATAACGGTGGAATGTACTTTTAGTTAGTACTTAATGTGGATTTGTTGGTAGAGTGTGTTTCGGGTATATGTAGGAGTGGTTTCGTACAAATAACAATGCATGGCATGAAATATCTTGCTTCTCATGATCGTGTTCTCAGAAATCTAGAATCCATAAACTGTATGTCCTACGATTTTCTCGTAAAAAAACCGGATTTTGGAATTTCAGTTCCCACTGCTGAGACACATGAAGTATTTATTAACGAATAGCAGATGACTTCATAAACATTTTGGACTTAAGGGCAGGGATGATGAAGCCCCGATACTGGGCTTCTTTAAATGTTTGCAAGGTGTAAAGACAAAATAATAATTTCCATTTCATTATAAACTTTACTTTGTTATACATAAATTCACAACGCTGTATACTTTCAGTATACATAATTGCAATCGTTATTATGATTGTGAGTCTCGGCTTAAAAACCCAATGACTATAATAAAGCAGTTGATAATATTATCAATCATTTTTTCCACGTATTGTATCAATAGCTGATACATACATATTGATACTGTAATTATGCATTTTAATAACTGATGAAAATTCTTCAGCACTATAAAGAGTCTTAAACCAGAACTCAGAGTATTTATGTGTAATAAAATCTTTGTAGTCATAATGACGACAATCTTCATTTCCCCGTAAGATTCAGTTCTTTAAAAAAATAAAATATTCATTCTGCAGCACATGCATATAAATGTCAAGAAACTTGTGTTCCAGTGTATTTTATGTAAATAATATAAAAAAATAGCGTTCACAACGTGAGGGAAGGATTCCTTTGTAGATGCTAGATGGAAAAGGTGACTATTGTGACGGTGAATTCTTGTGGAATTCCAGGACAGAATGTAAATACTACGAAGCTTTGGAATTGAAATGGTGAGTCGTTAGGTGGTGGCAGGTGTATAGTATAGACCGAGTAGTAAACAAGAATGTACAATAACGTTGGATACCTGTATTTAAACACTAACTTTTGACAGCGACTTCGCTCGGGTTGATTTAAAATTTGATTATTTGATTGTTAATGTTTTTTTTAGGGGACAGTACCTTTTTTCGGGATGAAAGGTACCATAAGTATTATGTATGTCTTTATACACCTGACAGCTTATAAGTATATGCATAGGATAATCTTTCTTTTTTGTTTGGGCGTAAAAGGTTACAAAATATAAATAAACTAACATTCAACGCTTTTTCAGATGATTTTGTGTCGTGTCGAGGGTGCGCTTATAAACTTTTACAATAGCATTAGGATGTATAACTCAAATGTATGGTTGCCGTTTACATGTTTTGGGTTCGATTCCCGCAATACTAGGTAACTGAAAAGTCGATTTTCGAAATTGACTTAACAAAAAAGAACAATTTTACAAATAAAAAATATTAAAAAAAAACAACGATGTAATAGTTATTTCTCTCAAATAATGGGTCACCCTACTCAACTATACGAGGGACTATAACATTCTTGTTACCCTCTGCCATATTTACCCGGTTCAACCGACTAATTGGTTGCTTCTTTGTCAACCGGGTAATCGAACCGGGTAATCTGCTGACAATCTCGGGACTCGTGCTCGTAAAAGACTGAGTGGAATATGTTCTTATTTAGTTTGGAGACGACCTTATTTTATAAACTAGTTGTAAATAGTACAATGTTTTGAAAATACTTTCATTTTGTGCACAGGTAAGTAGTGGATTTCTGTGCCAGATGCTATCTTCCCTGATAGATACAACCTTGGGGTATTTAGGTCAAGAATACGTAGGTTATTTTGCTTACCACCAGAAGAGATAGTGATCAAACGCTAGCGTAATAAATTATCGTTAAATAAAAATAATATTTCCTTCGAGTTTTAAGTATTATAGTTTAATGAAAAACATCATCATTCCATCACGCCTTCCAGTAAGGCTTCAGTAGAAACCTATCATTTTTTTTTAATATATTATATTCCATAACTGTCACACAACGCCATCTAGTCCCAAGCTAAGCAGAGCTTGTGTTATGGGTACTAGACAACTTATAAACATATTATAAACATACATATATTTCTAAATACATAATTATCTAATATAGATAAATTACACCCAAACACAGAACAAATAATCGTGCTCATCACACAAGCATTTGTCCTGGGTGGGAATCGAACCCGCAACCTCCGGCATAGCAGTCAGGGTCACTAAACCACTAGACCACAAGTGCAATGTTCAATTTCTCATTTGTACGTGAGGTAGGTGCCATCAGCAACGAGATATCTCTCATGAATATTTCAGTACCTTATAAGTTTAGAAAGATCGCATTGTCTATAATCCTCAGAAGAACTCTCTCTATTTCGTCAGATTTTTTAAGCACTTAGTATGCATAAATATATCGCACGAATGTCTTTAATGGAACATTGTCATAATTTTTGGGGTGAAAGATTTCTGTAACGCATGCCACAGGTCCCGCATTCGGGGAATCATTTTTATAAGTTGATAGGGCCCGCATGCGGGGTGCGAGAGATTTCTGAAACGCATGCCACAGTGCCCGCATTCAGGGAATCATTTTCATTAGTCGCTAGCCCGCGTGCGGGGTGACAAGAGTGTGTTTATTGACAAGAATAGCAGACCCGCATGCTGTTTATTGACCGATGAATTTCATTGGTCGATAACACAATCGGTATAAAGCAAGCGGGCAATCACCGCAGACGGTATAACGAACACGTCGTATGCGAGGACTCACCGTATGCTGTATACCGATCGAGTTAACGACCAATGAAGCTGCGCCATAAAGCTTACAGCGGCCCTGGAAAAGCATAGTCTACAAAATAATGTAACTATGTTTAAAAGTAGAAAGAACTACTCAAATCATGTGGCGATGTTCGCACAGGTGTAGAAGTACACTTAAGCACTTAACATTTTTCAAAACTCCTATGGCGGTGGATTTAAGTTCTTACGTGAAGATGTGAAGGAAGTCACAGACAAAATCTAGTGCAGATAAAGGGGCTTAAGAGATACTTAAGTTACTTCGAGAGAATGGTCGTCTCGACAAGCGTAGGTACTACCTAGTATCTAGAATTCATGTCTTTTGAGACTGTTAACGCTTTGGGAAACCAGTTATTTTGCTTTGAAATGCTTTGTTAGTCCAGCTAAAGATTGTCTGAAAGATATCGCTTTAAGCGATAAGACAGCCATTGTAATCGTATAATTAGCAATTATGTAAAACATTGTGTGTAACTTTTGATGTAAAATAAAATGATGTCAGTCTATCCATATATTTTAGAAAGAAACTAGCTTTTCAGCGCGACTTTGCAGTGTCGAGAAAGACAGAGTAGCTTTCCGTATGTGAACAATTTTTATCAAAAATCTAATAAGCACTTTCAGAGATGACAACTTAATGTATTTTATGTGTGTTTCCTTTATTAGTATAAATGATACTTTAAAACATAATAAACACACGAATATTCCAAAAACAAAATAACGTAAAAAAAATAAGAAGCAACATTAGCAAAAAACTTAAACCATAGCCTGATGTAAAGTAAACGGTAACTACGACGTTAATTTGATAGAAAAATTAGTTCCTCGTCAGTACACTTTTTTATCGTGGTAAAATCATCAAAATTGAGTCCTCCCACCCATTGCAGGCCGGGAAGGTGATAACTGTCTGACTCGTACTGACTAAAATCCACGGTGTCCTTCAATAGCCCTTTACGTTTCAGGGTCATCGTAATTCGATAAGTCCCGCGACCTCGTCAGTATAAATAATAATGGAGACGTTTTTTCTATTTCCCAAACAATAAATGGAGTAAAAACTTCTAGCACGCTATAAATAAAATACAAAAATGACTTTTTTCATATCTTTCTTGTGTAACAAATAACACGCATTCACTGAAATCACACGACATACCTGAATATAATGTTGCCATTTTCAGCGAATAGAAATCAGATTCCCAATCGGAAGGCAGCGGTTGAACCCAACCTATTTGACCACTACGTTGTGGTCAGATAATCCTAGTGAATTCACGATAGTTAGGCTTATGGCCCCCTTAATGCAAGCACTTTGTCATAAGCCTAATGGAATTCAAAGCTGTAGGTAGGATCTGGAACCCGTGCTAGTCCTACTAATATTATAACTGCGAAAGTTTGTGAGGATGTGTGTATATGTCAGTGTATGTAGGTATGTTTGTTGCTCTTTCACGCAAAAACCACTGAACGGATTTTTCTAAAATTTGGTAGGTACACAGATAGTTTATAACCTGAATTAACACATAGGATAGTTTTTATCCCGATTTAATGTTTCCCTTGGGATAATTTTCGAGTTGTAGCGGGTGAAGCCGCTGGCAACAGCTAGTAATATTATAAAGGCGAAAGTGTTTGTATTTCTGTTTAACTTAAACTTTCTAAATCTTGGATTTTAATGTAATTTCATCATCATCAGCCTACAATGTTGCTGAATGCAGGAACACAGGCCTCCTTTCTGTGAGAGAGATTGGGCCACAATCGACCACGCGGGCCCAGTGTAGGTTGGTAGATGTCCCATGTCTTCAAATTTGATGGTTTAACGACATGCCGGTTTCCTCACGATGTTTTCTTTACCATTTTGAGAGCAGTGGTGATGAAATGAATTACAAAAAGTAATGCGCCAGCAGGCTGGATTCGAACTCACGATTCGTTAGTCGGGGCTCCTGGTCGTAATTAACACCACTGAGCCACCACTGTATAATTCAGTCATCATCGTTTTCATGAAATATTTTGACGTCCACGCATTAATTCACGCTTTATAAAAGTGAATAAAAAACTTTTTCAAAAAAAAATGCAACCGACTTCAAAACAACCACAAAAAAAGTTCAAAATAACCTACAAAAAAACTTTTCTTTCGAAAGTCGGTGACTTTATTTTATATTTCATTGACTTTGTGTCACCGACTTTCTAAAGAAAAGTTTTTTTGTAGGTTATTTTGAACTTTTTTTGTGGTTGTTTTGAAGTCGGTTGCATTTTTTTTTGAAAAAGTTTTTTATTTTATCCTTTTTAGTTTCACTATTCAACCCAAATTATTGTCAAATACATAATTTTCTTACATGTGCACTAAAATGTTGTAATCCGTAGCACCGGTAATAACAAAACAACGCCCATGGATGTATGTACACAATGAGCTAAAAATATTTACTACTGCACCAAACTAAATGAAAATTTTATGGGATCAAATGGCAGATAAACTGTATCGAACAAAAAAAGAATCATCGAAATCGGACCAGAAACCTCGGAGTAATCGGTGTAGACAAAGTTGAAAACTTTTTAGGTTTTTGTTGTTTTTTGTTGATTTTTCAAAAAGTACTAGTCCGATTTCGATAAAATTTTAATGGGACCATTTCGGAAGTATACCCTATCCAACAAAAAAAGAATTTTTCAAATCGGTTGTGAAACGACGGAGTTATGCCCGAACAAACATAAAAAAAAAAAAAAATACAAACATCCGAATTGAGAACCTCCTCCTTTTGGAAGTCGGTTAAAAAGTATTTCGCACAAACACAATGGAACTATACAGAACAAAAAAAAAAAAAATGTCTTTCCTACTGAATAAACTCCCAGTTCCCAACTAAAATACATTTGTGATAAGATAATATTGTACTGACGTTCTTATTATTATAAGAATGTAGATGTAAGACAAAATACAGAATCTCCTATTAATAAATAATGAGTATGGTTTTGAAAAGGTACTCAAACTACAAGGAAGCTATGATAATGTTACACGTGCCAGACTGAGATACCACTCACTTCTCGTGCCACAATCAATACACGTGCAACCCCATCGATCATCTACGAAAAGCAGGATAAATAAACAGGTACATTTCCACGTAATATAAAAAGAAAGATCCTTCTACGACATTTCCCTAATTAATCAAATCTTCCATCACTTCGTTACAGAAAAAACCACACCAAAAATTGCTTTGAAAAATATCCAATGGACGCCGCTCGACGCTCCCCTAAAATGTACTTTGAAAAAAACCCGTGGTCATCCCTTACAGTTGAAAGTGTGGACAGGTGATTAATTATTTATATCCCTTTTTAACTAACATGCGCAACAAATAGAAGGGTTTTCAAGACCCTAATTAAGCGCTCCCGAAGAACAGCTTAAAATTTCGGTTTTGTTTTGCTTTTGTATATTACTAGCATTTGTCTGCAGCTTTACTCGTGTACATTTTCGATTTGGCAATCGATTTGAAAACTGTGACGCTATCTATTATTACATGACCGTTAATGCTGTTTATCTCGGGATCAGTACCTACTTTTTTCGTGATGAAAAGTACCCAACCCACCATCATATTCCGTCTCTGTACATATGACAACATCATCTCATCATAATCAGCCTATAACAGTCTTACCGAACACCTTGCGACGGTCGTCGGCTCTACCTTGCCTGAGCACAGTGACAACGTTTATTTATGTAATTTTTTTTGTTCAATGGTTTGGGCGTGAAAAATGTAACAAACATAACAGCATTTTTAATTATTATTAGATTTGATGTAATAAGTGTGTATTTAAAAGAATTTTTGTTGGTCACTGGATTAGAAAGGCTCGTGAATTTGTATTTTGAAGATGTTACAATTGTTTGTTGTGACAAGGTAATTTGGCAGTGTGCCCCGCCATAATGAGGAATTAGCAAAATGGTTACTGTTTTGTTTAACGAAATTATGTCGTTTTCCGAGTTGTGGACGAAGTATTCAAAAGCTTTGCTTTGAATAAATTATTATCAACAACGTAAATGTAGCTTTTCTCTTCAGGAAATAGCCATTTTGAGTTGTTATTCTCATTGTGGCAGGAGTTACAAAATATTCTATTCATTTTTTTCGTCAAATAAACATAAATGTATTAGAAAATTTAACAAATTACTATATTTAACGAACGCACTTCATCATCAGCTGGAAGACGTCCACTGCTAATCATAGGCGTCTCCCTTAGTCCACCACGCCAAACAACATTTCGCCACTTGCATACATCGGTTACCCTCGACTCATGATGACGTCGGTTCACCTAGTGGGAGGGCCTGCCTACGCTACCTCTTTCGGTCCGGGGCCACCATAACTCGAGAACTTTCTTTCCCATCGGTTATCAGTTATAAAAGCGATGTGACCTGCCCGCAACACGCAACGCTCTTATGTACAAGAAATAAAGGGAATGTTTTCTTATTTTCCTATTTTCTTTTACCACAATCAGAATTGTATCAAGTTTAAAATGAAAAGCCAAAGTTATAAGCATTACTATTCTCTTCTATCACTTTAATTTTCACTGAGTTCTAAAATGAATCCGACCTAACCGCAGCAAAGAAATAATGTTTAAATCTTCCGAATGAGTGAAAACGGAGAAATTGGAAAGCTCTTGCATATTAAATTTTAAAATTGAATCCCTCAGTATTTCCAGTGAGCAATATAATTAAATCCTACCTTCTAGACTGTTTCCAGTTAAAAATATAAGTTTAAGCGGTCCGTCTGTGTTTAAAATGAGTGGGATTACTAGGTAACGAAGCGGAGGAACGATCTGATCACCTTTTCATAAAGGATTTCGAGTTACAAAATAAATTGAGACCTAGTTATAAAATAAATAAATTGTTGTATTTAAGTCGTAAAAAAATAAAGTCATAAAGATCAACTAGAACAATGGTGTAACTTATTTTTTGTCGATAGTGCTTCCTTTCCTATTCACTAACCGTACTGCAACTATGACAGGTTACATCATAGTTGACGAAGCCCTGCCGAGCGGGGCTCCATTAAATGCAAGCGCCCCGTTTCTATACACTGACCGGGAGTGCCCCAAGTCTTTTTACGACAAACAATACTTTGTTTTCCTCGATCGGCCTGTCTACTTTTTGACCACATCAAAAAGTACTGGTGCTTTACGAAATGCCTAGGTACAACCTACGAGTATATCACGATGTGGCTTATGTAACGATTGGTCGACGACTATACAATCTGTCCTCGATACTTTATCAAATATTTACCTAGGAAAATTATTTCTTGGAAGAGCGTGTAATGTTTATTCAGAACTAATTGGAACTCATGAATCCGTCAAATATTCTTCAAAAATAAATAAGTATTTTGGTAAGTAGGTAGCTGACAAAAAAATATTCAACGACATTTTAGATCAAAAAGATTTTCTTTAAATTAACTAGAGGAACTCGTCCATGAAATTGATAATAATTTCAATAAATAGCTGTTGCCAGTGACTTCGCCTACTTGTAGCTCGAAAATTATCGCACGTAATACTTTTAAAGCCAAGCCTGGCACACACCGCGGTGTAGCACCGTCCACGGTGCGCCCGCGTGTACTTGTAGTATGAAACTGCAAGCACACGCGGGCGCACCGTGGACGGGTTTCACAGTCGGCTGGCGCGCCCGCCACCCGTTACGCAAGCACTTCGTACATATTTTTACTTTATTCTCTCGAGTAAAGATTTTATATTTGTTTGTTTTTGGGAACACACTTCGTAGTACTAATAATACTATTCTGTGGGAGTGGTTCTTCATCATCATCAACAGCTGGGAGACGTCGATCACTGAACAAAGGCCATCTTCTTTGACCACCATCCTGAAAGACAATACTTACGTCAATTGCAACCATCGATTACCCGCAACTCTCAGGGCTCAGTGGCCCTCTATAGGGGGCCCCGTCATTATGCTGGCATATATTGAGGCGCCCGGGGAACACAACCCACCGTCGAACCGGGCATGGTCCATGGTTGGACAACGAATTGCCCTTTACTCGCCGCCCGCATCCCCGCGCCTACGGTGGCCTGAGATCGACATCCGTCGCCGTGGGCGTTTACCACTTCATCTGGGGCGGAGTGAGGACGGTATCCTCTCTCTCTCGCGGCCCGTCTCCTCAAGAGGTTGGCCATCGCGTCTTCCAGTTCGTGATCGCCACTTTACAACTTATTTCTTACCCATCGCTTCTCATTTCTACGAGCAATGTCATCTGTCCATTGCCACTTTAACGTTAACCTAACTACAAAAAAAGTGTCAACTACAAGTCAGCATTTCAAATTGATTTAAGGGTCGATTTGCAGTTACACTTCTTTTAGACAAGTGTTTAACTCTTTTGAAGTGAGATATGGTTAATGTTTTTTAATTGTTTATGTCAGACTTTTCCATCAATACCTAACCAATAGTTCTTTCTGATCATGATTCCTTCCCGTTTGAGCGATTTGTTTTCGTGTGCCTAATAAATAAAGATGTCAGCTTAAAAAATAGCGAGTCGACAGGTTTGCGCTCACCCTAAGTATGTACTTGTATAATGAGGTAAGGGGAAGTTGTATTTGTTTTGAAAACGATGTGTTTGGTCAGACGTGCTGAGTTGACAGTGTTGTGGCTGTATTACATCAAAACAGTACCTATATAAAATGACCGTCAATGGACTTGGGTGTCTATTCCTATTTATTCTGGATTTTTGTATTTTGATCGTCATAGTTACCCATAGCATTACAGTTCAAAATTCCCTAAACCTAGGCCGTGACTACTGATATCATGCCACTGAAATATAAACAGAATCCTTAGAAGATGTCTTTGTTATACATTTGTCTGTGTGACTTATAAAGATCTGATAGTCTCACGGTTCATGTAAAATATTGGTTGAACTGTAAGAAGGGACGTAGGCACAGACATAAAAAAAAATGTAAAGTGTCTTAATTGCTCGCAAAAACAATATCGACAGAGCGTAATATTTATAGGATAGATAGATTTATAGGATAGAAATAATAATTTGTGTCCTATCCTATAAACATTAATTATAGGATCTTGAATAAAATGTTATGGTAACTTCTTAATAAAATAGTTTTTAGAAGTAGGTAAAATAATAATACTTTTACTCTCGGTACCTATTTTTTTTTTGTATTCTCTTATCTTTTTAATTGTAATTGTGTGCATAAGGCTTGCCAAATAAATTATTTTCTTTCTTTCTCGCATAAATTAAACAATATTTTGACTGTTTCTTATTCTAATATAAACTTTTAGTAACTTTTCGTTTAGTAATATTGTTTTTATTGCTTGAGATTTTAGTAAACTTGCAAAAATAAACACTGTCACGTCATAACAGTAAAACGATTATCCAGACACTTACAACCATTTCAACACAAAAACCACTACAAAAGTATTTTAAAAACACAAAATAAAAATAGTATTTTTTAGGTTTAAAAATACGATAACGACAAGCAATATACATAAAGAGCTGTGTTTACTTAAACCGTTTATTTTCGCTTAAAACCCAACTTTATACATGGAATACAAAATAACACACCCACGCACCGAAAACCTACAAAATATTAAACTAATTAACGAAACATAATACTAAGATAAGCAAAGGTCACAATGAAACAACGAACTGTATGCCAACATAAACTTAAACACAATAAATAATAAATTCTGCCGATCCCTGCTCGGGTAAAGCACCTAATTATTTCTCTTCGCTGACTCTTATATTATGTAGATTGAGATAAGCATTACCCTCCATATTTTTAAGAGGCTGTACAATTAAAATTTATTGGACACTGATAAGGATAAATTTAATAAGGTAGATGGACATTAATTTATTGCTGTCGTGGCTTGAATATTGATTTTTAGTTTTTATGATGTTATCTCTACTGGTACACAAGCCAATCTCTGTAAGCAGGAGCGGGCTGTAATCTATCATCCAGGCTCGGTGCAATTTGGTAGGTAAACGTCATCATGTCTTCTAATTATTGGTTTTAGAAAATGACAGCTTTATCATGTTCCTCTCATTTTTAGGGTTCCGTAGTCAACAAGGAACCCTTATAGTTTCACCATGTCCGTCCGTCCGTCTGTCCGCAGTTTAGCTCAGAGACGCACAGTACTAGAGAGCTGTAATTAGGTGTGAATATACGGATTTGTTGTGCCGAAAAAGTGGTAAAATAAAATCTCGTAAAATATTTTTTTTTAGGGTACCTCCTGTACTTACACGTAAAGTGAGGATTTTTTTTTTCTCGCGTACCCCTTAATGTGGGGTATCATTAAATAGGTCTTTAAAATATAATGATAGTTTCCATTAACAAAATTTTTGATAAAAAAATTCGTTTGTGAAATATTAAGCTTTAAAGTGCTAAATTTTGCTCGATTCGAGTGTCCCCCCCCTCTACTAGCTAAACGGTTATGTTTGGGGGTGTGAAAAAATTCACAATAGTAGTATATATAACGAAGTTTAAAAGAAAATTATCATGACTAAGTAGGCTTTACAACTTTACGAGTAATAGTCGACCAACTTATAAAATGTACTTGGGTAAAATGTTTTCTTAAACAAAATGTATCGGAGAAACAATAAATCAACTGCAAATGTAAGTTTGTCAACTTTATTTTTACAGCTTTAATAGGTATGTTTTTACGGTATGTTTTTTTGGGCATAGGTAGGTTTTTATCGTCAACTATTTAACTAACTTCAAAAAAAGGAGGAGGTTCTAAATTCGTCGTAATCTTTTTTCTTATGTATTTTCCCTGATTTCTCAAAGACTCCTGGACCGATTTTGAAAATTCTTCTTTTTAAAATTACTTTCAGTGAATCAGTTTAGTTAGTTCGCATAAGTATTTTGATGGGCAACTACGGAACCCTACACTGTGCGTGGCCCGACACGCACTTGGCCGGTTTTTTTTTTTAGCCTTTTACAAGAGCTTGCCGACAACAAACATATTTTTCCTACTCCTCCACTATTCTTTTCTGATTAATTCACTGTCTCGGCGCTTTTCTGGTGGTTGCCACTGTTGATTTTGGCTCTCAGGAGTTGCAGCGGTTTGGGAATAGTTTGGTGGGTTTGTCCCATTTAAAAAAAGAGCTTTCCGACATAGAATTCAGTAATCAATTGTACTAATAAGATCAATCCGTAATAAAATTATAAAATAACTGTTTGGTAAATATCACCAATCTATTTAGCAGTTTTTTTCGATTAAGTAAATATCTATCCAGTTTCGGGAGGTACCTGTGTCTGATGCGAAAGGAGGAGACGCCTGGGTGCCACCACTGCGAAGATCGCCCGGAGGACACGGTGGAGCATACGGTGCAAGACTGCCCCGCCTGGGCGGAGCACCGACGTGTCCTCACGGCTGCGATAGGCGGAGACCTCTCGCGCCCGGCATTGGTTGCGGCCATGCTGCGGGGCGAGACGGAGTGGGAAGCGGTCAGCTCCTTCTGCGAGGCAGTAATGCTCATCAAGGAGGAGGCAGGCCGCGAGCGAGAGAGGACAGCGTCCTCCCTCCGCCCCAGCCGCAGTGGTAGGCGCCCACGGCGACGGACGTCGCAAGATGATCTCCGGCCACCGTAGGCGCGGGCATGCGGGCAGCGAGTAAAGGGCAACTCGCTGCCCGACCAAGGACCATGCCCGGGTCGACGGCGCGTTGTGTCCCACGCGCGCCTCAAAGAGCGTCAGCATAATGACGGGGCCCCCCTCTCAGAGGGCCAAAGCCTGCCGGGGTCGCGGGATTATTCCCTTACCGTGACCCCGGAACATAACAGGCTATGAAGGACACCGTGGATTTTAGTCAGTAGAAGTCTGACAGTCCCTCCCGCCCTGCCCGGGGTTGGAGGACTCATTTGATGATTTTACCACGCTAAAAAAAAAAAAAAAAAAAAAAGTAAATATCTATCCAGTCTCACAATCTATTATTTAGTTGTCATCTCTGTCCTCAGAGTTATTTAAGAAGCCTTGGCAAACTAATACGCCTTTGACATGGCTTTAGACTATTTAGTCGTATGTTTCCTTCACTAACCTCAGTTTACCTTGGATACAAGGTAGGTAAACTTAAAAATGTATGCATTCATGTCTGCCTGTAATGGGCGAAAGAATCAAAGTTTGTTGACATAGCTAGCAGGCGTTTATGCATGTAATCATAATAATCATCATCATCAGCCTATTATGTTCCCACTGCTGGGATACATACCTCCTCTATGTAAAGTAATTTAATTTTAAGATTTGCCTTAATACACGAATAAATTAGAATCAAGACTAAGCAACTGACACCCCATTTATTAAAAGCAATCTAGAAGTTTCGGCAATACAAAGGAACCATCTCACTTACAAAATCCGATTCGTTTCAACTTTAACACATTCGTTTAAAAACAAATCGAATAACAATAAAAGTACATGCCATTCCAGCCTTTATAGGCACAGTAATAATCTCTAGATCTGTTTACAATCTATAATTGTTTACGTCGCGGAATCGCTCGGTTCCAGATCGTGCAAGTACTGGTGTTCGAAATTCTATTATATCCCACAATGGAAATCGTTTTATTTTTCTAAGATTTAAGCATGTTGGCTCTCGCCTTAGAAAATATACGTTCTTTCAGTTTTATGTACTGCAAAATTGTTATTTGGAGATTCCTGTTTCTCATAATATTATGTTTCTTCCTTTTTTGTATTTTATTTCTCCCACAGAGATTAGGTGTGTGTCCCAGCAGTGAAATATTATAGGCTGATTATGATATTATTGTAAGCTTTTCGTTTATATTTATGTGGTTTGTATTATACAGAATTTTGAGAGCTGTGCAATTGTGGCCCCGTGGTATCGGCCTCGACTTTCAAGCTGTAGTTCGTGGGCTTGAACCCAACCAAGCGTGTTGCTTTTTGTAATTTATTTCATAACCTCTGCTCTCAAAAACGGTGAAGGAAAACATTGTGAGGAAACCGGCATGTCCTAGAATCAAAACTTTGAAGACATTGTGACATCTACCAACCCGCACGGCAACGCCAACACTAGCGGAGGCACCGCGGCCACATCGCAACAACAATCTTTCCTCCGTGACTACATTCAGTCAAGCCCTGTTTCCTCTACGAAAGCCGGAGTATAACTGCACTTGACCACGTTGTTACCACATCGCAACGATAGCGACAACGCAATCACATCGACATTATGTCGGTACCACAACGCAACGGCAAAAAGCTGCTGCGAAACTATTCACACGTAACCACACCTTTTTTTTTTTCTTTTTTTAGCGTGGTAAAGTCATCAAATGAGTCCTCCAACCCCGGGCAGGGCGGGAGGGACTGTCAGACTTCTACTGACTAAAATCCACGGTGTCCTTCATAGCCTGTTATGTTCCGGGGTCACGGTAAGGGAATAATCCCGCGACCCCGGCAGGCTTTGGCCCTCTGAGAGGGGGGCCCCGTCATTATGCTGACGCTCTTTGAGGCGCGCGTGGGACACAACGCGCCGTCGACCCGGGCATGGTCCTTGGTCGGGCAGCGAGTTGCCCTTTACTCGCTGCCCGCATGCCCGCGCCTACGGTGGCCGGAGATCATCTTGCGACGTCCGTCGCCGTGGGCGCCTACCACTGCGGCTGGGGCGGAGGGAGGACGCTGTCCTTTCTCGCTCGCGGCCTGCCTCCTCCTTGACGAGCATTACTGCCTCGCAGAAGGAGCTGACCGCTTCCCACTCCGTCTCGCCCCGCAGCATGGCCGCAACCAATGCCGGGCGCGAGAGGTCTCCGCCTATCGCAGCCGTGAGGACACGTCGGTGCTCCGCCCAAGCTGGGCAGTTTTGCACCGTATGCTCCACCGTGTCCTCCGGGCGATCTTCGCAGTGGTGGCACCCAGGCGTCTCCTCCTTTCGCATCAGACACAGGTACCTCCCGAAACTTCCGTGTCCGGTGAGGACCTGCGTCAAGCGGTAGGTCAGGACGCCATGACTTCTCTCCAGCCACTCCTCAAAGAGGGGTCTTACCGCCGCAATTGCGGCGTGCCCGACGTAACCACACCTTGACCACATTTTGGCGCTGCGACGTGGTGTGGTTGTGGTACGTGTGTATACACGCTAACTGGTAAAATAACCTGATAAATCATTTCTGTTCTCAAAAATATTGGTAAGGTTAGTTTCCAGAGCAAAGTATTATTTTTTTCCTTCCATGATTTTTTTTGCCATAAAATAACGGAAAATATCAAACGTTTTTAATTTTAAATGTACGATCCGGGTTGGCATAGTAACGAAACATAAAAGTTATCATTTTTCTTTCATGTATTTAAAATATAATAATATATTTTTAACTTTTTTTGTTCCAGAAAAGGTATCCTTTGTACCTTTTAATATGATAAAAGTAAAAGTTATAACATCGTTCTAAAAAGGTTTTTTCAGTATCTTATAAAAGGTCAAAAATAAATTGTTTGGCTTCAAATAAAACTTAGTAAATTAATCGTATATTTTCTTACCAAAATGTACGTGGGAAGACAATTCTATTCTTAGGAACCGCGACTTGTGTACAAATTGAACAACGTTTCTACATTAGGATTCACAGCAACTGAAAACCTGATTAGTATTCATTCTACGAATATTTTTCATACAAATGTCGTAGCAAACTCGTAGTATTTTGCTACGCCGCTACGCCGTAGACGTGCTACGACAGGATATTAACCTGTCGGACTTTAGTTCAAAAGCTTTTATTTCATCCGTTAAGCTTTTAAGCTTGAATTTTTAACGTGAAATTCCTGTCTTACAATATTCTATGAGGAATAACTTAAAATTGAAACTAAGTGTTTTTGAGGTGCAACTTGGGACATCGTTAAGTTAATGGCTTAAGTGTTTCTACTTAACTAACGTGATGTTGGTGCACTCTCTTAGACGCTGTCTTGTTAAAAGTTTAACGATTTTAGTTTTGGTAGATTTGAGTTTAGAGTTGGTTAGGGTAAAATTACACCGCTTTTCTCTCATGAAAAGGGTTCATAAGCTCTCCACAGCAGTGTTTTTTTAAACGAACTAAACAAAAATATCGAACTTCAGTTAGCAGATTTAATTAATATTATTATTTTATCAAATATAGCGCTTGACTTTTTCAGATAGGAGAATGATATTTCATACGTTTGTACATTTATTTAAAATTAACCTACGATCCAGTTTATTATATTAAAGAATGTCGATGACATTTCGTAAGACGTGTGTCGTAGAAATTCTGAAATCTATTATTTGTATGTTAACATCATGTGAGAGATTTAATGTAGCTAGAATTCTTAGAAGCAGTTGTGCGAAGAAGACAACAATATAATTTCAATGCTTCTCTTTTACTCACAGTGCTTTTACACGTGTCGTTAAAATTACACGTGCTTGTACATATTTGTAAATATATTATATGTTTATTCCTTATAATCAGTGGCGTATGGAGCTGGAATCTAAAAGGGGGCAAGACGCATCGACCCTTTTATTTTGATACGAAAAGTATGACTTTGTTGTAAGATAATAAATAATAAATTTTATTCAAGAATTAGGTCAATATAAAGATTTTGATCTAGGTTTATTAAAACCTGTGTTTCAGGTCATCGCTTTACAATTAACATTTGAAAAGAACAACAATATTTTCGTAAGACGAGAAATAGACAAGAAGATAAAATATCTAGGTATTTTTGGGTATAAAAGATTAAACTAGATTTTAAATACTTCACTTGGTTTAAAGCTATTGTCAAACAGACAGGTGTGACGAACGCGAAGCGAAGCGTTTTTGTTTGTAATGTAAATTGTTTCAAGCCAGTCACATAGACTATCGGATGGCTTTCGCTTTTCTATGTGACTGGATTCAAACAATTCTATACACTACAAATAAAAACGCCTCGCTTTGCGTTCGTCACGACTGTCTGTTTGACAATAGCATAACAGTATGTTTATATCAGCTTTACGAGTTCTTTTTGACTCTTTCAAATCCCAGTAACAACTAAAACGTACCCAAGTTATATGCAACATGGGGCCTCACACGAGCAGTGGAGGCGTTAGGCCAAATCGAGATCATCATACTGACTGGTTGCAAACTTGTGATCGCAGTTGTGAAGATTTTTTTTTTATTATGCTGAGTGCGAGGCCCCTTCAGGTGCGAGGCCAAAAGATAGAGCCCGCTTCGCCCCCGCCTAGCTACCACGCCACTGCTCATAATAATGTTCAAAAGGTAGGAAATTTTATTGTTCTCGACTTGAGTAACTCAATAAAACTTAGATCGTAGAATGAAATAATACAGTTATTCAAGTAAGTCTCAACTATCATGAACGATTATAGTTTATTGTGTGTATAGATATCAACACAATTTTTGTGGGATCTAACCCCAAAAATTATTATAACATTCTAAATTATCAAAATTTAATCAAATAGTTGTTCCTGGTCTGAGTGTTTGTGTTGTGTTCGTGTGTTCGTAAACGCACCTTTCTTTCAAGAGTACAACGGTACAACCTTTGGATGAACAACATTTTTTTCGTTAAGGTTTGTCCATGGAGTTTCTTGCCCGTTCTACGATCTATGATTTGAATGGGCACGGCACGTCTACGGCACTTTCACAGTTATTATGTCTTATGACTGGGACTGTAGCACTTTAAGTAGGTATTACCATAATTAATTATTTTTAATTAATATTAATTAATACAATTTTTTTGTCTTTTGACAATTCAAAAGTGCCTGTAACTGGTCTATTCGAAATAAATGATTTGATTTCGATTGATTTTGTTTTTTTTTTATACTGATTTATCAAAGTAGTCTGAACACTGAGTGTAGCAAAAGGAACTGTCGGACTTAACCTCAACACCAACTTGTTCTTTTAGTTGGTGGACAAATAGTTGAGAAGCTCATGGAAAACGATGTGCTGTCGTAAAATACGAAAACAACAAACAACAAATTTTTGTCGACGAGGAAACCAATCTGACCCACGGCGCTTTGTTAGCACTAAAACGCAACAAACACAAAGTTAATAATAATGAAAGGAAACAAAGGAGTAACACAAATTCAAATACCAAAATGGCTGCCGTGCCTATTATATTATAAGTTTTGAACTTCCAGGAGCACTTAAATATTATACATAAAGTATTTAAGAAGAACAACGGTTGAACGGACCGTATTTCATTTAAATCCGAAGAAAAGTGCGGAATGTTTTAAGTTACATAACCGAATTATTAATGAAAACCCAATCATTTTCGGGCACGAAGTTTCTAATCAGCTTAAATGAATTGTCATTTTGATCAACAAAAATTAATGAGAGCTTAAATATAATTAAAAATGGTACGAAAGGTGAAATTATAGTACCAGGACACCATGAATATGAAGAGACAATAAATGTGTGAGCAGGATGGACAAACGGTGTGGGTTGGGGTATCGTAAGATAAACTCATGCATCTTCCTTGTCTCACGTTACTTTTTTAATTATCTGCAGTTAAACGTCATGCTATGAGGACTGTGTGAAATATTTTTTTTTCATTAAATACACCATTTTCTTAGAAGTTTTTAGTAAAATTGACAACTGCCCCTTTATACTGCCGAAAAGGCACAGCGCAGGAAACAAAGTTAGTTTCATGTTGTAATGACTATTTAATGATCTGGACGATCAATCATAAGATCATGTTTGTTTCTCTAGGAAATCGATAACTCGTGTCAGGACAAAATTCATATTGACAATCTTTAAGTAAAGTAGACGTTTGATCCCCAACTGCTTAATTATATCTGTACTTTTATCGTTCAGAAACTATGTTTGTGACTAATTTTTATTACATTTCTTGAATAGGTACTGGTGGACCAAAGTAGATCTGTAAACGCTTAAGATCTTTCAAATTAAAGTAATTTTATAAGGAACACAGAGTTGTAGATGTTATTAAATTATACTTTCAAAATTAAATTTTTGTTTTCGTTTACTACCTAATTCGTTTCTTTTGTTTTGATTTAATTGAAGATATTTTGGGTGGAAATCAAAGCTTATTATTTTATCTATAAAATCATTCCTAAGCACAGGCCACTTTGGTAAATTTTGAGTGGGTTTATTAAATTGACGATGTTAAAATCAAAGGCAAACGAGGAAACATTTTACCTGTGATCTTCAATTTGTAATCCCAGTCCCAATGTAATTTATTTAAGTACCCAGCCACTGCGTCAATACGGCTATCAAAATAAATTAAAAATAGTTACGTCGTCATCTGCTCAGCCTTTTCCCAACTATATTGGCGTCAGATTCCAGTTGAACTAGATTCAGCTTAATATCAGTATTTTACATAGAGTAACTGCCTATCAGACCTCCACCCAGTAATACGATACCCGGTGGTTAAGCCTGGTTGTCATACTTTAGAGCCTCCTGGCCCTCTAGAAGCCCCGTCATTTTGCTGACACTCGTTGATGCGCGCGTGGAACACATGGTCGGACAGCGAGTCGCCCATTACTCGACGCCTGCATGCCCGCGCCTACGGTGGCCGGAGATCGTCTAGTGACGTCCGTCGCCATGGGCGTCGACCACGCAATACGGTAGCTGTCGATGGTAAAGTTTTACAAAGCGAAAAACTATTCGATAAAGAAATATCTATAGTTGTAGTGACGTGTTAATTGATCGAACTTTTTCCTCCAAAAGTTAGAGGGCAATGAAGTGGAACGTGGGGGTTCTTCTTGTGCGGAAAATGCCCTCAAAGCAACAAGTTCTATACTGGCACGATGAAACTTTGGATACGACTGTGTGTGGACCAAGATAGGAGAATACCGGTTAAAATTAAACGGGTCTAAATATGAATAAATGATATTTATTCAGTAAATTGGTTTTGGCAAACTCTTTTACACGTCAAAAGATACTATTTTAAACTAGATGAGGCCGGTGTTTCGTACCTGACTACTCTGAGAAGAAACATCCAAAACAAACTCAGAGGTCACAGTCTCTTTTAAAGTCCAGACAATTTTTATTGATCAAATGTATGAGAACTATGCAGGTGTCTGAGGTGGTCTTTTGAAGAAAGAACCACACAGATTTGAGTGGACCTGTCTAGTCAGTGCAAGCATGTGTCAGTTACCGTGTAGCTCAACTCAAAACACAAGGAGCTCAACGAAACGACGAACAATACCAAAGAAAGGACATTTGGGTAGGTCGCATAAATAGCTCAAACTGCCAGACAATAAAATGAATCGCAGGAAAATAATAATAAAAAAAGGAGAATAAAATGTAACCCACATATGTTCTCATATTCACAAGCTAGTATACACACAAATAAAAAAAAATAACACAAATAAAAAATAAACACAAAAAAAAACACAAATGAAAAAATAAACAGACAAAATTAAAATTACAGAGTAATTCACGTCAACAAAAAAAGCAAAATAAAAATAAAATAAAAAAAAATACCAAAAAACATACCATTTAACATAATGATTTAGCTTATATTTCTGGTCACGGGACTGTCTTGGGTCGCGGGTCTGTCTTATGAGATTACCGTGACCCTGGAACGTAAAGGGCTATTGTAGGAACACCGTAGATAGATTTAAGTAGATACGAGTCTGACAGTTCCTTCCACTCCACCCAGAAATTGGAGACCACATTAGATGGTTTGACAAAGTAAAAAAAACCCTGTTTTCCCGTAAGTGGATTGTAAGAACGGCAGTTGCTCTATGGAAAAATAGGTACTGGTTTTCAGCTACATCTGTTTAGGTATGAAGTGAATTTCAAAATAGTTGGGAAGAGTCTGTACAAGAGAATATTATTATTAGCGCTGTCACAGTTTTAATAAATATTTTCACTGTTACAGGAATCAAGTCAGTCTGGCGTCCATGGTTTCAGGTCAGGTATTACCCTGCCACTTCTCCAAGAGGGGGGCGCACATGAATTACACTCTGGTCTGTCCTAATTCATCATCATCATCAGCCTATTAATGTTCGGACTGCTGGGACTCAGGCCTCCTCTCTGTGAGAGGGGGTAGGCCATACTCCACCACGCGGGCCCAGTGCGGATTGGTGGATGTCACATGTCTTCGAATTTTTGGTTCTGGGACATGCCGGTTTCCTCACGATGTTTTCCTTCACCGTTTTGAGAGCAGTGGTGATGAAATAAATTACACAAAGTAATGCGCCTGCCGGGATTCGAACCCACGACCTACAACTCGTAAGTCGGGGCCGATACCACTGGGCCACCACTGCTCATCTCTGTCCTAATTAATCCTCGTTAATTGGGACAGATCTTTACTTCAGGAAGATTAATTTAATCATCAAACATATTCTGTTTTCCAACTAAAGGTACATAGGTTTGAGAAAAGAGGATTGGAAGGAAAAAATTTAGGAAACCTTTGCCCAACAGTGTGGGACACAGTATAGGCTGTAAAAAAGTTATAAGTTGGAATAACGACTCTTTAAAGTCTCTCTCACTTTTCCATGTCTCTCTCTTTTTGATATAAGCATTATTTTGAATGTGACTTAAACGCATAATTCAAATCGCTGTCTTTTCTAACTTACGCCGCAAAATCTCCGTGACGTCACAGAAGCAGCGCGCACAATCCGAACATCCATCAGTTTCAACATTCGCTTCATTGCGATGATGTATAGTTTCACATCTTCCTTTCGGAGACAGAACTAGTTTAAAAAAAAAATGTTCTTTTTAAAAACAAGCTTTTATTGTTAAAAATACTTAAGATAGACAAAATGCTCGTCAAGTCAAATCAAACGAGCCAACTTCCAGCTCCATCATCAAATCAGTTCCATGTCACTATAATATTGCATCGTCACGCGATATCTATACGTGCAAAATTTCAGCTAGATCGGAAACCGGGAAGTGGATCAAATTTAACTCGCAAGATTAAACGACACAGATGAAAGTAAATAAAAGCTTGTAAAAAAAAAAATGTAAAAGAAAGGCGCTTGAACTTAAAAAAAAAAACTGTCCAAATGTGAGTCGTAACACGAGCAATGAAGGGTTCCGTAGTTGAAAATGATTTATCCCAAAGAAAAACTTCGCATTGTAGTCGAATTACACGCTACAACTCGATAATTATCCCACTAGTACATAAAATTGGGATAAAAATTATCTCGAGTGGTTATCCAGGTTATTTTACTGTGTGCTACAATAAAATTCGTTGATGGTAAACATCAACGAAATTAACTTACTTTGTAATGGTTATTTTCTGCAATTTAGTTATAAATTACCAATCCGGATATAGCATTTCGGATTTATGTAAAGAATAGTACTGAAATTTTGAAATTTAATAGAGTCTTGATAGACAGAAAGGAAGTTCATCATCAGCCTATTAATGTTCCCACTGCTGGGACGCAGGCCTCACCTCTGTGAGAGGGAGTGGGCCATACTCCACGACGCGAGCCCAGTGCGGATTGGTGGATGTCACATGTCTTCGCAGTTTGCTTCTAGGACATGCCGGTTTCCTCACGATGTTTACCTTCACCGTTTTGAGAGCAGTGGTGATGAAATCAATTCCACAAAGTAATGCTCCTGCTTGGATTCGAACTCACGACCTACAACTCGTAAGTCAGGGCCTATAACCACTAGGCCACCACTGCTCAAGCAAGATAGCAAGTTGACCCTTAAATAATTATGTCTGAAAAATGGTATATTTCCAAATTGTTTTTAATTGATCGCAGCAAAGTGATTTTGTTTCACTATAAAAGTAACTTCTTAAACACCGTCTCTAATATTCACCCGAAAAAGATCACTGTATTCTCTATACAAAACCTAATAACATTTCTTAATAACTTTCGCATTTTTTCCTAGAATCGTCTATTTTTCTAAAACTTCATCTGAAGTGTTACCTTATAAATTATGGAAAAACAAACTCATTTTACAAAATAATACATATTTTCTATTAGCCGTCGTCGGTTCAAGTATAAAAGACTTTCTAAGAATAAACACAATTTTCTCGTGCCGTCGACCTTTTACAAACGTGAGATAATGTATTTAAGAGACCCTATTGATGTTATTAAACTAAAAATTCTTTTAAAGAACTTAAAGTAACTGAAAACAGCTACAATCATGTTTCTACGAACCCTATCTGACTTCATTAAAAATTTTAATTGAAATATCGATACGTAGCGGATCGGCTACGAAAGCGTAGCTGCCGTAGCGATGACGTCATCTCGTTTGCTACGGCGTAGCGAGAGTAAATACAAAATATATTTTTTTTACCAAATATTTTGGATTTTTCTTCGAGAGCAGTGGTGGCCGAGTGGTATCGGCCCCGACTTACGAGTTGTAGGTCGTGGGCCAGGCGCATTACTTTGTGTAATATTTATTTCATCACCACTGCTCTCAAATCGGAGAAGGAAAACATCGTGAGGAAACCGGCATGTCCTAGAGCCAAAACTTCGAAGACTTGTGCCATCCACCAACCCGCACTGGGCCCGCATGTTGGATTATGGACCACTCTCTCTCACAGAGAGGAAGACTGTGTCCCAGGAGTGGGAACATTTATAGGCTGACAATGATATTCGTTTTGTTGCTTTTGAACGCTTATTCAACTACGTAATGAAAATTTTTACAGAGATGCGGGAAAAAAATTAAAGTAGTGTAGATTATCTCGAGCCACTGCATCTCTAAAGTATTTAGGACGAATCAAATGCCAAATCGTGGGTATCGCTGATGTAAATTGTCAGGATCGCGGGTCTGTCTCATTAGGTAACCGTGAACCTGGAACGTAAAGGGCTATCGAAGTATTACCGTGGATTTTAGTCAGTACAAGTCCGATTACTCTCCAACTCTGCCCTGGCACAAATCGTCACTCGATCGATACAATTTTACAAGCGTTATGACGTCACAGGCCTCCCGAGTTCGGAAGCATTTTATCTTTGTCAAAAAAAAATTGTATATTATTTTTAATATTCTTACTTACAGACTAAAAAAAAAACAAGCAACAACACGCGAAGCCTCAAAATGGACAAAAAAACATTGTATCAAAGTTTTTTTGTCATTGTACAAAAAAAGAAACAAAGACAGTAAAAATCTAATAAACTAAACAACAGCATGGATACAACGGGAATCATTTGCAGCGGTGTCGTCGATGATTGACGATGAGCCGACAATGCCATTATACTCCGGTGGATTGATACCCTATTGTCTTTCGACATAATGGGACACTGGCAACAGTTTGGTGGGTTGGTGTACTGCATTTTGTTATGCTGTTTTAGTAGGCATGGTTATTTTTATGAAGCCGTTGGTTCCGGCTTTGTAGATCTTTGACAGTTGTTACTGTTAGTCAGAAGCTCTAAGCTTTTGGGATGAAAAGTTCTCGAGTGGCGACCACGGACCGGAAGACGCAGCGTAGGACGACCTCGTGAGGGTCGCGGGCAACCGATGGATGCAAGTGGCGCATTATCTTTCGGCGTGGCGGTCTAAGGGGGAGACCTATGTTCAGCAGCGGACGTCTTCCGGCTGATGATGATGATGAGAAGCTCTAAAGTCTGACAACCAGTCTTACCATGGGGTATCGTATTACCCAGTTACTGGGTTGTGGAGGTCTGGTTTGTGTGACTTTGAATGTTTGTTAACAAGGTCTCAACACAGGAGACATGCCTCGTAAGGAGCAAAATTTAAACAATAATAATTTACAAAATATTTTTGGAGAAATTTTAAAAACCTTCCTCTTTTAATTTTACTCACAAAATAGCCAATAAAAAAAACTAAATAAGAATTTTACAAACTCACGGATGATTGTTTATTTATAAATATTAGTCAGGATAGAGACATAGCCTGTCCATCCAGTCAACACCCAATAAACCGAGCGGCACATTTCGCGTGGACACAGTTGTCACGTCATGATTGACGAGACAGCTCTAGATTGATATCGGCCGGTTGTGTGACGGTGCTGTCAGTAGAGAAACAAAACTATTAGGTTATTTAAAAGTATGTTTAAAATAGTGTTCAGTAGAATATATTTTATTAAAGTAAATATTATTACTTACAAAAAAGAATGACTTTTAGTACGTCGCCGTCGGCGTCGTAAGTTAGTTAGTTACTTAAAAACTTTTAAAACTGTTACATATTTTATTATACGAGTTTAAAATGTAAGAATTAATAACAATAGTGTAATAGCAACAATTTGAACTAAACATTTCTAATGTAAATGTACCTAAATATATATATAAAGGATATCCATTCACTCGATAGTTCAACACCCAATAAACCGAGCGGCACATTTCGCGTGGACACAGTTGTCACGTCATGATTGACGAGACAGCTCTAGATTGATATCAGCCGGTTGTGTGATGGTGCTGTCAGTAGAGAAACAAAACTATTAGGTGATGTAAAGAGTGTTTAAAACAGTGTTCAGTAGAATATATTATTATTTTATTAAAGTAAATATTATTACTTACAAAAAAAAATGACTTTTACCGTCGGCGTCGTAAGGTAGTTACCTTAAAAACTTTTCAAACTGTTACATATTTTATTATACGAGTTTAAAATGTAAGAATTAATAACAATAGTGTAATAGCAACAATTTGAACTAAATATTTCTAATATTGTACAGTCGACAAAGTGGAATCATGACCCATTTTGACAATAAATCGTTTGAATCTGTCAAATTGACAAAGATCAAAGTTGTTACCATGGATATGTATGTTTACGGGAATGTGGACCTAATTGTGTTTGAATGTCTCTGGAAAAATAAGCTTATGGTGGGTCATAATTCCGCTTGGTCGATTGTACCTATATAATTAAAGGATGTCCATTCACTTGATAGTTCGACACCCAATAAACCGAGCGGCACATTTCGCGTGGACACGTTGTCGCGTCATGATTGACGAGACAGCTCTAGATTGATATCGGCCGATTGTGTGATGGTGCTGTCAGTAGAGAAACAAAACTATTAGGTTATTTAAAGTGTGTTTAAAACAGTTTTCAGTAGAATATATTTTTTTAAGTAACTATAACTTACAAAAAAGTTTAAATGACTTTCAGTGTCTCGTAAGGCAGTTACTTGAAAACTTTTAAAACTGTTACATATTTTATTATACGAAATTAAAATGTTAGAGTTAAAAACAATAACTTAAAAGCAACAATTTTGAACTAAATATTTCTAAGATAATTATGTATATAAAATAATGGATGTCCATTCACTCGATAGTTCAACACCCAATAAACCGAGCGGCACATTTCGCGTGGACACAGTTGTCACGTCATGATTGACGAGACAGCTCTAGATTGATATCAGCCGGTTGTGTGACGGTGCTGTCAGTAGAGAAACAAAACTATTAGGTTTGAAGTGTCTTTAAAATGTTCATGCGATTAAGTGTACAATAGAATATTATTTTAAACTAAATTATAATTATAAAAGATTTAAATGACTTACTATTCGGTATAAGCAGTTACATAAATTATACGAGTTGAAAATGTTAAAATGTAAGATAAAGTAACTTTAAATATTTAACTAGGTACCTAGTAGGAGTAATTTATAACTTCAATTAAATCTTGAAATTACTTCCAGTGCATTTGAGCAGCCATGGAGTTATCTGGAACCTTCTGATATATTTTACAAGTAATTCAACATTACGATCTCAAAATTATCTACCTACTGATGTAAAATACCACCAATTTTTTTAAGAAAAACGCGACTGACCCTTAACAATGACTTATCGTTCCTTTCTTTTAAGTTCAGACGGCGGCGGCGTAGTAAATCGATCTAAATCCCGAAACCAGAATACCTACCATAATTAAAAAAAAAACACAAAAAACAGCCAACTATTTAATTCCACAGCCTAGTCGCAGGCGGCCACGTTCAGTGAAACAATTACAACTTGAAAATAACCAATTAGTTGCTTAACGTACACTGTTAATTAAAATTTTCCGTTTTATGAAGAGCCTTAATGTGACGTAAGTAGTTTATAGGGTGTGTAATTTTTTAAGCTGTGATCTCCGCGATTTTGGGCGATGAAGTTTTGGTGTAGTTTCGTTGTTAATGTTTTAATTTAATTTTGGAGGTTATTTCTTGAGTTTGAGCATTATTACAAACTAGTTTCTGCTTTACGTTACTGTTGTTTCCCCGCAAACAGTACACTTAGCACGAATTTTCACTCCTTTACTTTACAGCGTCTTTCCAGTATTTACAGCGTTTCTTGTATGAAAAAATGGAACAGCGCCTCTGTTGTGCAAAGAAGGAACTATTTTTTCCTTGAAAATTGTCAATTTGATATTGTCAAAGTTCCAGTTTTCTTTACGTCTCAAATAGTGAAAAATCGTGCTAAGGGTATTGTACTATTTTGGGAATGAAAGGTACTACATGTTCGTTTCTGTACTCCGGACACCGTAAATTATGCAAAATTTCTGTTTGAACGGTTCAGTGATCATAAACCATTGACCGTAAAAAGGTAAAAATCCAATAGAACATAGTACTTAGTTTCGCATTTATAAATAGTTGTTTAAGAAGTAAGAAATAGAATTAAGATAACTTTTATACGAATATTTGCCCGGAGCTCGTGGCCAAATAATAAAAGCCACTTGAGGCGATCTACAAAGTTCAAGCGCGCTTGGTTAAGTGAAAATATTGATGGGTGACCATCAGTTACATGCCGAGTATTCTATGTGACTCAAAAAGCAATTCAATTCACACTGGTCCTTGTTGTCACTTGTAGAACTACGAAAAAAATATATTTCAAGCACGAAAGCATGCTTCTATTGAGCAACTGTCACTTTGTAGTATGCATGCTTATTTCAAGTTTTGCTTAAAAATTGACAGGCGTGCGGTTTTTGAGCATGCTACCTGCAGCGCGGGTGGAAGAGGCGTGCTTTAAGCGCGTCTTAACAGAATTGTTTGTTGAAATACGTACAAGTACTCGTACATCCTACTAAAAACTAGCATGCCTATTGCTAGCGAAATAATGTAAGCCGCTCAAAAGTATGCTCGACCCTCGTATTTAGCATGCTCAATAGCACCTTTCTAGCATGCTAAGTTAGAGCATGTGTACTTTTAGTCCAATTTAATTCAGTTACACATAAATAATTATCTGACCAATAAATATTCAATTAATGTTTTTTATTATCGCTATCGCTCTTTGTGGTCATTGAAAATACCCTCATACATTCCCGAAAATAATTTATTATTCAACAAACGAATGCATTTACTAAAACCTACATAGAACGGCCATTAACGCGGCTTGGCCCTTGTTGACGAAGAAATCGTTATTAGAAAGAGGTCCACTTATGTTGGTCAACATATCGCGTGCTTTCTTTGAATAATCTTTATTTCCTGTAACCTTATCGGTTTTCTATGTGAGTGTATCACGGACAAAGCTGTGCAAACGGTTTTGTGTTTTATTCTTGTTAACAATACAGTTGATTTTTGTATGGTTTCATTTGTGATTTAATGAAATTAATTTCTTAATAAGTAAAGAGCTAATCTCGACCTAGTGCACATTGGTAGAAGGTGCGATTTAGAGTGAAATACTTTATAGGGTAGGCCAACGAACTGATGGTGTTATGCAAAGCTAAGATAACAGTGGGCAAAACATTTTAATGCCTCTTATTGTAATAGTTTTCTAGACTTTTGCTTTATAGCTTACAGTTAAGTATTTAGAAACTAGGTGAAACACAAGATTAAATAAATTAACAAATTAAACATTAACACGTTACAAATTGAGTCACGCCATTTTAATGTTAAAGTTAAGCATGAATTATTTATTGTGTTGGCAAAGGTATACTAATGGACTCTACAAAGCAAAGTTGTCGACATATCGGTCGCATGTCAACTGAATGCCTGCAAAAGGGCAGTGACTTTACCTTTTTTTTATCGTGGTAAAATCATCAAATGAGTTTTCCTACCCAGGACAGGGCGAGAGGGACTGTCAGATACATATAACTGACCACGGTGTCCTTCATTAGCTTTTTATGTTCCATGGTCACTCGATAATTCGATACGTCTCGCGACCAGTGTCTCTAGATTGTACTATGTTAAGTACACAGAGGTGCCAACATTCTGCGAATTGGTCATTTTGCTATACCTGTGGACATTTTGCGAAAGGGACACTTTGCGCCTGAGCCACCTCTTCTACATCCAGAGGTTGACATCTTGCTTTGCATGCTTGCTTGCTTGTCATGCATGAGGTTGTCCTCGTGGAGCGCAACGTGCAAAAAATAAAATATCGTGCCAATAATACTAAAAGGAGAATTTATATTAACAAGACAAAAAGAGGGTTTCAAATATGAAGTTTAAAATCTACGTTTTCATACATGTGACGTCAATTTGACAGCGATTGAATCAAATTCATACCAATTTAACAATAACTGGCATCAGATGCAATTCAATGCAGACATCATTATAAACTAGACACTTTTTTATAATGTAATTGATCTAGGTACCCAGTGTAACATCATTGAACAAGTATAAAATAATATATGACCCAAGTTATAGCGAACGAACCTTTTGCCATCAACCAGAGGCCTTATTATGAGTTTTTATTTATTCCGACGTAAACTGAAACTTTGACATTTTCAAATTGACTTTCAATAAAAAATTAGTTCCTTCTTCGCACACCAGAGGCGCTGTTTCATTTTTCCATACAATAAACGCTGTAAATACTGGAAAGAGGTGTAAAGTAAAGTAGTGAAAACTCGTGTCATTTAGTCATTTTAGTCATTTATTTCATAACAAAATACATTGTGTAGAAAAAAAAGAAATCATTACAGTATTATAATAAATAAAATATGAAGTTCATTACAATAAGATTCAGTGTAAAAAAAAAAGATATTAATTAGGCCATAGCATAAATAAATGATTATGAATTAATAAAAAAGAGAATAAACAATAATTTAACAAAATAATATAATAATTAATAATAAATTGTAGGTAATTCAATAATAACAATTACATATAAAATGTCAAAAAATAATTAATTAAATTAATAAAAAAAGTAATAATAAATAGAATTCATAATTTCTTCAAAACAAGTTATGTAATAATAATACCCTTATCGTAACTGATGATACTTTAAAAATCTAAAAACAATTTAAATAATAGCAGTATCACAACATGATCGTCATAAAATTGTTTTGTCACTTATGAATTCGTCAATGCTATAGTAGCTCTTTCTCAATAAATATGCTCTCAATTTGTTTTTGAATATATTTACACTATTTATTATCTTAAATTCTATAGGTAACTTGTTAAATAAGTAAACGGATTGATACCTTGTACTATGACTAACCACTTTCAGTCTGGGTTGAATCGTGTAGGGTAAATCTTTTCTACGAGTTAAGTATCTGTTTTGCCTTTGGTCTTCCGTTTCCAATTTGTGCAAAGGGTACAGGCCTAAATTTAATCTTATATACTTCAAAGCTGCTACAGAGAGGCCTGCTGAAGTCCCGCGACTGACTTAAAAGGACACCTGCAAAGCGTCAAAAGCCTGGAACCCAAATGGCCGGAATGGAAAAGGGTATATTTTTAGATACTAAGAATTTGATTGTCCCTTCTTCTCTACCTAGGGGCGAGCATTTGATTATTTTAACACAACAAAAACAAAATTGCAATACCTACAGTTTTTTTCTTTAATAAAAATCAATTTTCACGGCCTGAGAATCGTACCCAGTAACTAATATTCTGCAGTAGGGGTTACATGGAAATTGAAGTAGGTATGTTTCTCCCATTTATTGACCGATAGAAAAACGGTAAATTTGAATAATTATGCCTGGCCAGGCAATAAATCGATTTTCGTTGTCCATACATCAAATAGATTGATCAATCCATCAACAATACTCTCCGGGCTCTAGATTAAAAATAATAATTATTGGCAGCCATTTTCTTTATGAGCGAATTCAGTTTTCAGCGGATACTGATATTTACCGTGAGCTTTTTTTAAAATTTATTTTGTGGAACTTAAGTGGAACGTATACTTTTCGCAAGAAAAGCAAAAATAACGTTCATTTGATTATAGATGATGCCACACACTCATGTAGGACTTTAATTGACTATTAAGTTCAAGATTTACGCGAAGCAAAAGCTTGTACAAAATATTTCTCGAATTAGCAGATTGTTTTACTAATAGCATCATTTTCCATTTTGACATTATTAGAGCATAATTTAATTTAAAAACATAAAGCTAATATCTTTTAAGAAAAATCCATGAAACGTACTTGCATGAAACTTGGCTCATAGATAATTTATATCCTTCATGACTTAAATGATACTCTATATTATACCAGTAACACGATCCTTTGCAAAACCGAACTCACAGACGCGCAAATCTACAGGCATAAACTAGTATTCAAATAATTTCGTAATACAAAAGACACATTACTTATTCCACTACATAAACCTCTCTCATAAATTCTCTTTTACCCACTAAAAAATAAACGAGCTATAATAATCACTCTAAAAACCCATTATTTCTTATGAGAAAATCTACCCCAAAATCCTACAACTCCACTGGAAGTAAGTTCGTAAATTCAGCCAATCCGCGGAGAGATACAACGTAGATAATCTCAAGACACTCTCATTAGGAAGAATTTAAAGCGAGTTTACTAGCCAAATAAATCTTTGCTGTAATTAGTTTAATTGTATTACCTAGATGGCGCTGTAAGTTATTTTCTTTTTGGGGACGTTTTTTGGCTAGTGTGGGGTGTTGTTGGGGAAATGTTTTGTTGTGATTCTTATCATCCTTTTAGTGAAAAAAAATTAGTTTGTTTTGTTTTATTTGAATGATAAAAATTTAAAAAATATACCTAAATGTTTTTGTTTACCTAGTTTGAATTCCAAAATGTGCCAATATGGCATTGAAAATACGTGAGTAAAACGAAGGTATGGTTAGTACAGAGTTTTTTTGACAATTGTTGGAACTAAAAAAACCTTTTAATTTATGATTGCACTTCTAAGTATAGGTGGACATTCATCGCTTTACATGAGATCGAAAAAATTCACTTCCAATGAAAAAAACATAACTGCTAAAAACTAATTGAAATGCTTTCCCGAATTAGAGAGTAAAAAGTATAAGACAATATTCTTAATTAACACAAAAAAGTCAGTGGCGAAACTCAAAAATCACGATAATCCAGAACAAGAGAACCTTAACACTTAATCTTTCTTCTTAACAACAAATTTTGTTATGAAAACAAAACTTGATTTCGGAGAAATATCTTCAAATTATGTCTTACAAAACAACTTGTCAGTTACACAATTTCAACTTTCCAAAATAGGTCACAATTGCTTCAAAATATGACCCACTTTTGTTCAAAATGAACCACAGTCCTCCAATCCCCTTGAATCAATATCTTCAAAGTTTCCTTTAAAACAGCGTTACGTGACCATAAAACGATAAAACTAAGATCTACCAAAACTTGGAATTTAGTTGGTAATAAAATGCCGTGTCTTATTCAAAGTTACGACGGTCCCAAATCTATTGGGCTATGAAATATAGCAGCTGTAGCGCTGAGAGCTGAGGCTTTAGCACGAGTTTTCATGTTTTTGCGACGTAAAGTAAATGGAAACTTTGACGTTTTCATTTGATAGATAAAATTTGTGCACGACGTAAATTGTATGGAAAATAAAAAAAACAGCCTCCAGGCTCTTTTTAGGGTTCCGTAGTCAACAAGGAACCCTTATAGTTTCGCCATGTCCGTCCGTCCGTCCGTCCGTCCGTCCGTCTGTCCGCAGTTTAGCTCAGAGACGCACAGTACTAGAGAGCTGTAATTTGGTGTAAATATACGGATTTGTTGTGCCAAAAAAGTGGTAAAATAAAATCTCGTAAAATATTTTTTTTTAGGGTACCTCCAGTTCTTACACGTAAAGTGAGTATTTTTTTTTTCTCGCGTACCCCTTAGTGTGGGGTATCATTAAATAGGTCTTTAAAAAATAATGATAGTTTCCATTAACAATTTTTTGATAAAAAAATTCGTTTGTGAAATATTAAGCTTTAAAGTGCTAAATTTTGCTCGATTCGAGTGTCCCCCCCCTCTACCAGCTAAACGGTTATGTTTGGGGGTGTGTAAAAATTCACAATAGTAGTATATATAACGAAGTTTAAAAGAAAATTATCATGACTAAGTAGGCTTTACAACTTTAGGAGTAATAGTCGACCAACTTATAAAATGTACTTGGACATCCTATTTTCTAAACAAAATGTATCGGAGACAACTGCAAATGTAAGTTTGTCAACTTTATTTTTACAGCTTTTATAGGTATGTTTTTTGGGGATATGTAGGTTTTTATCGTCAACTATTTTTAACTAAATTCAAAAAAAGGAGGAGGTTCTAAATTCGTCGTAATCTTTATTCTTATGTATTTTCCCCGATTTATCAAAGACTCCTGGATCGATTTTGAAAATTCTTCTTTTTAAAATTAAATTCTGCGAATCAGTTTAGTTAGTTCGCATTAGTATTTTGATGGGCAACTACGGAACCCTACACTGTGCGTGGCCCGACACGCACTTGGCCGGTTTTTTTATTTTCCATTTAATTTGCATCGTAATTTTAATACGATTTGCGTCGTAATTTAAATCAACTTACGTCGTAAAGTAAGTCCTAATTTCGTAACATGACATTTCACATTTTTTGCGTTAACTGGAATTTTGACGTTAATTTGATGGTAGCACCACGGGTAAATTAATATTTTCCGTACTGGTACTGCTAGATCTCTTGGTAGTGCCACGTACCACGGATATTTTTTTTCCAGGAGAACTACTGGTAGTACAACGGGTAGTACCACAGGCAATAAACGAGAATCCATGCTAGGGCCTCTGAGTTGAATTATATAATTAAAGCTAGGTTCTCATTGTGTCTTGACGATAGATGGTGTAACTGCACACGTATAAAAATCACTGCATCTTAAGTCATATAATTTGCCCGGCTATATTTATTTTCGATTGAAATTCTAAACTTCTACCACGATTAAAAATGAATTGAAGTCTGGTTTATGTTTATACACATATATATCTATTATTTATTTCTTTAAATATTCAAAGTATAAGGTAGAATGATTCGAAAATGATATAAATAGTTAAAAAAAAATGTCAAACAAGACCAGGGTCATTGGCGCAATGGCCGAGCGATTGGAAGCTGCGTGTGGCGGGTTTGATTCCCGCACACAGCTGTTCATATCTGTATCTCTTTCGAATTGTTCGGGGTCTGAACATTTCGTCGACAAAAAAGATTTATCAGGAAAAATGTTGTTAATAATTAAAAAATAAAAACTAATAATCAGAAAGTCATGAAAAACAAAACCGAGAACAAATATGTAAAGGTCACATTGCTTATAAAGTGCCACAAAGCTTTAGGTCCAAAGTACCTGCCTTCATAATGTATTCATAAAAACCTTTAGATTCCCAAAAAACATTTGTTCGTAGAAAATAAAAGGGTTTACTCCCAACAAACACATCTTAGGCCGGCCATCACTTAGGTCATGTAAAAACACAGAACCCTTCCTTTTAGTATGTTTAGTCGAGTAAAAAGATTTCGTATGGTATTTATATTTACCTATATGAGCGTGACGAACTTGATTCTCGGAAGGATGTTAGAATATTTTAGATATAATATTATGTAATATCGTACAGGTTACATGGTGACTGGTGAGCTACGAAATGCGCGAAAATCACTGCGGTTTTCCCACGATTTTATAAACTCACTTTTCTTGTTTGTTTTTATTTTCTCAACTAATAATAAACGAATGCTAGCTACAATAAAACGGTGTCAAACTTTCGGACCGCATCAGAAATACCATGCTTCGCTCCAAACCCCAAATAGCTGATGTTGGCCTTACAGCTGCAAGATTAAAATGGAACTGTGCTGTCCATATCTGCCGCATGCCGGAGGAGCACTGGGCTAAAATAACCATTATATGGAGCCAAACGGGCAGTAAACGTGAACGTGGCAGGCCCAGAAGGAGATGGCGGGATTGGCCTACACTCGCATTAAATCGCGAGAGATAGAAAGAGGAAAGGGACGCCTTTGCCCTGCAGTGGGACAACGTAGGCTCATTTTTTTTTTTTTTTAGCGTGGTAAAATCATCAAATGAGTCCTCCAACCCCGGGCAGGGCGGGAGGGACTGTCAGACTTCTACTGACTAAAATCCACGGTGTCCTTCATAGCCTGTTACATTCCGGGGTTACGGTAAGGGAATAATCCCGCAACCCCGGCAGGCTTTGGCCCTCTGAGAGGGGGGCCCCGTCATTATGCTGACGCTCTTTGAGGCGCGCGTGGGACACAACGCGCCGTCGACCCGGGCATGGTCCTTGGTCGGGCAGCGAGTTGCCCTTTACTCGCTGCCCGCATGCCCGCGCCTACGGTGGCCGGAGATCGTCGCGCGACGTCCGTCGCCGTGGGCGTCCTACACCGCGGTTGGGGCGGAGGGAGGACTCTGTCCTCTCTCGCTCGCGGCGCGCCTCCTCCTTCGCGAGCATTACTGCTTCGCAGAAGGAGGCGACCGCTTCCCACTCCGTCTCGCCCCGCAGCATGGCCGCAACCAATGCCGGGCGCGAGAGGTCTCCGCCTATCGCAGCCGTGAGGACACGTCGGTGCGCCGCCCAAGCTGGGCAGTCCTGCACCGTATGCTCCACCGTGTCCTCCGGGCGATCTTCGCAGTGATGACACCCAGACGTATCCTCCTTCCGCATTAGACACAGGTACCTCCCGAAGCACCCGTGCCCGGTGAGGACCTGCGTCAGGCGGAAGGTAAGGACGCCATGACTTCTCTCCAACCACTCCTCAAAGAGGGGTCTTACCGCCGCAATTGCGGCGTGCCCAAAACGTAGGCTCATAATAAAAATAAAATAATAACAATAAAACTAGGTCATATACTACGGACGGGCTCGTGGCTAAATTAATTATTATGGCTGCATAGGTCAATTGTTGAGGTAAAGCAACATTTCCCGAGGGAAGTCTATGGATGGGTAACAGTTTATCTTTGACAGTAATTGGTTAAAATTTTCATAAATCAGTCTTTGACAGTCAATATTGTATGACGTCAAAGGAAACGGATGGCAAGTAATGGATATAAATTCAGTATCCAATCAAGGCAAAGAACAAAGGCGATGGCGCATTGTGTTCCACGCTCACCTCAAGGTCAGAAGGGGCTGACAGCCCCAAACAAAGCCGGCAAACTGACGGGGCCCGGCAAGGTCAACTGTCAGCGTCGCAGAATATCGAAAGGTGCGTACAGTTACAGACTTTATAACATAACATGTTATACAACATTGCCATATTACAATAATGTGTTTCATGTGGACGCTGAATGTAATAACATGTTACTGATATATACAACAATGTTACTAAACTTAGTCACGGTTAGCACTGAAGAACGACAAGCGGCAATAGTTATATCACATTGTTGGTATTGTTTTATGTTGCAATGTTGAATAACAAGGTTACATAGTGTGGAAGTGTTATAAAACACAGGTTATATAACATGTTACATGGTCCTACTTACGCACCTCAAGGCCCTTCATCCACACCGCGGCGCAAGTCTCCGATACCTTACGATTTGGTTTCCATTGACGCTGGCCTCAATGAATTTATGTGTATATTTTGAAAGTCGTGAGGTATCGGAATCTGGCGTCACCTTGTGTACGAAGGGGCTTAGAACGGAAAAGGCATTTGGATGTTTTTTAGTCAATTATACGAGTGTGCGAACCCAGCATATCGGTCCCGACTTACGAGTTGTAGGTCGTGGGTTCAAACCCCGCCAGGCGCATTACTTTTTGGTATTTATTTCATTATCCAAAAGTTCGAAGACATTATGACCTCTAACAACCCGCACTGAACCCGCGTGGTGGATTATGGCCCACTCCCTCTCACAGAGTGAAGGCCTGTGTCCCAGCAGTGGGAACATTATAGGCTGATGATGTTATAAGTGTGACAGTCTTTTCTGCTCAACTCAGGGGTGAAGAAATTTATGTATTTAGCTATTTTCCACACTAGAAAACCAATCGATTTATGTGTGGAAAATTATCGTCCACTCAAGGGATCGGATTCAAGCAGATACTTTTTTTTTTCTTTAAAAAACTTTACCCCTCTCTTGAAATTTCCCTGTGTGTGCCTGAATGTGGGTGCGTTTACAAACATAAAAGTTCACATACTCAAACGCCCACACCCGGAATTGAGAAACTTGTAGATCATACAAATATTTGCTAAATGCGAGAATCGAATCCGCGACATGCAATGCGACTTCCAATTGCTCAGCCACTGAGCCAATTGTGCTATTTATTTAAATAAATTTACGAAGGAAAACATCTGAGTATCTGAATAAGCTCTATGGTAGGTAGTCAAAATAAATATGAATCTGCAATATTTATCAAACAATGCTCCTATTTTTATCGAACTAGGAGGAACTCTATCATGAAAATTGTTGTGTCAATGTTAGCTTAGGACGAGTGCCTAAATAAATATCGGGTACTATGAGGTTGGGAAACAAATGTCGTGTATAAAAAGATATAAGTTCATAGATCATCAAAAATAAGGTCAGTGTAGTAATTTTAGTTTGTATGTATAAATAAACGGGACCGGAAAAAAAATGTAATAAATAATTTGGAGTGACGAGCGACTCTTCTATTAATATAATATTAATTATTAGTAATTTTCAAGATTGAGTTTTTTTTTTTACTTTTTAAAGGGAACTTGGTTTTGTTGTTTGATGATACAATATGTTTAAAACCTACTGTTTTGAAGGTGTCGGATTACCCAGGCGTGTGAAAACGTTATGTTGTATTTATAAATCCTGCCCGCGTGAAAAGGTCAAAAAGCATAAAAAGATCTCTCAAAACATTTTTAAAGTGTTTTCTTGTTGCTTTTATTTTCGAGAATACTCAGAAAATATAACTCGCCATTGCCAACTGTTTCACCCACATGTATGTCGAAAATTATTCCACCGGAACGTAGTAACAAGATAATAGGTAGGTATTCTATGAGTTATTCTAGACTATATGCTAATTCTGTACCAAATATCATTCAAATCAGTGCAGCCATTCTGACGTGATTAATTAAAAAACATCCATCTATACATCCATACTTTCGCATTTGTAATAACTAGCCGTTGCCAGCGACTCCACCCGCTACAACTCGAAAAACATCCCACAGGAAAATATACATAATATATAATTGGGATAAAAAAATATCCAATGTGTTCATCCAGGTTATAAACTATCTGCATGCCAGATTTCGTGCAAATCCGTTTAGTAGTTTCGGCAATACAAAAGTAACAGGTATCATCCGTACTTATTAATTTACGCATTTGTAATAATAAGCCTCGCAAAAAAAACTCCGAGCATAGCCCTTTCAATTGACTCTTAGTCTGACGAAAAGGTCAAAAGTCAGACACATGTAGTCGGAAAAACGTTTTTGTTTGTAATGGAATTCTTTTGAAGCCAGTCACAGACTATCGGATTGCATTCACTTTTCTTTGTGACTGGATTCAAACGATTCCATACATTACAAACAAAAACGTTTCGGATCGCATTCGCTTCGTCGGTCTGTTTGACAATAGCTCTATCTCTCTCTGTCTGTAACGATTAATTTTTTAAAAGCTTCTTAAAGCTTAATTTTTTATTGACCCTGACTTTCTCTTGTGTTGTGAGTGCGTTAACAAACATAGAAACTCACATACACCAAAGCTCAGACCCGCAACAACTACTTGTAGGTCATAAAAATATTCATTTCGTGTGGTCATTGGGGTCTTGAGGGTCATTTGACTAGCCTGTTGGTCTAGTGGTTAGTGACCCTGACTGCTATGCCGGAGGTCGTGGGTTCGATTCCCACACAGGACAAATGTTTGTGTGATGAGCACGATCATTTGTTCTGTGTCTGGGTGTAATTTATCGCACACCCAGAACAACACTGCACTAAGTCTAAATAGCTAATTTTTCAGAATCGACGAAAAACCGTTATCTCTGTTATGTGACAGTTATTGCGAATGTCCTGCACATTGCATGTAAAGAATCCAATGCGTATCAGGATTATCAAGTTCAGTTGATTGTAAACGTATTAATAATGCAAAATAATGCATTTTTTGACTTAATTCACTGTTGTGGAATGACTGAAATAAATAAAACATAATTATTTTGAGTTACGTCCTTTTTACTGATTGATTCTGAAATAATGCACTATTATTCTTTTGTTTATTTATTGAAATTCAATCAACAATAACGACCCATTTGTTTTTTTTTTAGGAATATACTAATTAATAATTAGATAAAAGACAATATTTTACTAAAATCAGTAGGTACTTATATTTTGAACATAAACTAGTACTCGTTTTGGACCCTTATAACATGTAAATCACATGTGTATATCACATCACATCTTATGTATGCCTTACTATGAATTCTCTTTGCCTCTCCAAATCGCCCAGCTGCCAAAACTGTTTGAAAATGTCTTATCTTACCATCTCGTATATTTTAGTTTTGCAATTCAACCTGCATTTGTCGCCACAAGGTGGACGGATTTGACGCCCAGCGATCAGTTTTGCAGGATTTGTTAAAGAAACATACTCTTTCACTGTATTTCGCAATACCTTAGCAATCTTTTACTTCCAGCCAGCATGGTTTCGTATTCTTTTTCGACTTATCTTGGGGTAGCTCACTGGTGGAGCAGTGTCACTGGCAGAAAAAGTTGAGGGTGCGTTTGTCGGAGTAGCATTGGAATTCCTTTGAATATTTGCTGTAGATGGACCCGGTCTATTGGATTAATTATCAGGTGAACTACTTGAGCTGCTGGAGCTTGACGATGATGAGCTTGAGTTTGACGAGAAGCTCGAGGAAGAAGAAGAGGTTAATCTTCTAGGGATTACAAGAGGCCGAAATATTTCTTTAACAGGTACAGTCACGAGCCATAACATGTAAACAGTTAACAAAATTGAAACACAATTTACTCGTAAAATACTGGAACTTTGAAATAAGACCTATTTCGTAATAATATGGATTCCAAATTAGAAGTCCAATGAAAAGGCAAAAGTTTAATCAATTTGGTAGCAGAACATCGTTTTTGAATACTGCTATGTGTATACATACTATTGCTCGTGACTGTACTACTTTATGTAACAGGAGACCACGACCTCTCATCATCTGCCAAATAATTTAATTAATTCAACAATAGTGCATTATCTCAATAAAAATTATTAATCTTCTTGTAAATACAGTACAACACAAATTTTAAATACATTTCTTTTCATTTACAATGTAAGTAACAATTATAAGTATAAAAAAATATTTATAATGATTTTTAACAAAATTAGGGCATAATTTATATCTACCATCAATAGTGCATTATTTAACTGATTTTCACCTTTTACGAACAATACAGAACCATTTTGAAATAATACAAAAAATCTTACATACCTTCGTCAACAACATAGTACTATTTCGAAATAGTATCAAACACGTTGTATAAGCACAGTCACCAACACTGAATTAAAACTAAATGATTCGGAGTATTTTTTATGATACATTCAACAACACCGCATTATCACAAAATAATTCACTGTTGCGTAAAGGATCTGCGTGCTGTTCCCTAAGGCGGACAAGTTGCAACTAGAAATAGTATTGTGTTCGCGGTAAGGCTCTGGCTGCGCGTCTTCACCAATAGAGAGTTAGCACGCCATCTGTTGGACATTTTTGTAAATATAAATACGCCTGTCTTCGTGGTATACGCGGCAAATTTTCGGCTATTCAATTATATTTACAAGTTGATTTTGAGATTTTTCGACATAATACAGTGTTGTTCTGGGTGTGCGAATATCTATAATATGTATGTATTTAGAAATATATAAGTATGTTTATCAGTTGTCTAGTACCCATAACACAAGCTCTGCTTAGCTTGGGACTAGATGGCGTTGTGTGATAGTTGTGGAATATTATTATTATATTATTGAATCTGCGTCATTCTGCGCAGCAGTCAATCGCTTAGCCACATTTTGTTCGTAATTTTCGTGGCCCCAAGTAAGGGTGTCGCCAATGCCTCGGGTAATTCCTTATATTTGATGTACATAAAACATTTTTATTTTATGTTATGGCCTGAGGCTGTACATAGCATTCTTCGCTCAAGTGTATCCAAGGTCAGTTCATATTGGCTTTAAGAAAAAATGTCTTTTCTTTACATCAGAAACTCCATTCATATGTGTAAAAGGGGTGTCATACACAAAAACACGGTTTTATGATCGTGAACTTACTCCACTCGAGGTTGGTGACACACGTATCGTAAAATTGCACGAAAATATTTTTGAAATTGTCAAAAAAATAAAACTTTAATGAAATCAGATTGTTCCCGCAAAAAAGTTCTACTAGTATGGTAAAACTAATGTTTTTTTTCAGTATTTGTGTTTTTTTAAATTTGATATCGAGCTTTTGTCTGAAAATGATTTGTACTTATATTTTTTTTGGCATAAGCTCAGTCATAATATTTCACGATTTTAATCTTTGTATCAATAGTTAGTACTGGCAACACCTAATTAATTATCAGCAACAAAGACAGTCCATTTTTTACACCTAGCGTATCTCTAAATCGATGAAGGGGGCGTTTTGGGGGTCTGTCTTATGTAAAAATTGACCTTCAAAAAGTGCTGATAAATCATCCTCATTTGAATAAATGACTTTTGATTTTGAAATAATTTTCATACACACTCAATTTAGATTAATTAGCTCATAACCCCCAAATATCCTTGTTTTGTTCTCACAGTCTGCTAAACCAATAACCCCTAAACACCCCAATCTAAAAATACAACCCTAAAAATAATTCTCAACCTTCAAAACAAACAAGATGGCGTGGCAAGTGTTCATTACTTACGTTACTTAATAAGTTCATTTTTGCTTGACAACCTATTTTGTATGGAAAATATTTTGTTACAACCATCGTAATGGCATAAGTGGTTGTCGACACGTTAAGAGTACTGTAATTTGTTCGTGTCATGCTTTTTATGGGGGTAAATAGGGGTGAATGGGGTGAAAGGGGTAAAGAGGGGTTTTAATGTTTTAATTGGGATCTTGGAGAAGGAAGACATATTTTGTTATGTTTATGTTATGACATAAGCAAGGGGACTGGTTTGTGGAAAAGGTTTTTTGGGTCAGGGTACCACACAAAATCGGTCAGCACAGCCGGGCGGTAAAATCGAATATATTATTCAGGTGAATATCTGGAAATCAATAAGTGAGTTTTCAAGAGTTTTGCACGTTTTAAAAACATGCCTACAGTTTGTACGTCGATGTTCGACGTAACTTGTATAAATTAAGCTATCAAAATAACTAAGTTTTACTCGTTACTTCCACCTTGCCAGCTTATCTTTTTGGAAGAGGCACATCTGCTGAAAACTTTTACTTACTTTGTAAGGTCCGGTAGCCCCGTACCCATTATTCAAGTCGATTTTGTTATACTAGTAGTTTCAACTGAAATTATTTTATATAACCTTTAAGATAATGTTATTGAGAGTTTTATTGCATACAATTTCTATGGAAAATTTGCATATCAGCAGATGTAGATATACGAATTGTCATAGGTTCTTTTTACGTCGGAAACCTATAATACCCAAATCCGCATTGTATTGAAGAACAAAAAGGCATTTAAAAAATGAAAACAACATTTTTTAAATACATTTAAAAATGAAAACTATAATACAATGCGGATTAGGTACTGCAAATTTTAACTCAGAATCAGGATTTTATTAAATTTTATTTCAGAAACAGTATTATGACCACAAAAACAGTATTATACAACAATGACGTACACACAACAGTAAAATACATTTTCTTGCAGTTCGTACTCGTAATAACGAGAATGAACACTGCCTCGCCTTAAACACAAACTGAGACGATTTACGAAGTGCATGTGTTGTTACTCATAATTCTGTGTGGCGAGGCGACAACGTGGGAGAGTACACTAAGCGGGTCTCAGTGTTTTGTGAGCTGCCGTGTGAGTTACTTGGCTTAATCTTCTACTTGTTTGCTTGTTTGTAGCTGAAGAACATTTGTAAATTGAAGCACATGATAAACATCTTCTTTACGTATCGATAAAAATCGTTTTACAAGCTTTTATTTAGTTTCATCTGTCTAGTTGTAATCTTGCAAGTTAAAGATCCACTTACTGGTTTCCGATTGAGCTGAATTTATGTACGTATTATTAGAGTGACAATGCAATATTATGTTGACATGGAGCAGATCTGATTATGGTTGCACGTATATCGCTTGACAATGCAATATTAGGTATGATGACATGGAGCTTTTCTGATAATGGAGCTCGAAAGTGAGAGATAATATTTAGACATGAGAGCCCGACACATAATAGGTGTAAGATGCATTTTTTTATATCTTAAATTGTACCATGGTTATGGATCAAAGTGTTATTAAATCATCTGCCATGTTTTATGTAATTGTAAACTGTCTTGTTTCATGGTAATAAACGCGCTTTCTGTTACTGAGACGACTTATGGAGAATATGCAGTTCATTTATTGTTGCTCATAATTCTGTGTGGCGACGTGGAAGACTGACGACATTTACATTGTCGCAGTATTTTCTAAGCTGCTGTGTGTCGGGCACGCCGCAATTGCGGCGGTAAGACCCCTCTTTGAGGAGTGGCTGGAGAGAAGTCATGGCGTCCTGACCTACCGCTTGACGCAGGTCCTCACCGGACACGGAAGTTTCGGGAGGTACCTGTGTCTGATGCGAAAGGAGGAGACGCCTGGGTGTCACCACTGCGAAGATCGCCCGGAGGACACGGTGGAGCATACGGTGCAAGACTGCCCAGCTTGGGCGGAGCACCGACGTGTCCTCACGGCTGCGATAGGCGGAGACCTCTCGCGCCCGGCATTGGTTGCGGCCATGCTGCGGGGCGAGACGGAGTGGGAAGCGGTCAGCTCCTTCTGCGAGGCAGTAATGCTCGTAAAGGAGGAGGCAGGCCGCGAGCGAGAGAGGACAGCGTCCTCCCTCCGCCCCAGCCGCAGTGGTAGGCGCCCACGGCGACGGACGTCGCTAGATGATCTCCGGCCACCGTAGGCGCGGGCATGCGGGCAGCGAGTAAAGGGCAACTCGCTGCCCGACCAAGGACCATGCCCGGGTCGACGGCGCGTTGTGTCCCACGCGCGCCTCAAAGAGCGTCAGCATAATGACGGGGCCCCCCTCTCAGAGGGCCAAAGCCTGCCGGGGTCGCGGGATTATTCCTTACCGTAACCCCGGAACTTAACAGGCTATGAAGGACACCGTGGATTTTAGTAAAAAAAAGCCCCTCAGACCTGGTAGCACGTTCTGACGTGCTAAACCCATTTAAATTAAATAAAGTTAGGTTGGCAATGTCTCCTTAAGAAATATTGGTATTCAGCTGCATCCGGCTTAGCTGCAAGCCCGACATAATTAAGAAAGGCTAGATAGATGTTAATGAAAACTCCTTTTTCTTACATAAAGCATAGTAGCCGTGTTTTTATTAATTTTTCAGGAAATTTCATTAGACGTCCTTTACTCTGTTACACTAAAGTAGATTATTAAATAATACTAAAGCATCTCTTTATTCAAATAAAGAAGAAGACAATATTAAGTCATACAATACTGTCGCCTTATCTTTTTCACAAATAAATCTAAAACATAATTTTATTCACAAATAGCCTTTGAGAAAAATTAATGAGAGCTTACCAGTTAGAAAGTGCACTGTGAAACAATAAAATAAAATACAAAAAAACAGACGCAAACACGGGTAAACAAACTAGCTATCGCTGGAAATAACGTATTTTTAAAATGAGGCTATGAGAACAGCGTTTTAGCGATTGTCGCAGGCGTAGCTATATTATGTAGGTACATTTATTTTATTCTAGAGTCAATCGTTCCAATGGATCATGGAGGTAAAAAAAAACTGGTATTCAGAATTTAGTAGGAGTAGTTATGCAAATAATAATGTTTATTTTACTGTTTTAAAAACTATAAAGGCGCTCACCTCAGTATTCGCGTGTAATGTAACATTATAGATTCGACTTTAAGCATTACAATACAATAGTACCTCCCTGACTGACAAGCATTCGCGTACATTTTGTACAGATTTTATACAAGGTGCGCATGGTGATGCTCAATGTTGTTCTCCCGCATTGATGAAATGTTTGAATATGTAACGTTAGGTACGGTGAACGCTCGCGATGAGGGAGCGCCTTTATAGCATCGGTCTGGTATTCCTAGTGGCAGCGATATACTGAATAGTACCTACTCCCATGTTTTGTCAGTTACGTTATAGTTCATGATAACGGGCGAGCATACTGAATCAACAAAAACAACCGGGTAAAAATCCAAATCCATGGCCGTTACGAAGTAACAATAACATTTTACCCAAACTGGAAATTGAACACGAGACCTAACGCTCACCAGCCGAGTCTGCTACCACTAAACCAAAGAGTCAGCAAGAAACTGTCATCTTTGAATGCATGACAATATTAATTGTGACTCCCAAAATTAGACCCATTCCCAGAACTAGTATTCCTGTTTCAAAGCTAAGCCAAACTTAGATACATGTTTCGTAACAAAGCGAAAATTAGCTAAAAGCAGTTCTCGTGAAACACTGCAATTATGAGCTGGATTACATTAACCTGCTTGACAAATACGATTTCATGCATGCCACAATTCCTGAAACTTGCATTGAGGAACTTATGTTACGGGCAAACCTGTCATAGATTGCATGTCACGTTCGTTTCATACATTATCTTTATACATTTTTATTTATGCATTTGTCTTAACTGTGTCTTGTAATTTTACCAACTAGGCCTAGTTTGCAGCAAAAACAAGTTAACCTCTTTTTAGGGTTCCGTACACAAGGGTTAAAACGGGAACCTGTTACTAAGATTTCATTGTTCGTCTGCCTGACTGTCTGTCAGTCCGTCTGTCACCAAATTGTAACTCATGAACCATGATAGTTAGGCAGTTAAAAATATCACAGATGAAGTGGTGCCGCTATAACAACAAATACTAAAAACTACAATGAAAGGACATGAATTTTTTTGGTACTTTATTCTGAGAAAATTTAACCACAGCAAAGAAAATCATAACAGATAATACTGCACAATAGACTGCCTAATCTAAAGTTTCGAGCTGGAAATTGCCTGCGTTTTCGAGAAAATAATAATTATAATTATGAAGATTTATGGTGAACGCACATCTAGCCGCACCGCAATCTCCGCAGTCCCCGCATTACGAATTCTTTTTATGAAGTTCTTTGAACCCTCGCACACTTACCCGCATCGCAGTAGCCGCAGAATCGGTAAGAAAAAGGACTGCGGAGACTGCGGTGCGGCTAGATGTGCGTTCACCTTTAGTACTTTGTGTAGATGTAGAGAAGTTTTAATCATGTCAATAGATGGCGCTGTGCAGAGTTTTAGCCCAATTATAACTTATTATTACAAATACGTACTTGTGCTACTCAACTCACGTTTAGATACGCGTGGCATCTAGTAACAGATTATTAAAAACCTTCGGAATGGGAAACTAATACTTCATTCGGAAGCAATAACGATTAAATAGGAGTGCGGAAAGGTCAAACGCCCGTGGGGACTTTAGATCCCAGTGGCACTCTACTGCAAAGAAAAGTCTGTGAACATAGGACCCCATAGTGTCTTTTGAGCGGTCTTGACTCTACAATAAAGATGATGCGTTCTATTTTGTTGCCAGTGCAAAGGCCAAATTATCCTGTAAAGAGAAATCTCAAAGGCCACGGACACGAAGTTAGCGAGCTGCGCCTGTTGATTGCACTGGGTGACTAGTCATCCAAAATAATTTATTACTCCGTGTTTTTTGCGTATTCTGATTGTTAATCCGCTATGTCGCTTTGACAATTGTATTTTCTTGGGACTGCTAATAGATAGGAGGTGAAGAAATAAAATAAAAAAACGATACTCAAGCATTTTTAATGTGAATTTATTAATCAAAATCCTTTCTTACTAATATTCCATCTTTAATGCCGTCCTCTTTGAGGGCAAAACGCCTGAAGCATGGAGTAGAGGTGAGGTGGTGCTGTTCTTCAAAAAAGGTGATAACAGCCTATTGAAGAACTACAGACCCATCACGCTTCTAAGCCATGTTTATAAGCTGTTTTCAAGGGTTATCACGAACCGTCTCGAACACAGACTTGATGACTTCCAGCCTCCCGAACAAGCCGGTTTCCGAAGAGGCTATAGTACCATAGACCACATCCATACGCTGCGGCAAGTTATACAGAAGACCGAAGAGTATAACTTGCCATTATGCTTAGCGTTTGTGGACTATGAGAAAGCCTTCGATTCGGTGGAAACATGGGCGGTACTTGAGTCACTCCAGCGATGCCGTATTGACTATCGGTACATCGAGGTGTTGAAGTGCTTGTATAATAACGCCACCATGTCGGTCCGAGTACAGGAGCAGAGCACGAAGGCGATTCCATTGAGAAGAGGCGTACGACAAGGGGATGTTATCTACCCGAAATTGTTTACTGCCGCAATGGAAGACGCCTTCAAGCTCCCGGAATGGCAAGGACTTGGCATCAACATCAACGGCGAATACATCACTCACCTTCGGTTTGCCGACGACATCGTAATCATGGCAAAGTCGATGGAGGAACTCAGCATGATGCTCGATGGCCTCGACCGAGTTTCACAACGGGTGGGCTTGAAAATGAACATGGACAAGACGAAAATTATGTCAAATGCCAATGTTGTGCCCACCCCAGTCTTTGTTGGAAACTCGGTACTCGAAGTTGTTGACTCATAATTATATCTACTTAGGACAAGTAGTCCAGTTAGGTAGGTCCAACTTCGAGAAAGAGGTCAACCGCCGAATCCAACTCGGTTGGGCAGCGTTCGGGAAACTACGCAATGTCTTTTCGTCCGACATACCTCAGTGCCTCAAGACGAAAGTCTTCAACCAATGTGTGTTACCAGTGATGAGTTACGGCACCGAAACGTGGTCTTTCACTATCGGCCTCATCTCAAAGCTCAAAGTCGCTCAGCGAGCTATGGAGAGGGCTATGCTAGGTGTTTCTATACGTGATCGAATTCGAAATGATGAGATCCGTAGACGAACTAAAGTCACCGATATAGCCCACCGGATTAGCAAGCTGAAGTGGCAATGGGCAGGTCATATTGCTCGCAGAGCAGATGGCCGATGGGGTCGAAAAGTGCTAGAGTGGAGACCACGGACTAGCAAGCGCAGCGTAGGACGTCCACCAGCAAGGTGGACAGACGACCTTATAAAGGTCGCCGGAAGACGCTGGATGCAGGTCACTTCCAACCGGTATCTGTGGAAATCAAAAGGGGAGGCCTATGTTCAGCAGTGGACGTCCTATGGCTGAGATGATGATGATGAATATTCCATCTAAAAAAAGGTGCAGGTGGGGAAATATTGTCTTGATACCGTGCCCATCCCACCCAAGGAGCTCGTGGCTAAATATTAACAGCCGCACAGACCAATCTTCCGGGTTAAGTCGCGCTTGACGAGGTTGGTCTGTGGATGGGTGACCATCTGACATATTGAGTTTCCTCCGTGCCTCGGAAAGCACGTAAAGCCGTTGGTCCCGGCTGTCATTTGTAGATCTTTGATAGTCGTAACTGTTAGTCAGAATCTCTAAAAGTCTGACAACGTCTTACCATGGGGTATCGTATTGCCCAGTTACTGGGTTGTGGAGGTCCGATAGCAGTCGCTTCATGTAAAATACTGATATTCAACTGCATCCGGTTCGACTGGAAGCTAGTTAGGAAAAGGCTAGGCAGATGATGACCGTGCCCATCCCAAATACCAAACCATAATAACAACATGACTATTCAAGAAAATGGAACATGTTGGTTAGGTACCTACGTCCAGAAAACAAAAACACGATTTTCCCAGTCTTCGAAAGCCAAATCAAGAGGTTAATCGTAGTCCAGTGTAGCGAGCCGGTAATTATTGTTCACAGAATCAACCGAATACTAATAACTACTAATTAAAATGAGATCAAATATACACCAAACAACACACCGAACGCAAGCAGTCACAGGTCTGGGACTGTCTAACGGACTTATGTCTTATTTAACGTGACAATGACATCTAGCTTTTTTCAAAGTCATTCAGCGCAGCGCGTTCCGATCTAGGTACGCTGAATGCATTCTCAAGTATATTTTTATTTACTTCTCATTAATTTTCTTTGCGGAACCAAAGCGTGAAAGTAACCATTCTTATGACTTTGATTACTACAAAATGCGTTTTAGTACAACCATCCTCATAATTATTAGCGATTTGGTAAGCTTATGAACGTAAAACATGGTGTTGCCAAAATCTACATGTGTTGCAGTGTGAACTTAACTTTAACAATGAAAATCTTTATTTTGCAGGATATTTACGTGACTAGGATGTAATTAAGTTAAACTATATTTTATTCTCTTCCGATTAGTACAGTAATATCTGTGGTTGCGGTCAATTTGAATAAAGTACCAGGCTCCATAGTATTTCAGTTTTCTCCTTTAATAATAGTTTATGGGGGCTCACAAACAACAAACGTGATTTTTTTGTAGATGATACGGAACCGTTCCTGTGTGAATCTAAATCGCAATATTTTTTTAGAAATACTGATCCCTATAGTTAAGAGTTTTACTGGATTTTGAAACTATCCATCCAAACTTCAGTCTTAAAGAAAGTCGTATACGTTAGTTTTCTACGTAACCAAACACAAACGAAACTTCAAATAAAAATGACAATAAACAAAAAATAATACCACCATAATACCGCTGTTCTCGAGGCCCCAATGGCGGAGTAAGCTGTAATATTTCGTTCCAACATCTGGCGTCGGTAAGGAAATTCCCAAGCTGAACACCAAAGTTTCAGAGGATTCTTTTTCATAGTTGCCTTGTTTTTAAAAGTTCAGTTGTCAGTTTCGTGTAAAGAAAATTGCTGAATAAAAGGGATGGTTTCAGAAATCTAGAGCTGTGTTAACAAAGAGGTATTATAATGGTGATAAAATTACTTCTTGGCGTGTTGATGCACGTTAAGAGGAATGAGAAGATGTTTTGTATTAAGGACAATCTAATGGCTTTACTACTTTTTTATCGTCGTAAAATCATCATAGGGACCTCCCTCCCACCCAGGGCAGGACGAAAGAGACTTCAATGGCCTTCAAGGCTTTATTCTCTAAGATGAGGGCCTGTCATATTGCTGACAGCTCTTACCGAGCCGAGCAAGGTCCATGATCGCCGTCCGCATGCCCATGGCTCAGATCAGTACCCTTAGCAAGAGTTTTCACTATTTGAGACGTAAAGTAAACTGGAACTTTGACAACATTAAATTGACAATTTTCAAAGAAAAAATTAGTTATTTGTTCTTTTAGAGGCGTTGTTCCATTTTTTCAAACAAGAAACGCTGTAAATACTGAAAAGACGCAGCGAAGTAAAAAAAGTGAAAATTCGTGCTAAGGGTACTGGACTACGATTTAAGCACCTTTTTTATTCTAGTTAATGAAACAAGCATACAGCCAGCCTGATCAAAAGCTGTCACTGTAGCGCTTAAAAAGAATGCGAGACCTTAAATATGGCTTAAGCGTTGCCGACACTGCAGAAAAGATCTGTCTGACTTGCATTAACAGACGAATCACAAACGAGATACTTGACACGATGCTTGACGACTTATACCAATGCAGGCATAAGGGCCCAGAAATTAGGGCATGCTTTAGGGTACCTATGATCAAGTGTGACGGGGTTTGGACTAGCGATGTATGATTGTAGTTTAGACTGTCCTCAGACGATATAAAACCTTCAGTACAATTTTTTTTTCTTTTTCTTGGCTTCTTTGTTACAAAAACATGATTCAGTGTTTTCATTTTGTTTCTGCCCTAGGAGGAGAGTATTAAGAAAATGAAACCTGCACCTGTGACGTCTAGAAGTCTTGTTATTGAAAATGTCTGTTGCATTTTTCTCTGGACCCGATAGCCTTAATATCGGGATGCAGTCATGGTTTCTTTAGAATTTATGCAGGAATACAAAAACGCTATTTTTCTATCGTTTTGCTCGAATGAACTTGTGAAAGGAAAGAAATATAGAACAGACAGTGTACTAAGGGTAGTAAATCTTTTTTTTTTTAATTCTTAAATCATCAACAGATTCTTTCTACCGAGGGCAGGGCGGGACGGACTGTCAGACGTATACTGACTAATATCCACGGCGATCCTTTTTTTTAGAGCCTGTGCACACCACGTTTTTTAAAAATCATCATCATCAGCGGGAAGACGTCCACTGCTGAACTTAGGCCTCCCCTTTAGAACGCCACGCAGCACGACAATTCGCCACTTGCATCCATCGGTTGTCCGCTACTCTCACGATGTGTGTCGTCGGTCCACGTAGTGGGAGGCTTGCCTACGCTGCGTTTTTAGGTCCGTGGTCGCCACTCTAGAACTTTTCTTCCCCATCGGTTGTTGCTCTACGAGCGATGTGGCCTGCCCATTGCCACTTCAACTTGCAAATTTTATGAGCTATGTCAGTGACTCTGGTTCTTCGCCGAATATCCATGTTCTGGATTTTATCCCGCAAAGAAATTCCAAGCATAGCTCTTTCCATTGTTAAGTGATTCTTTATCTCTCTAAAAGGCCAGCAGTCAAAGACGTTTTTTAAACGCGCCGGTGCAAATGACAACAAACTGCACTGGTGAAAACGCGCCGCCGACGCGCGGTTAAAAAACGTGGTGGGCATAGGCTCTTAAAGTCACGGTTACAAAATCCCTCTGTTGGCAATCCTTTTCACTCAACAAACTTACAAGACAATTTAAGTCTGTTTAAAGGACAAGAAATACGAGTAAGTGGCTGTATTAAGATGTTGCATTATTATTTAAGGCCCGCATCCCTCTAGCATGTCAAGTAAGCACGCGTGCCGCTCGCAATACACCGACACTATTTGTCATGCCCACAGGTTGACCTACTTGCATATCTTTTAACGTTCGTAAGGTGGCTTGGTAGTGACAGCGACTAAGTTGCGCAATGCACGCGTAGCATGGCGATTCTATCTCTATTCTACCAAGAAAAAAGACAAAGTTATTTCATCGTTCTTTCTAAACAAATCGACTGTTTTTTTGCACAAATATGACACCATTCTTACACTATCGAAAAAAAAAGGGTTAAAACGCTAAATTTATTTCTACGTTCTGTCATTTTGTCTATTCTTGCGTCGACAAAACCCTGTTTACGGCACCATGCTACGCCTGCTGATAACGCATGTGACTTACCTGAGGCTTGAATTTATTTTACGCTTTTATCGGTTGCGAACAGTAACTGTCGGTCGCGTATTTTAGTGAGAAAAACGACACGTGCAACTAATCTTATCATTGGGTATCGTAATACCCAGTTAGGGTGCTTGTATACGGCGCAAGTAAAGGTGCGGGTTACCCGCGCGAGTAACATGCGCAAGCTACTTGATCAAGCTACCCGCGGGGTGCTTGTACACGGCGCATGTAGCTTGAGCATGTTGAGGAACTTGCGCGGGTTACATGCGCCGTGTACAAGCACCCTTACTGGATTGTGGAAGTCCGATAGGCAGACGCTCCATGTAAAATACTGATATCCATCTGCACCTCGTTCGACTGGAAGCCGACCCCAATATAGTTGGGAAAAGGCAGGCAGATGTTGACTCGCTGGTAGTAACACCTCACACACACAACGTCGATTCACTTGCAAAATCTGGCGTCTACTTAGCTAAGAGCCGCGTAAACTGCAACAAAACAACTTTGGACAGTTTTTGTTACTCATAACCTGCGGCTAGTTAACATCGCTATCATTTTACTTCGCAAAGTGGAAAAGTGTTTTAAAGCAGGTGGTCTCAAAAGTTTTTCTTGAGTATCAGTTTCTGGATTCATTTTCAACAATCTTTTATGCCTTTGTCAAACTGAAAAGCGTGCCGAAGCGTTTTTGTTTGTAATGTGTGGAATTGTTTGAAGCCTGTCACATAGACTATCGGACCGCTTTCGCTTTTTTATTTATGACAGGATTCGGATCGCATTCGCTTCTGTTTAACAATAGCTTCAAACTATTCCTGAAGTTCGTTCACTATATTCACCTGAATCAAACCCGCGACACGCAACACAGTAATCAAATCGCTCAGCCACTGCGATCACCAAGCCATTATTGAATTGAATAAATGTGAGTCTTTGAGATGTCTAATAAGAAGCAGTTTTCAAAAAAAGAACGAGACTGGTATTTAGATTGTATATTAATTTCGGGCGACGGATCAAATGAAAACTCGAATCCATACAATTAACAATAATGTTAATTGAATTTTTAACATGCACATCTTGACATATGTCAGTTGTGCCTATTTGCACAAAATTCTACTCAAATTTTTTTGTACAGATAGACATCAATTTTGTATTATCTTAAAGTACATCAACTTACAAACTCTGTCAATTTTCTTTAATAGTTTTCAACTTTGTCTCAATAGAGGAAGGTTCTTGTTCGAAGGGGGTTTCACATATTGGGACAGGTTGAAATACGTTATTTTTTTGGCACAGTTAAGTAACACTACGTTAGTAGTTTAACTTTCTAGTATTTGATTGACAAATGCTGCGTCTTTTCATTCGATAATAGCTTGTGGCATTGCGCCACCTTTTGGTAGGGTAACACAGGGTCCTGGGTAACACGCCGTCCTCTGAAAGGAAACCAAACAGGCTGCTGATGCTGTTTTGATGGGTAGCGTTGGAGCGGTATGTGCTAGACTAGGAGCTGTCGTATTTATTGAAGCAAATATAAAGCAAAACCGAGGATAGTGTTTATTAAAATTTGCTTTTACACACAAAGTTGTATTAAAAATTATAACACAATGTTTTAAGAAACAAAGACGGAGAACCAGCGCATGCTGTAGTCCAAAAGGCAATAACATGAAAAATTGTAGGTGACGCAAGAAAAAATTCTATTTTTGAAACTTTAAAAATTTATAAAACAAGAAGAAAATAGGTTGAGACAACGGAAGAGGTGACATACCTCTCTGCTACAAGCTCATACGCTGATCAACATTATAACCATATTAGCATGGCTAGTGACAGAGTTCCTCACAGCTTTGAACTCACCAGTTAACAATAACCTCCTTGATTGCTGTTTCGTTTAACTTAAGTGGTAATTATAGGACATCCCTTGACTACCATGCCGTGAAGCGATCGATAACAGGTTAAGGTACTCTCCATACCTCTAATCTATACCTAAGTTTGTAGGTAGTACAAGTCGGTAGCTTTGTTGCATTGCTAAAGCCTATAGCAACGTATGTCGGTGCGTTCACTTCCTCAAATCGATTTCCTTACGAAAATAAGGCCATGTTTGTAATCGCTTGTCGACTGTGAACATTAAGGAGAACGTATTTCAGAAGGTCTTGTATGAAAGAAAGAACAGACTGTTTTCCGCCATTTCATTCCCGGTTCAATTATATAGCCTATGACTATTCCCAATAATTGGGCTATCCAACACAAAAAGGATTCTTAAATTTGAACCTGCAGTTTCTGAGATTAGCTTGTTCAATCAACGAATTTGTCGAGCTGGTCTTCAGTTCTTTCAGAGGCTAAGAAATTCAGCCTTATTCAGGTGGATTCCTACAGTGCGTGATATTGCGGACGGGTGGTGACCAGGCCACACCAACGAACCATGCACGCAGAAAAATGTCTAGCTACCTGTACGAAAACTTCTGGTTGCAACCGTGGCAGTAAGACTCACTATAGTTGACTTTCAACATTTCCAGTAATAAATACTAAGTAAGTAGTAGAGATAACAAGGACTGAGGGCGACTTTTACCAACGGTTAAACATGTTTAAAATTTTATTTAATGTCAAAATTCTATTGAATTTTGTGCTTAATAAAATTTTAAACATGTTTAACTTTTGGTGAAAGTCGCCCTTAGTAATAAATACTAAGTAAGTGAGTAAGTGACTTCGAGAACTTCTGGTTGCAACCGTGACACGGTTGCAACCAGAAGATCTCGTATACATTCCTCTGCGTGTAGGAAAGGTACCGCCGGTGCAGCGGTGGTAGCGCAGACACGTCTTTCAAAGTGAAAAAGCGTTGCGTGGGTATCCGTAGTCGAGAGCCCTGCGAGTCCATTCACAATTACACGCAGCGTGAAAATTCCACCTTTATAATATATGTATGATGCGGAACCTAACACCTGACTAGGAGTACATTTTAGTTGGATTGTTTCGAATATCTTATGTGTGTTCACAAATATTTTATGCAATCATCTGGAACAAGGAATATGATATCTCGAGCAATTTCGAAAGTGGCAGTAGTCGAAAAGGTCAAGTGTGGGTACAAATATCATACCTTTTAGACTCACAGTTTCCATTTTTGGTGATATGAAACGGGATTGTAAAATGTGAGTGTAACAGAAACTGTTTGTAGGTTAGGTACTTATTTTATAATTTTTTTTTTATGAAAGGTTGCAATACAATATTTTTATACTACATAATATACATAACTAAATTAAAATGAAAACTAAAATATTCATTAAACGTACTGACCGAATTAGAAACACCATACTGCGTTCCAGAACTCAAATAGCGGACGTTGCTCACAAAGCTGCAAGACTTAAGTGGGACAGGGCAGGTCATGTCTGCCGGATGCCGAAACAACTGTGGGCTCGGATATCACAGGAATGGAGCCCTGACACAGCTAGGCGGGGTTGCGGCAGGCCTAGGAGAAGATGGCGGGACGCCATGGATGGCTTCATAGTGAGCTGGCGTGAGGAGGCACACCATCGAGAGAAGTGCAAGTAATGGGGGGAGGCCTTTGCTCAGGAGTGGGACAGAGTAGGCTAGAAAAAAAAAAAAAAAAACACAAAATGGGAGAAGACACTTAGGCGGCAAAGAACTCCTTTTATGAGTAACTAATATTGCCAGTAGCCTACAATACCCTGCATACACGCAATTTAAGATGCAAGGAGGATTTAGCAAACATCGTTAATGAGTACATAAAATATTGTCGAATTCCAGTCAAACCATTATAATCAAACTGTCAAAAAATAATTACTCCATAAAAGCCAGCAGTCACGCTATTCTAACTTAAAACGTCATCCCCCAATAAACTTGTCTATTTAATAATATAGACTTGCTTGTCAAGGAAAGGACCTAAACGAAGAGTTCAAAGATGGCTGAAAGGCGTTGGCGGAAATTGATAATTTCCATGCACTTTGACGGCGAGTGGTGGCAACCCTGCCTTAATATTTAGGGGTGTCGATCGATGTAGATGTCTATTGGTTTATTGACCTGATTTTTTATTTGGGAGTTTTGTATTAGAAGTAATGTTTATTTTTTAATTTAAAGATATGTTTGCTTACGATGATGATGAATATAAAGACATAAAAATACCTACATCGTTCTGCCAAAACCCATGGCAAAGGCCATGGACCCTCTCATAATGACAAGACGTCAAGTCCAACATGTCCACATGCACATTATGTAGGATTACAACGGTGACACAAAGAGCCATTATCTGTTGAAGTACTACTTATCTCATATACCATCTAAACGATCTTGTAGTGATAATACCGAGTTCACTTAGCTTAGCGATACCATGTTATTGGGTAGTGCTGCATTTCGTTTATGTACAGTCACGAGCAATTGTATTTATACACTAAGCAGTATTTAAAAGCGATGTTCTGTTACCATATTGATTAAAAGTTTGTCTTTTAGACTTAGTCTTCTATTTCGGAAGCCATACTATTACACACTAGATCTTATTTCAAAGTGGATCAGAATTTTACGAGCAATTTGCGTTTGTATTTTGTTATGTGTTTACATGTTATTGCTCGTGACTGTTGTCGGTTTATTAATTTGTTTTTGTTTTTGGCTTTAATTAATAAAAATAAATAATTTTTTTCTTCTTTCTTTAATAAAAAAATAAATAAAAAAATCGTATTAGCACTTAACACCTGTAAACATACCATATTCTACGAATAAATGTCTTTGTCTTTAGTATGACTGCCTTGCTGTCGTTGATCGCAAGCGCAATTGCTGAGTCTGAAACCTATGTTCGATTCCTCAGTCGGGAAACATGTGAAATTCTCAATAGCAACGGTGGACTTTATATTTGAGCCTGGGTCAAATTTATCCAGCCCAGCTCTAGATTTTTTTCCTATATCGTGGTTGCATTTGCAAACATACAAACTCACATACAATAACCACACTGGAACAAGTACTTGTAGGTCACACAAAAATTTGTTTTGTGCGAGGATCTAACCCGCGACACTCCGCGCTGCAGTCGATTGCTCAACCGTGCCTAATATGACATAATCGGCAAAATAACAGCCAAACCTCTAGTCTGCTTTCCCATTGAAAGATAAAGAGTGTTACATGCAGTTTTGTTTTTACCTTCTGTTAATAGAAACTACCAGACTACGTAAACCTCTGTAGCTTCAGTCAGTAACTTCATAATGCCATGAATTTTGATGAAGCCGGCGAGAACACGTACCAGCATTATTTTTAATCCCCTGATTTATTGCCCAAATATGGCGCCTGGGCAATAAATCAGGCAAGTCATGGAACATGTACATTAAATTCTGACCTAATTTTGGTCATAATTTTTGCCTGCAAGTTGTGACGACGTGGCCAGGGATTCATAACACGGCAGGGCTTACAGTAGAGCTCCGCTTACACATTTAGACATAGCAACTGATCTTCATCGCATCAACTAGCCCCTGTTAACGCACTTTAAAAGCCTTGTTTCTGTACTGTCATAGATTGGAACTAGATTTACAAAAAAAAGAGATTTATCAAATGAAATAAAGAAGGATGGAAACTTACAACCAGTTCTATTGAAAACATATAGGGGAAGTCTATGTTCAGTAGTGGACGTCTTATGTTTGATAATGATGATGACGTAAACGAGTATTATTAATCATCGAGGAGTTTTCTCATCTGGTTTTGTAATGTTTCGTACTATCAAACATGACGTGTGAAGTAACGTCCTTGAATCAAAACTCAGGGTTTTGCCAACAATAGGCACAATATTCTAAGGACCGCATACGAAACACAATACTGCGAGCAAACTATAGCTCTGTGTAGAAAATATAGCTGACGTGGCTTAGAACCCTGCCTAACTCAAATTGGATTGAGCAGGACATGAGTGTGTCGCATGCCGGACAAACTGTGGGCCAAAATATCACAAAAATGATGCCCTGAGATGAAGAGAAGAGGCGGAAGGAAAACGCACAATGTCGTGAAAAGTGGACTATGTAGTCCGCTGAAGAAGTGCTCAAAAATAGCCGTTTAATATGTCAAGAAGCAAATTATAAACAATTGATTAAGACGGCCGTGAAACACTGCTGTTTGATGAAATCTTTCGTAGTGGAGGAAGGAATGCCTTTGCCCAAAAGCGGCACAAAGGCTTTCAAAAAGACAAATTTTAGATCCTCAGATAAGGCACGTACTAGGTACTTCCTCAGTTTATCCCTAAAATCCTAAACAGCAGCAGAGCATTAGGTGGATGACTCTCGTCCGTCACGCTGCCCGCTGATATATCGACGAGCTCTGTGCTGTACCGCGTTACTGATGAGGAGGGACAAGCGATAAGCGAGCAGCGTATTAGCTCAAGTGGAGGTGATGTGTAGAACTTTCGTGGTCACGGGTGATCGTTTTGTCTCTCTCTGTCTTAGCAATAGTATTAAGGTAGACGTGTTAGCCCCTTTGTACACAAGGCGACGCAAGTCTCCGATACCTAACGACTTTAGTATCCAGGCGACTATCGCAATGCAAATCCATAGAGGTTCGTACACAGACATGTCAATGGATGCCAAAGTCGTAAGGTATCGGATACTTGCGTCGCTTTGTTTTCGAAGGGGCTTCTTTTTATGCCAAAAACACAGAGTCAGCTATGTTTTTTTTTTTAAAAAATAACAATAATGTTATGCTCAGTATGGCAGAATGAGTTTAGAATCAATGGACTCTTTACATTTTGATCAAGTTTATTGGGTGCAATACAAAATTATGTTTTACAGAACTTAACTGACAACAAAATACTAATACAACATTAATGATTATTGATATTTTTATAAAAACATAATTTTAAGATTGGTGATAATGACACAAAGACGAAAGTTTCTGAGAATGGATGAATGTCTACCACTCTTTCACGCAAGAAAAAAGTGCAAAGATTGTTATATTTATTGCTCAGAACTTCGTGGAACTTCTAACTCCACGCCGTATGATATTTTACAAAATCTAAGCTCTCGTAACTTGCACTACAGTGTAGAAAACATTAGTAAGACTAGTTTACGACAACTAACGCGAAACTGAACACTGTTCTCTCATGTTGAACTGCTGTGGTTAATGCGCCGCCCATTTATGCAAAACACACTCACTATTTATGTTTAGATGTTTATCTACTGCTTTGTGGAATCTGAGCTGCGGCTTTGATATCCTGTTGCTTGCATTTAGTTGTATTACAAGTTTTATTAAGGTGCTTTTACAGTGGTACCTAGATAGGATGACGATTTTCACCTATAATAATGATTTTTTTCCCTTCCCTTCGCCTTCTTCTAATATCAGACATCTAGATCGTTGTACAGCTAATTACTATCTATAGTTAGATGCCATTCCATCGATTCGCACCTTTTTTTTTTTTACTTGGCAAAATCATCAAATGAGTCTTCCCGGGCAGGGTGCAAGGGACTGTCAGACTTGTACTGACTAAAATCCACGGTGTCCTTCGGTACCTCTTTGTGTGCCGTAGTCGCGGTATACGTATGTCCCGTAACCCCAGCAGGACTGTGGCCCTATACAGACAGACAGAGAGAGATATAGGAGGGCCCCGTCATTATGCTGACGCTCCTTGAGGTGCGCGTAGGACACAACGCGCCGTCGACCCGGGCATGGTCCATGGTCGGACAGCCAGTTGCCCTTTACTCGCGGCCCGCATGCCCTAAAAGTGTTAAACAAATTACCAAGATTTGATGCTGAAACCCATTTCACGAAAAGCAAGCAGCTTACTTACCAGACTAGCTGGTTCGGTATTCGCACTCACTTAGCACAATCTTCCTTCATAATGCGCACAGCAAAAGAGACTCGAATCTCTTCAAAGCTAGAGTGAACAGGCTTCTTCTGGGTAAGCTCGCTCGCTTTGTCTGAGTCACCTTTAACGCTAGAGACAAGAGAAAACACATCCCAAAAAAAAATTGTCTCTCTCCTTCTGGTGTCAGAATCAATCCAATCGCCTCTCTGAGGAAACTGCATGTTCCAGAACGAAAAGCTCAAAGACATTGTGACATGTAACAACATGCACTGGGCCCGCGTGATGGATTACGGCTCACTCTTTTTCACGAAGAAGAAACTATTGTGTCCCAATAGTGGAGCAATATAACGCCTTAAAAATAAAGCCATGTAAACTTTCAATTTATTTCTTCTGTAAGGTGTTTGAACTTTGGTTGAAGTTCACCTCCTAGTTTGTAGTCAATGTCATGAGATTTTCGCTTGCTAATGTCAATCTAATGCACTTTTGATTTATCTAACATCGTTATCACTCATCAAATTAAACTAATGATCAAATAAAAAAAAAACTTGCAGAATTTAAAAAAATCATTTTCTACTGAACTTTATTTATGGCCCTTTCTAATATGCTCGTGATTTATTTTTTTATCTGTGTGTTTGCTAGGTTAAAAAAAACAATCTTGACGGACTTTTTGTTCATCTATCAAGCAATCTATTAAATTGACCACTAAAAGATAGGTATTAGACTTGGTCTTAGATGAAGTCTAACTTGTTTAACGACGCAAGTAAGCATTTTAATAATGTCTATCTCTTTTTGTTTTAAGACAGAGTACTTTTCAACAAAAGTCATAACTTTTACCAAAATCCTTTGTTTCAATGCTGAAACTTTTATTATTATGTGGAATATTTCTTTGTTACATTGGTTCCGGCTGTCATTAGTAGAAGTGCCAACCCTTTTTTTATCGTGTTAAATTCATCAAATGAGTCCTTCAACCCAGGGCAGGGTGGGAGAGACTCTCTTCTGTTCAATAGCCCTTTACGTTCCAGGGTCACTAGCTGGGAGCTAAAGCAATTTGGAAAAAAATAACGTCGTCGAAAGGCTGCATCGTGATGGTTCAAGGGTCAAAACTTCATGTGGGCGAAGACACGGGCAGAAGCTATAATTTAGTTGAGAAATCTTAATATTTCCTCAAATTGCTGATATCAGTGCAAAACAGGCTATGCAGCAGTTAATTTTAAAACAATTCAGTGTTAACTGTGGTTTAAAACAACTAATAGAATTAGTTATTTAATTAACCGTTACACTGCGGAATTGCGGATATCTGGTTACAGCGGTGTAGCGGTAAAGTTCAAAGAGTCGTTTGATCATTGTGATATTTTCATGAATTTCCCGTTTTGTAGTAAAATGAAGTGAGTGTTAGTTGGATTGTTTGGTTCATACCTATTTAATTGTTTGGAGAGTTGGAAATGGATGAAAATGTTCCGTGTTAACGGTTTGTTAATTGTGATATTGAACTTTGTTTCAATTAGTGTAACGTAGTGTTTCACTTGATCTGTCGATTTTTTTATTAAGCGTAATTAACTAATTTATTCATTTCCCACTTAGAAGAAAAGTCAAATATAATTGAAAAAACAGTTTTATTGATCCATTTAAATTTTGGTTCTGTAAGTCATTCACTGAAAGATGCCGAACAAATAAGCGACAAATCTGATCGCAGTCAAAATGAAAAGTGGTGAATTCACAAATACTTTTTTTTGGGCTAATTAACTTTGTGGCAAATGTACATCAAAACATAAGTTATCTAGTTTTTCACTTCAAATATTAAGGCGCTAATGATTAATCCATCCATCCAAATCGAAGAACTTGATTCAGCAACTTATAGTAATAACATTGATTTTTAAATTTGACGTTATAACTATAATTATCATCAGCCAGAAAACGTCTACTGCTGAACAAGGGCCTTCCGCTGAGACTAATCCCCCATTAATTAAAAATAAAACCATTCGATCTTAAGCCAAATAAAAAACAAGTACACGTGATTAAGTCCGATTTTCTTTAACTTCATACTCGTATTATTAACCACAAAGCCAGTCGTCCGGCATTAGCAATGCAAGACGACAAAATAAGCCAGATGAAGGAGATTATCTTCTAATTTATCTCATTACTGCATTCTTTAGCCACAGTGACAAAATATTGTGGCGAAAAAATGTCTTAAACGAGAGGAATGTTGGCCTGAAGGCGCGTTACAAAAGAGGCGAAAATTTTAAGAAAAATTACAAAGAATTAAGGAATAAGCAAGTAATTACATTAGAACATTTTCAAGATGCCACGTTTTAAAACTGTTTAGTATAAAAATAAAGTAGGAAGTTTAACATTGTTTTGTTGACGTTTTTAATGGCAGCTGTTAAGAATTTTGTTGATGCTTAGATATTTTTTTTTCTTATAATGTTTACAATTTTTTAAATGCCACGAGGTCAAAGTGGCATTTAGTTTAGGAACTGAGAATAAAATGCAACGAATTTATTCCCTTCTCTTTCATTGAGAGGCAGAAATAAATAAATAGATCCAAATCAACCACGTGTAATGAATTTCGATCTCGCGAGATCTTGAATTTTGATGAGGGAGATATAATAGAATCTTGAGGTGATTTAGATATATATTATATCTATATAGATATCTATAGATTGGACGATGATTAGAGAAACTGTCATAATATTATGATTGGACTGAGGGTAGATTTTATACAAAATATTTGAATGGTTTTATATGAAGTGGATAAAAGGAATATCTTTCATAAAAAGCCTTCAAGTAGTGGTGGAAAACTTGGGCTGGACATCGGGAATCATGGTTTACATGGATTAGGTTTCTGTGTAAATAAATCGGAGTCAGACAGACCAATATTGATTTTCCTTCTATTTCCAATCCATCCAATAGTAATCTTGCAAAGTGTCGCTTTTAACGATAAGATGTTCCATTGTACCTTTTGATAATGTTGAATTTTCATGTATAAATTAAAACTATGGTATGGTGCACATACATATAATATACGTACATTATGTTATAAATATGTATCTAATTGCTAGTTATCTGAATTAACCATAATGTATCCAGATACTATCAACAGTAAAGTTAATATAATTGGACAGCGGCTGACCAATCACGATGCGTCGTTACGATTAGCTATATCAGAAATTCAATTAGTTCCCCACCGGACGTGGGTGTTTCGGGAAGTTCCTGTGTCTGATTAGGAAGGAAGAAACGCCTCAGTGTCACTATCACCCGGAGGACATAGTGGAGCATAATGTTGCAGGGCTGCCCCGCTTCGGCAGAGCATCGCAGGGTCTTTCACGGAGGCGATAAGCGGCGACATCTGCCACCCGCATTTGGTCGAGACCATGCTGCGGGGTGAGATGGAATGGGAAGCAGTCACCTTCTTCTACGAAGCAGTCATGCTTGCAAAGGACGAGGGGAGAAGTGCGAGGGAGAGGATAGCCTCCAATTTACCACCCAGCCGCCGAGTAAGTACGGCACACGGCAACGGGCGTTGTATAATAGTAATGTAATGTGTATAGTAATGCGCCGGGCTGGTTTCGAACCCACAACTCGTAAGTCAGGGCCGATACCACTAGGCCACCAACCACTGCTCTAGTACATAAGTACTTAAAAGCTCTCAAAACAACTTTTTCAAAACTGATGCCTCCTGATGCTTTCCATTATTATTTAAAAAAAAAAAACATTATAAGCCATGACGCAGCAACGGCGTTATTATCTCCTACATTTTTCCCCACAAAATTTCCCAACTCCCGACTCAAGTTTATCAGGAACAAAACACGTTAAAAACGCCACAGGCCTAACAATGGCGGTTGATTCCGGCGTAATTTTTAAATAAAAAACATGGCCGCAGATAAAAGGAGCAACTTGCATTGTGTGCGGTGTCAAGCGCAGCGAGTAATGTACTGATGTACTCACTAGCAACTAGTCCTATACCGATGGAGACTGGTTTCATGGACATTGATAACTGATAGAGATTTCAAATGTCATTAATATTTTTTTTATCTTCTTTGCATCGGCGCGTCGTATTCCAAAGAGCGTCGGCAAAAATGACGGGGCCCCCTCTTAGAGGGCCAAAGCCTGCCAGGGTAGCGGGATAAAGGGTTATTTATTTATTTATTTATTTATTTAACAATTTATGTACACACAATACAAAATAAAGGAAATACTTAAAATTAATAGTAGGTACAAAGGCACTGCTTATTTCAAAAGAAATTTCTACCAGCAGACCTGCGACAGGAAGAGTGAAAAAAAGAAAATGTAGACAGTAGTGTGTGAGAACAAGAAAATAGTAAAGAGATAAAAATGAATGTCTCAACTTAAAACAAAAATTTAAAGAAATATATATATATTAGTACATATATAAATTATAAATAATAGTACTTATATAAATACAAAAACCTAAAATGTATATAAGTAAATGATGATATAGAAATAAAATACCTATTCAATTTTGAGAGGAAAGATAATGCTCTTTGACTCTATGTTTGAAAGTAGAAATTGAATTGGACTCTCTAATACTAGGCGGAAGCGAATTCCATAATCTTACAGCATGGACAGAGAAGGAATAAGAATAATAGCTCGTTTTATGAGGGTGGGATTTAAGGAGAGATTTAAGGTGTGATCTGCATAGAGCGTTGCTGGGGCGGGCGTAAGTAAATCGCTCACGGAGATATGTAGGATATGCGGGGTTATGAAGGATGTTGAAAAGCAAGCATAATATCCGAGTGTTCCTGCGAAGACGGATTGGGAGCCACTTGAGTTCTTTGCGAAGATGAGAAACATGATCATACTTACGAAGACCAAAAACAAAGCGAATACATAAATTTTGCAAGCGCTCAAGCTTATTTAATAGCTCCTCAGTAGCATCCAAGTAACAGGCATCGGCATAATCTATAATTGGCTGAATAAGTGTTTGTGCTAATGAGATTTTAGACTTTAAAGGTAGAAAACTCTGGAGGCATTTCAGCGAATGGAAAGAGAAATAAACCTTTCGACTGATTTCGTTGACCTGCGCACGCCATGAAAGGTTAGAGTCGATTATTACACCTAGATCTTTGGCGGTGTCTGAATAATTAATATGAACTCCGTCAAGGTAAAGTGGCATTAAAGTTGAAACGACAGCTGCATTACGAACGAATCTGCTGCCTATTATCATTGCCTGGGACTTACTTGGATTAATTTGTAAACCAAATGACTTAGCCCAAGCGCTGATACCAGCCAGGTCATGATTCATAGCCGCAATAGCAGAATCTGCCTCAGCTACAGTAAAGTGACGGTAAAGCTGCAGGTCGTCTGCGTAAAGGTGGAAATTCGAAGAGATAACACTGGTAACACTATTAATAAAAATTGAGAAAAGATGAGGAGAGAGAACGCCACCCTGAGGAACACCCTCGGTGAGACCACACCAATCAGAGAACGACTCATCAAGGCGAACACACTGAGAGCGTCCTCGAAGATATGAATTGAACCATGCCAAGGCGGGAGAAGAGAAATTTAAAGATTTGAGGATACCAAGCAAGATGTCGAAATCCACTGAGTTAAATGCGCTACTGAAGTCAAGCAGTACGAGGACAGTAAGTGACTTGTTCTCCATTGCCCAGCGGATATCGTCGGTTATTGAAGGACACCGTGGATTTAAGTCAGTACAAGTCTGACATTCCTTCCCACCCTGCCCGGGGTGGGAAGACTCATTTGATGACGTTACCAAGCTAAAAAAAAAAAACTTCTTTGCATTTTGATGGATTCAAATTGTATCCGACCACAAAGTAGAAAGCACAGCTCTGTCGTTTGCCTTGTTCAAATTCTGTAAGGTGCAGTTGGTTGGGCAGGATCGGTTGAAAAGGAGGTGAGACATTATCCTGTAAAGGGACTCGACACTTGTATTGAATTTGGAATGTGTCTAGTATTTATCCCATTAAGCCGGATTATTTTTACAGCGGGCAAAATTATGCTTGTAATCGATTCAGCGGTTTCCAGATCGGCCACCGAATTTTACATTTCGCTTTCAGAAGGATGATTCTTTTCCATTAATTGTTAATACCTTGCTCGTTACAGATACACAAGCAAACTCATGCCGAGTTTCTGTTTCATAGAAAAGCTATTTTACTATTTACTTCCCAAAGGTTTACGAATATTCAATGAACCAGCAATTAGGAGAATTGTTCAATATTTACCGAAGTTAAGCAAACATCGTTTCGAATCGACATGATAGGAATCGGTTGCCTTTGAAAACGTTACGTAGTAGGGTAATTAAAAATGTGTGCTGCTCGGAACACGTTTCCTAGATTAAAATGGTGATCGTTGACAGTTGCTTTTATGGAATGGACAGAATGCAGAAGTTCTATTCTGTTTCACAATGACGATTCATCCATCTGAACAGAACATCATGCTTTAATTTTCTCACTTATTAACATTCTTGTAAAGTTTTAAAATAAAATGCTCAATACCAATTTTTCGCCAGCTAAATCAAATTCAGAACCTTATTATTGAGATAATTAATATGTCACTGTAAGAAAACACAGTACCCTTATCACGAGTTTTCACTATTTTACTTTACAGCGTTTCATGTATGGAAAATGGAACAGCGCCTCTAGTGTGTGAAGAAAGAACTATTTTTCCCTTGAAATTTGAAAATGTCAAAGTTCCAGTTTACCAACACCAACTATTATTGAATCATACCAAAAAAAAGAAATTCCGTGCGGAGAGTGAACCCGCGACACCCTGGGCAGTAGTCATCGCTCAATCACTGCGCCGCCGCCGTCGCTTCTACTGCTTACCAATAAATTCCTTCACCTCTTTTTTTTAACGTGGTAAAATCATCAAATGAGTCCTCCCGCCCTGGGTGGGGCAGAAGGGACTGTCAGACTCTTACTGACTAAAATCCACCCGTGTTCCTTCGGATGCCCTTTACGTTCGTTATTCCTTCACCTCTTACATAACTTAAACTTCTGCCAACACCTTGACAGTGTAGCATATCCTATAGATGTTGTTTTTAATTTGTTCATGTAGTGTGTATGTAGCGTTTTATGGAACGTGAGCCCTGGCTGTCTGTACAAGATTATAGGTTTTACGATTGTTCACTACTTAATGTTAAATAGTGTTACTTTGTAATTAAATGATCGGCTATTTTACGGATACTTTTTCGCGAGCTTTCACGTTTTTTGTAACGTAAAAGAAGATTTTTACGTAAATTTGACGTGACTGAATTAGTTCCTCGTTCGTATACTTGAGGCGCTTTTTAATTTTCCATACAATTTACGTCATAATTATGAACCTACGCTGTTCGCCAAGACGTAAAGTTCATGCTAGCGGTTCTGAAGTATTTAATTGTTGTGCACAAAAATGGTAACCGGAAATAAACGTCATCATCATGATTGCCACAGTTAAGTAGTTGAGCGATTGTCTATGAGCCTTTTGATTTCCGCACGGAATATACAACATGTAACGTAATTAACGCACACCTTCAGACACTCCAATTAGAATAATTATTATGTTATAATCATCCTACTACTATTATAAAGGCGAAAGTTTGTAAGTATGGATGTATGGATGTTTGTTACTCTTTCACGCAAAAACCACCGAACGGATTTGGTTAAAATTTGGTACACAGATAGTTTATAACCTGGATTAACATAGAGGATAGTTTTTATACCGATTTTATGTTCCCGTGGGATAATTTTCGAGTTGTAGCGGGTGAAGCCGCTGGCAACAGCTAGTAATAAATAAATATTGAATTTTTAATTTAACATGTAAATGCATTGTTATTTACTAAATTAGTAATTTTGCAGTACGGTTTATTTTTCTTTATTTTGTATTGAATGACGGAATTTGTATTAATATAAACAAAATAGCACTTTTAAGTCTTGTTGCCTTGATTTACGGTCTACCTTAGTTTGTTTTGACTGTACAGGGGTGATGTGACTATAATTTCCGTAGTTTTAATTATTAAAAATGATAGAAATCGATTCAGTAAAGATTCTGAAAAAACTAATTTCAGGACGTGCGTTAACTATGTTAAACGTTGTAGGTATATTTTTTAGTTAAGACAAAGCCTTTGAAAAGCATTTAATGTATTGTTTTACAGTAACAATGAATTGAAAAACGCTCATTCATTCGATATTTATAAAGGTCGACAATGTCATGTGTTGTGGGTTTTTAGTACCACATTAAATATTGAAAAGCCTTTGTGTTAAGCTTAAAGCCTTTATTATTTTATTTACAGGAAATTGGGCGTGTTTTCATTAAATTCTTTCAGGGTTATATTTAAGTGTTCTAGGTAATGTTATAGTCTTTTTATAACATTGCGTTATACAGAGGGATTTTTTTAAGTAACGAGTAACAACCAAATTAAAACCTATGAGTAGCTTCGATTTTGGTGTTAAATAAAACATAATATTATACTGTCACTTATTTTTTTTTTAGACACGATCAATAAAAAAAAACATTTTGGGAAGTAATAATGAATAAAATAAGTTAGTAAAAATAATTATACAATAAATTTAAATACATAATTACAATACGAATAAAATCCTACTACTATTATAAAGGCGAAAGTTTGTAAGTATGGATGTATGGATGTTTGTTACTCTTTCACGCAAAAACCACTGAACGGATTTGGCTAAAATTTGGTACACAGATAGTTTATAACCTGGATTAACACATAGGATAGCTTTTATCCCGATTTTATGTTCCCGTGGGATAATTTTCGAGTTGTAGCGGGTGAAGCCGCTGGCAACAGCTAGTAAATAATAATAAAAACTACACGTCTATTATCAAACCTACAGATATCCGCAGCTGGAAAATTTCTAATTTAACCTGTATTTATTTAAATAAACGCAATAAATGTAAATGAAAATGGACAATAGAAATTAAACTCTAAAATCCCCTCAATCTTTTAACTCGACCATAGAAATAAATACAACATTAACATTTCTCTTTTAAAACATTTTAATCCAATACAAGGAAATAGTTCTCTTCCCGAGCAGCCAACCTAACGAATAATTCATAATGTCTTTACTTATGCACGCTTTGCAATCTTTAAGCCGCGGTTAACATATTCTTTGTTCACAATAGTGTTTTCAAAAATATAAACATTTTTATCATTGGTCTGTACTGTCCTACTGCTGTATCAGGAAGACGTGCCCAGTTCCTTCCATCACGCGTAGCATGGCGATTCTATCTCCATTCTACCAAGAAAAGACAAAGTTATTTATCATTATTTCTACAAAAATCTACTGTTTTTTTTTTGCACAAATATGACACCATTCGTACACTAAACAAAAAGAACGACGCGTTGACATTTAAGTCAATATTGCGTGGAAGTAGCTTCTATTGGAAACGAAGATTTAAACAGCCTTTACATTTACGTAATTCTTTAAGCTAGCAAGATTAGCATTTGCTACGTGAACGGCGTTTACTTTAAATAGAAAATATAAAAAAGTGTATACTCGTAGAAGTGTAATATCACACGACCTGTAATCCTCAAAAGGTTATGCAGAAATATTTATTTGTGATGAATTTATCTTCTCAAAAGTAGGCGGCTATAAAAGACTTTATTATTAAGAGTTAACGGTTCTAATACTGAATTTAAATTGTCACTAACGGGATATCTACCCTGATTACTGTTTCAAACGCCATGATCGCTAGCGAACCCACGATTATGGCTCTTGCAACAGCGTTGAAATAATGTGAAGCTCAAAACAATCAAAGAAGATGTCCCATCAAGAAGAATCTGAGCCTGTTGCCAAGAGGCAAGCGTCAATCAGCAGTCGCTAATACATTTTCAACTTTATACTCCATCGCATGAACTTGAAAATCTAGTAAAGACTGCTGAGCGATAGCGAACGAAACCAACGAAAACGATCTGTAATCTTTGATAGATTGTCAAATATACTGCGGTATAAAGTTGAAAATGTATTAGCGACTGCTGAACGTTATAATTGTCGCTTGCCGTTTGGCTACAGGCTCTGGTAAGGAAACCCTAAAACAAATGAACTCAATCTGGACATCGAATTTAGGCCCTTTAGACTGCCTGTCCATAGGAGCGGAGCGTACGGCGGAGCGGAGAAGCGGATAAATATAAACCAATAGGATTGCACCAGCAAAGAGGAGTGAAGATTTAATGCAATCCCATTGGTTAATATTTGCTCGTTTCCCCGCTCCACCAGTTCGCTGCGCATCTCTTACTCAATAGTAACGCTTGTAAGTATTTCCTTAATAGTCTAGTGGGATCCATTACAGGTCATTGTACCCTACCCCAAACATTTGACGCAACATTGGCCAAACATTGAATACCTGCCAGCATTAAGTGGTGGCTGCGGCCAACAAACCATTATTAATGACACTAAATAGACATAAATTACCTATTTGTTATAGAATATGTCACCCCCAGTGGACCGATCTGTTATAAGATTTATGAATCATAAAATAAGCCGTAACAATTTAACGTGTAGTTTTATTGATGAGTTAGGGCGTGTAGTTTAATCAGTAGTTAAACTAGCTATTAGTTAAAACCTATTAAAATTATACGCAGTATAGGCAGGCCTTCCACCAGGTGGACCGACGATTTCGTGAGAGTCGCGGGCAACATAATGCAAGTGGCGAATTGTCGTTCGGCGTGGAGTAAGGGGGAGGCATAATTATTATGTTCAGCAGTGGACGTCTTCCGGCTGATGATGATGTTGATACCTATAAATTGAACATAATTAAGTTTTGTCACGTAAGTACTAAATAAAAAAGATCTTTTCCATCAATAGAGAAAAGCGTTCATGAATGCAACAACAAATTATTTTCGGTACAACACTCTGTTAGAAGTTTAATAAGAAATGAAACTGTGAATGTCATCGCCCACGCCCACACGGCTTATTACAGTTTTCCAAGAAATGATAAACATGTTATTTTTGACAGCACAAACAAAGTTAATGAAAAATAACTGATTTGCATAATTATTATAAAAGTCTTAATTTTTTTACAAGTGGATAAAAAAATATTTCAGCAACCCTTATCATTCAGATTAGCATTTACCACGTGATTTTATAAAAAAAAACGTACCTTATAATTGAAGGAGTACACAGAGGCGTACACGTACCCTTATCAGCAAGAGTAAGTGTTGAGTTTCTTGCCCGTTCTTCTCCATACTGACCTTTTTTATCGTGGTAACATCATTAAATTGAAAGGGCGGGAGGGATTGTCAGACTTGTACTGACTAAAATCCACGGTGTCCTTCAGTAGCCCTTTATGTTCCGGGGTAATGAGATAAGACCCGCGATCCCGGCCGGCTTCGGCCCTCTAGAGGAAGAGAGAGGGAGCCGTCATCATGCTGACACTCTTTGAGGCGCGTGTGGAACACAACGCTCCGTCGACGCAGGCATGGTCCATGGTCGGACAGCGAGTCGCCTATTACTCGCCGCCCGTATGCGGTCTCCATACGGCATACCTACCTACGACTATAGTGTAGAATCAATCCCATCCTATCCCATTTCCTCGAAGAAACGGTCAAAGATACATTTGATGGCCTAATTAAAATAAGTGATTTGACTTTTAGTACACGCAAGTTCTGTCAGCGTACAAGCCTATTTCCATTTCATCATCATCAGCCGGAGGACGTCCACTGCTGAACATAGGCCTCCCCCTTAGACCGTCACGCCGAACGACAATTCGCCACTTGCATCCATCGGCCGCCCGCGACCCTCACGATGTCGTCGGTCTATCTATTGGGAGGCCTGCCTACACTGCGTTTTTCGGTCCGTGGTCGCTACTCGAGAACTTTTCTTTCCCATCGGCACTGTTAGTTCTACGAGCGATGTGGCCTGCCCATTGCCACTTCAACTTGCAAACCATTCCATTTACCAGACACAAATCTTTACTACTAAAATATTCATTAAAACGCAGTCCATCACTGTTCACTTGTTCAGTATTCTACATCTTTAGGTAAGTTCCTTTACTTTCATTACTAAACATACAACTTCAAACACCCAAATGCGGGCTCTTAAAATTGCCCCTGGATTATAAGCAACAAACAAACAAATTATAAACCAGTGCAACCAGACCTCCCGCACCTCTTTGTACTATAAACAGGAAAGGCGCGACAGACGCAGGTGCATTCAGGTGTAAAGACCAAGTTGTGCTAGTTGTCTGCATATTAGAGCCATGGTGAATCCTATTAGAGAATCAGAAAGGGAACTAATGGCTTGTGGTATAAGGTTTTTGGTGTAAAAGGGGATTGTACTGGTATCGGTACCTATTGAGTTTGAATTTGATGCGTAATTCCAGCCTTTGGAATTGTTTGGCGTGGGCTGATGCACTTAGGCTTGAATCCCTGTTACCCAAGGGCGCGTTCACACGACACGCGCACGCTCAGCGCACGCCACCCGCGTCCAACTCGCATTGAAATTTGTTAAATAAGAATTTGAGCCTTATATCTGCATCAATAGATCTCAGATTGCATTTAACGAGGTCTACACGCGCACGCCCCGCGCCCGCCTCTCGACAACCCTGCACTTGCCCTGCCCGCGCTCTGCACCCTCTAAGTCACTATGCCTAGTGAACGAAGTAGTCCAGTCACTGTGGTTTAATTAAGTGGGCGCGAAGCGTGTGCGAGGCGGATGCAGCGCGTGTGCGGGTTTAAGACGGCCACAAAAACTTTTAAAGATCTGTTGAACACTTTGTCTAAAAAACAGTTCAGATTATGACGTTGAAGTAAGGTCCGTTTTGCAGTCAAACTTTTTTTAGACAAGTGTTCAACAGATGTTTAAGGCTGTAAATTATGTCTTAACCGGGTCTCAATTTCTAAGAAGTAATACCTTCGCGTCGAACATGGCTTTATTCACTCAACACAGATGCTTGAGCTGTATATTGAAAGCTAGCTATGCTTTGCAATCTGAAGCTGGAGCAAATAATGCAAGAAGCTAAAGCAACTACAGTATCTATAAAATTGCTATAAAAACAAAGCTATTCCCTATAAACTAAAGCCGTTAGTATTTCAAAGGAACTTGTTAAAACACCTTTTAGTTTTAAAAAGGTATTCCGGGAAAAGATTTATTTATCTTTCTCATGGTAATCACAGGAAAAGCTTCGAAGGGAGTTACTATAGCTCAGAAAATAATACAGTATGTAATATTACTCGTTTAAAGTTAGTGATAGTATGTGGTGGAAAAGAGAGAAATGTCGTTTTTATAGAAAAAGTCTTTTCTAGCTGAAAAAGAAAAATTGACAAGGATATTATGCACACCTTGTGTCAAAACTTAGGGTGGACTGCTGCATCATGCACTCTCATTAAAATACGTTTAAAATTTATTTTTATTTTTTCTGACGCGAAGATTTGATTATGATACGAAACTAAGCTTTTAAGTATGCTGAAACAAGTTGAAGCTTTTCTATTTATTTAGAAGCATAATCTCTTATCAACTATTTTAAATGAACACATTTTTAAAATTTTGTTCATCTGTTTACTTGTCGTTCAAAATGTCGTAATCAATTTTATATTTATAAGGCCCTTCGTACACAACGCGTTGGAAGTCTCCGATACCTTATACGACTTTGGCATCCATTGACGGGCGCCTGTGTATGATCCTTAATGGATTTGTATTGCGATTGTTGCCTGGACACCAAAGTCGTACGGTATCTCAGACCTTGGTTGCCTTGGGTATGAAGGGGCTTACTCGCTAAAAACATAATTATGATTATGTTATACTTGAAATAGACGTTACTGGAAAATAGAACAGTAACTAAATACCTCTATGTTCATGATATAAATGCGAAATAACTTTTCCAGGAAGTGGGCCTTCCAGATCCTTATAAAGCTCTTTCGCAGAAAGCTTTTATTTTTTCTGCCGGCAGTAGAAATTCAGTTCAATGTCCTCAGCATCTCACGTTATTATGACATTTTTTTTAAATTGTGTGATGGGTTTGCTCTTGACCTTAGTCTAGGTCAGGAAAGACTAAGACAAGGTCGACGGTGGAGCGAGCTTACCCAGAAGAAGCCTGTTTACTCTAACTTTGAAGATATTTGGGTTGTATGTGTTCGGAAACACAGACGCAGGCAGAGAGTTCCACTCCTTCGCTGTCCGCATTATAAAAGACGTCTGGAAACGCTTAGTGCGAATTGGCGGTACAGCAATAAGGTAAGGATGGTAATTTGCCATGCGTCTATATGTTCGATGATAGAAAGGGGCTGGTGGGATGAGATCGTTAATTAAATCGTTAAATATATTATTCGTTGAATTAAACGAAAAATGGAAATTGTTCAAAAAACGTAAACGACTTAAAAAAAAAACACAAAATTGTTTAAAATAACCTACAAAATAACTTTTATTTCGAAAGTCGTTGACTTTTTTTCATTTCATTGACCTATTTGCCACCGACTTTCGAAAGAAAAGTTTTGTAGGTCATTTTAAACATTTCTGTGGTTGTTTGTTAAAGTCGGTTAGTTAAATACCCCAATAGCATATCGAATCGAATAGATATATCAAAACCCAATAGATATATCGTACCAATTTTCATGAAAACCGCTGTATACATTTGGCTTCCCATTGGCCCCAAAAACTTAGAAGAAATTCTATATCCCCAAAAGTAAACCACAATATCCAAAGCTACCAAATAAAATACATAATTTAGTATCTATAATCCTACTCTTTGCTAAATAAACATCTAACCTGATTACTTAGCTACAAATAGATGATACAACCAAACTAATATAACAATCGAAAATCAATAGTAAGGCAGTTGCCCTACAGCTGGCGATTAGCGAGTAGCACAGCGAGTAACTGAAATGAGTTGGCGAGCAGCCAGCAGTATGTGTGTAGTTCAGATAGTTTGCCGCTGGGCTGTCAGCGAGTGTCCAATTGTGATAGGCGATTACTCACATTACTCGCTTGATTTCGCAGCACTACCCATGGTTGAGCTCTCGCTGTAAGTTCTGATCACCAAGCGAAATCGCTGAGCGGAGATCAACGAGCGAGTATAATCTTTGAAGTTCTTATCGCTTAGTGATAAACTTATTGTTTCCTTACTGGCAGTGTGAACAGCTATGTATCTCTTTTGTTGACATGGAATCCATTTCGCTTTTTGCGATAAGACCCACCTTATTTAATAGATTATAATTGGTTTGGTGTTCAAAATAGCAATAATGCATATAAGTATTTTATATTTATCTATCTGTTTCTTATTTTATGTACGTGTTTTGAGCGAGTAAAATTCCAACAGTAAGTCGCTAATCGCCGACGGTTGGGCAACTGCCTGTACTAGAGAACGACCCACAGGAAATAAAGCGAGCACACACCGTCTGGCCGGTCGGGAGATAGCGGGACATCATCAGCTAATGTGCACCTTGCTTTTATTGTGGTTTTGCTCGTGGTCGTTTCAGGGATTGTAAAAGCTATGCGAAGCTTGTGGTTATATTATGAGAAAATACTTTGCACTTCTTGACCTCATAATATTATGCTAATTATGCGAAAATTAAGACTGAATATTGGGTATTTGACTGAAAAAAACTAATTATTCCGACAAATAGATTGTCAAAACAATATTTGACACGTATTATTTCTGTTGTTACGTAAAACAAAATTGACGTCATAAAGGTACGACACATATAATAAAAATACGACACTAAAATTGGCAAAACGACACAGGCAAGAACGAGCCCTCACTCCTGAATTTTCATGCATTATATCTTTGTAAATATCTATGCATTATTTAAACGAAAGCAAAACTACGTGTCCATTATTTTTCAAAACTCTAGCTGACGTAATAATTAAAGCAATTAATTGGTTCTGTCAAATTGCTTATTAGAAGAAGTGTGGTATCAAAAAGGAAGTGAGAGTGTTTTGAGTGAGAGTGACGGTCAGATCACGTCAAGGGGGTGAATGAAGTCGACTGGCAACATATTATCTGTAAAGGCAGTTGTAACATTATCAGTGATGATTTTTACAACAGTGCATGGTTATTTTATGATGTTGGAAACGAAAAAAATCGAACCATGAAGTTTTTTTTCATTTGTTTGGGAGATTTGGTTTATGCTTGACTGATTGAATAATCAATCAGTTTACTATATTTGTAGCTATACCAAACTAATAAATAAATAAATAAATAAGCCTTTTATTATTTCTCGTCATTAAAAAAATTGGATTTTACAATATATAGATTTGCATGCAACTAATTTTTATATAATTCAATTTAATTTTAATTTATATTATTTTATTCATCCTTCTTAATTCTTTAATTTAATTTGTTTAATTGTTTATTCTCTTAATTGGTTTCGTTGCTATTTTTTGTCTATTTCAAATGAGAACCCCACTGTTGGGTAAAGGCCTCCTCCATTTTTAACCATAATTTTCTGTCTCTCGCTTTTGTTTGCCATTCATCTCCTGCTATTTCTTTGATATCTTCGACCCATTTTTTTGAAGGTCTGCCTCGTTTTCTTCTTCCCTTGGGACCCTCCCACTCTACGGTAAGACTCGTCCACCTGTCATCTTCCGTTCTAGCTATGTGTCCTGCCCATTTCCACTTTAGTTTTAAAGAGTGAATTAGGAAGTCCAGTTGCTTTGTTCTTTTTCTTATCTTGGTGTGTCGTACTTTATCTTTCTTCCTTATTCCTAGAATGGATCTTTCCATACCTGCTTGACATATTCTTATTTTTTCTCGCGCTGCTTTTGTGTACGTCCATGTCTGTGAACCGTATGATAGGCAGGGAAGGATACTACTATCCATTACTTTCTTTTTCACATATAGTGGCATGTCTCCTTTCATTATTTCTCTGTGAGCCCAGTACTTTTTCCATGACATATTTATTCTTCTTTTTATTTCCTCTATACTGTTGTTCTGGTGGAATGATATTTGTTTCCCTAGGTATATGTAGGTGTCTTCATAATCTAAGGTTACGCTGCCTATCTTTATAGGTGGTTTTGAAGAGTTGGTCATCAGTTTGGTTTTTTGTAGGTTCATCTCTAATCCTACGCTTGTGCTTTCAGCTTGCAGATCATGTATCATTTGTTCCAGTTGTGAGCTAGATTGAGAGAATAAGATTATGTCGTCAGCGAACCGCAGGTGGCTGAGGTATTTTTCATTGATTTTTATACCCAGATTTTTCCAGTCAAGCTTTTTGAATATTCCCTCTAATACTGCGATGAAGAGTTTGGGAGATACAGGGTCGCCTTGTTTTACGCCTCTTTTAATTTTTATTTCCGGGCCGATTTTTTCCAAGCTAACTCTACTTGTGCTTCGTTAGTAGATATTTTTTAATAAATTACAGTAGGTTCCTTCTATGTTGTTCGCCTTCAGTGCCTCCCATATTGAGGTGTGTGAAATCGAGTCGAAAGCTTTTTGGTAATCTATAAAGGCCAGATACAGGGGCCTCTGCCGTTCTTTGTATTTCTCGATTATGTTCTCCAAGGTTTGTATGTGGTCGACGGTTGAGTATCCTCTGCGGAATCCAGCCTGTTCTACCGGCTGATTGTCGTCGATATTCGCAGATATTCGGCTTAGGAGACATTGTGAAAATAGTTTGTAGAGGCTAGGCAATAGGCTGATAGGTCGATAGTTGCCTATGTCTTTATCTTATTATACCAAACTACCACCATAAAAATAAATAAATAATATTTCACAACTATCACACAACGCCATCTAGTTCCAAGATAATCAGAGCTTGTGTTATGGATACTAGGACAACTGATAAACATACTTACATATTTCTAAATTACACCCAGACACAGAAAAAATGATCGTGTTCATCAAACAAACATTTGTAGGTACTGGGTGAGAATCGAACCCACGACCTCCGGCATAGCAGTCAAGGTCACTGACTACTAGACCAACTGGCCTGTCAAAATGGACCATTATTATTTATTATTTACATTAATGACCTGCCTCAAATTCATCAACCAATGACACTATTTGCCGACGATAGTACGGCAATAATTGAATGTGTCGATAAAACAAAATACGCAAAAGAAATAAATAATACATTAGAAACAATAATAGATTGGCTCAATAAAAATAATCTAGTCATAAATTTAGCAAAAACAAATGTCATGCATTTTTATCAGCGTTTACAGCCAGATAATATAATCATTCAATATAACAACCAAACCGTAGACACAACTTCAGTAGCAAGATTTCTAGGTGTTCAAATTGACAGTAAATTGACTTGGAAACCTCATGCAGAGTATGTGTGCAAAAAATTAAGTAAAACTGCCTTTATTCTATACAACTTGTCAAAAAAAGTAAACATAAATACGTTAGTGATAGCTTATCATGGTTTAGTTGCTTCTGTATTAAGATTCGGTGTCATATTTTGGGGTAATTGTAGTGAGAGAGAAAGGATATTTAAAGCCCAAAAATGCTGCCTCAGATCAATGACAGGCTTAAAGACTACAGAGAGCTGTCAATCAGTGTTTAAGTCCTTAAAAATTTTAACCTTACCCAGTCTTTACATACTTGAAGTAGCCATATTCGTTAAAACAAACAAGAATCTATTTACGTCAATGGTTGATATAAGACAACGTACAGGACCAATACGATCCCAATATAAAAATTTATTATATACAGGTGGGCATAAAACAGCCCTATTGAAAAATAATATTTTGTCCATGGGTCCTATCGTATATAATAAACTACCTCAAAATATTAAAGACCTACCCATAAAAATGTTTAAAAAACAGTTAACTAAACTGTTAATTCAGAAATGTTATTATACTATAAAAGATTTCTTAAATGATAAATTAATTTAAAGTGTATCAGATTTCTAGTTATTAATTGTTATCATTGTTCTAATTTTCTTAATTTAGTTTGTTTAATATTGTTGTTAATAGCATGATAATTGTTATTGAAAATTTAAATTTATTATGTTTGGATCTCTACTGTAATTTAGTTAGGATGGAACTTATTAATTTTATAATAGTGTGACTGCACTTATATTTCAATATCTGTTCTCTGAACACGATTGTTTGCATGCCGCAAGGTAAAATGTAACGGAACTATTTTATATTACATTTAACACCTTATTTGTACACCTACATTTTTAGCAAATAAATGATTTCTATTTCTATTTCTATTTCTAATGTTTGATGAATTTTGTTATTCAGGAACAGTAATAATCCTTTTTTTTACTAAATTCCAAAATAATCAATTGATACAAGACACGAATATAACAATGAATACATTATTCTTATGTAATTACATGCCAGTACCTAACAAAAGTTAAAACGTATATGTTGAGCACACGTCAAGTCACGTCAGGCGACGTCAGGCGAGACGAGTGGCGACGTCAAATGACGTCACGCACATAAGATAATGTCACTCGTTCGCGTCATGTTGACAGCGTACTCGTTTAATACATTACCCGACATTTTTGCTGTCTTTAGCTACCTGTAGTTTAATAATGGACATTTTTACTAAAGACTAGCTGTTGCCAGTGCCTTCGTCCGCTACATTATCCCACGGGAAAATAAATTCGGGATAAAAATTATCCTATGTGTTAACCCAAGTTATGAGCTATCAGTGGAACAAATTTAATAGAAATCCGTTCAGTCGTTTAGGCGTGAAAAAGCAACATACATACTATATACGTTTATCCATCTTCGTAAAAATTTCACATTCATATTTAATTAATTTTAGTAAGATACTACTAAACAACCCTTCTTTTGATTCCACTGCCTATTTAAGATATATAGGTTACTATTATGAAAAGCGCAGTGAAGACCTGGATCTTCCAGTGACCAGCATTTATGAAAAATCTTGTGTACGACATCTACAAATTACCTAATATAAAAAACAGTGCCAAAAGTATGCATGGAATATGAAAGAAAGTAAATTATTTTGTCGAGACATTAACCAATGTTCGTATTTGTTTACTTTTTTTTTCGTAATAACAGGGAATATCATTCAGATTCATGAAAAAAATAAAATCTAATCAAGTTTTTCTTCATATCAATGAAATATGTATAGATCGGTTTGACGTCAATACACAGACTTAATTCAACCTTTCAGGACTGGATATTTCTATTCTAGATCAAAATTACAGCTTTCTTGAAGATAAATGTAACCTTGGCTTTATTCAAGATGGGGTCAGAAGGCCGAAACAATCATTTAATCTTGAGACGATAGTAATTATACATGTTGCCAAGGAGGACTTTTTGTGCGACGAGAGATCATGGCGTCGCCGCGTCGCTTCCGTATGCCCAAATTGATCATAAACATATTCATAATCAACGTATTTTCACTGTTGGATCACAGACCTCCTCTTCATGAGAAGGAATAGGCTGTAATCTTCCACACCTGAAAGGTCACGTAAATAAAACTTTTTATTTGTTGAACTCGCTCCATCATACACCTCATCTTTGCCTCTGAGCTATATCGAGGCCGGGATCAAACTCATTTTAGATTAAATGAAAACTGGCTCATCGCGAAAAGAAGAGTAGCGTAGCCATTCAATCATCAGTCTGAAGTCGTGAGAGTCAATCAGGAGCCTGACCATCTAACAACGTAAACGTCTCACCAAGGGGTATCGTATTCCTTTAGGTGCGTTCACACAGAGCGAGCAGCCTCGCGAGGCATGAAGCAGCTCAGTTAAGCCCATCTTTACATTTTTGCAACAAAAAACGTTCTTTCTCGATGCTAGTTGAAAAAAACTGAGACCTTTTGTAGTGTGACTGAATATTTCATGGAGCAGCATGGACATAACAAATATGTAAAATACGCCTATCTTCATTAATTTTAGGTTATATAAGACATACATCCTACGAAGTACACGACAGTAGGCCTTTGTGTGGACTTATCTGGGCCGAGGCAAGCGCGCGCCTTTCCGCGACCGAGCACCCGAGCCATCCAGGCTTTTAGTTTTGCTCGCGTATATTTTTTCGTGCCTCAGTCAAGAAACAATAGGCGCGTCCACACCGAGCAAGCAGGCTCGCGAGGCAGATTACTCGCGGTTCAAATGCCTCGCGAGGTTGCTCTCTCTGTATGGACGTGCCTAATAACTGGGCTGTTAAGAACAAAGAGACAGATGCACAAACTTTATCAAGATGTATTCATTTAGACTGGAAGCCGACTCTAGTGTAGCTAGTATGGTAAAGGCTTCACAAACAATAACAGAAGCCGCATCGCACAATTTTTTCAGATCGATGTCAAGCATATATGACGCGACGCATCAGAAAGTATTACTTTTTATGAATTATGGATGTCACTCACGAATTGAGGGTAGACAGAATTTTAAGTGACGTCAATTTACGCGATGATTTATATGAATTCTTTGAAAAAGTTCAGGTGAACTTTTAGAAGAAATTGCTTGTCAATATACTAGCTTAAGTTTTATATCGAAAACTACAAAATTGATTTCTCTATCAAAATATCATAAATGAAAAAAAAAAATATTGATACTCACCCATTTACAAATGCAATTTTAATAAGGATTCAGATAAAAATAAGTTGTTTAATTAAATTAATGAGAAAAAAATGCCTTGAAAAATATTTCACATAAATTCATTCATACGATATTTTACTATGGGGACTGCAGACATCGAGTCTATTGTGGGTGGTTTTAAGTGTTTGAAAATGATATGGCTAGAAAAGGATTGACTCACGTTATGACAGCAAGCCGAGTTAAGGGAATAATATGCTGAGGCGACCAGTAATTAAATTACTTAAGGACAGAAAACGATGATCAAAGAATAATCTACAGCATTAAATAAGGTTAATAATTTAGATCAGTCAGCCTAGACCATTGGTGCTTAGATCAATTAGTAATGTAGTAAATAGTTTCAATTAAACTTAGAAACAAAACTAATCTCCCACCCGAGCACGTTACCAATTGGGGTCTTAAATAAGATTGGATTGGACTTCTTAGATAAAAAGATTTGAAAAAGTTTCATGTCTGTTTCCCTTGGTAGCTTAATTTGAGTGGCGAGGTGAATGACATTGTCTGGTGGCCTGAGATTTACGTATTTCATATTCTTGGGTTTTATTCGCAGTTCTTCATTGTAATAATGTGTGCTCCTTTGTTGGTATTTTGAATGGATTTTGTACATTTATGAAACAAAGAGATGTTTTGGTTCGAGTAATTTGGTATCAAGATGTTTTTGTCAGTATGACAGTATACAAAATATTAGTGAGCCACGTTGATTTTACGTGGTTTAAATGATAAAGATGTATTCTGTATATTTAAACCTTACACTTAAATCACTATCAATCTACTGAAGCAAGCCCCAGTATAATCCGCTCAGAAAGTCGTATTGGGTACAATACACTGGTTACAAACATTAGCTTTTAAGCCAGGAAAACAAGACGGAACCCTAAATGGTACGGTCTTCTTTGACAGCAGTTAATTTCACTACGAAACCCAAAACTAATGATCAAGCTTCTCTAGACTTACATAATTACTAATCTTATTATAAGCTTCTACCTAATAGAATAACACAGCTGTTGCTAAGTTGTGAAAATAAATCTCATTAGCCCGAGATAATTAAAGTCTAGAAAATTGAACTTAGACCCTGAAGCTTTTCTTCCATGAAAATGAATTAGATGACGTGGGAAAATATAAATTTTAGGAAAACTTCCAAACTACATGAAGTTAACTACCTTGTAGTATACCTTGTAGTATAGTATACTTACCTTGTAGTATAGTATACTTACCTTGTAGTATAGTATACTTACCTTGTAGTATAGTATACTTACCTTGTAGTATACTTTAGTCCTCATTCTAGGATAAACGTGTCTCGTCGAACGTTTGAGCGGCGCAAATAGTTTGTCAATTATGGCCGCTTCTCCGTGAACACGGTATATATCGCCTTATGTTTATTTCGGGTGGTCCATTTCGTGTACCATGATACTTGACGACCCTTGTGGAAATCCTCATGGACTTCCTCCGCCTGGGGAAGACGGAGAGGCATGTTAGACTAGACTGACTAAAACTACACGTACTGCCTCTTCTGCCAATGACCACTCCTCGGCAGGTCTTGACCCGACTACATTTCCGGGCCCCTCTCCCCATACAGAATTAATGTAGCCTAAGGACTAACCTACCCTTTTGACTGAGAAAATATCTAAATGGTATAAATGTACAAAATTTAATAAAATAAAAATAGGCATAAATCTACTAATGCAGCACAAATTCATGAAAAGGATCAGTTGCAGTGGTTTATTGAGAAAAAAAGGAGTTTTTTGCTTTTCAACGTTTCAAAAAAAATGAGATTGTATCTCTATAGTCAAATTTGCGAAAACTTATATGACAGTTATTGCCAAAAACGAATACAAACCGTTGTCATAAAATTCAGTACATGCGTTAAAGGTGTGAAGAAAAAAAATGGTGGAAGAAATACTGGTAAATCATGGAAGATATTAGCCATAAATCAACGATTATCCTTAGCCTGGGGTAAGGTGCGCTGAACGTTGGGCCACGAAAGATTAGGGAAGCAAGGGACGGAATTTGGAATTCGATCTTCGTATCCGACGATGGTTCCGTGGCTTTTTGGAAATTCGTTTCGTTGTCTCTATGGTTTGTCTGCTTCAATCTTTTAGCAATATTGAGTTTAAAAATGTTTTGAATTGAGGACAAATTTCTGGTAGTTTTTTTCTTTTATCTTTAGTTTTAAAGTAGTTAAGTATGAGCGCTGGATCGAGGTTATGCTGTCTCAATTGACTGCTGAAAAGCCAGCCCGTTCCTTCAGCTGCCCTTCACGTTTCATAGCACTGGTAACGCCTTACACGATCCGGTTTTCGGCTATCAGAAGTAGACTTGTCAAACACACTGAAAGCAATTCTTACTGCACACCACTTACCGATTGCTTATAAATCTATATATATAAAAGAACAGGGGTTTTTCTTTTGACACGACTACAGCCGAAACCGCTAAACGCACAAACTTGAATTTTGGACAGCATTTGCAGTCTACCATGTAGATTGGCAATAAGACGGGATTTTGCGAAAATCCTCCTCTAAGGGGGTGAAAAGGGGTGAAAACGTTTGTATGAAAAATCTTATTCCTTGGGTTTATAAACTTGAAACTTACGACGAATGAGAACACAAGTAAATAAATAAGACTAGCACCATTATTTTTTTAAAACTACCCTCCATTGGTAATCTAGGGGTTGTTAAAGTTTGTATGGAAAAATCATAACGCGTGAGCTGATGTATTTGAAAATCGGTATTTATATACTAGATAAGAATTAATTAAACACGTGTTTTTGGATTTTTCGAAAATCACCCCCCAAGTTGGTGAAAAGGGGTATCCAAGTTTTAAGGGGAGGATATTAAACCACTAAACGTAGAAACCTGAATTTTGGATGATACTTGCGGTTTATAATGTAAGTAAGCATTAAGAAAGGATTTTGCGAAAATCTACCTCTAAGGGGGTGAAAAGGGGTGAAAACCTTTGTATGCAAAATCTTATTCTTTGGGTTTATAAACTTGAAACTTGGTACGAATGTGAGTATAAGTAAATAAAAAAGATGGACACTATTTTTTTTTCAAAACTACCCTCCATTCTTGGGTTTTTCGAAAATCACCCCTTAAATTTAGAAAAGGGTTGATTAAGTTTTAAGGGAAGGATTTACTGGTTGCTTCGATAAATTCTAAACTGGGCATAAATTATCTCTCAATCGAATACCTAAAGGATACGAATTTATTATATTTAAAAAATCAACCCCTAGCGTATTTTTGTTTGTTTGTATTGAATAGGCCCTGAAACTACTAGAGATTTTCCAAAAGTATCCTATAAGGAGGGTGAGCTGGAATTAAACTTACTGAGTTCGAAGTTAGAAACACGCGCAGACGAAGTCGCGGGCAAAGTGCTAGTTATATTATAAAATATCATGTATTTATTTTTTTCCCGTGAGTATGAAGTGAAGGGTATGAGGTGTAGGTGTTAATTAAGCTGATTGTTTAGGAAGTCCAAGTTTCCTTATGATTCGATTTATTTCATCACCAATGACAGTGATGTCTACAAAAGTACATTTATGATAGATAGATAGATAAACTATAAAGTTAGATAAACTTATAAAAGTACATAGGTAATATATTTAAAAGGTCTGAAAAGTGTTTTCTCGGTCCTAAAATCACAAGAGTTGAGGTAGTAACCTCTTGGCTATTATTATATCATTATCAGCATGTAATTTTCCCACTGCTGGGACAGATAGCAATCCTCTTTGTGAGAGGAAGTGGACCATAAATCCAACACACGGGCACGGTCCGAATTGATAGATGTCAGATTTATTGTAATCTTCGAATTTTTGGTTCTAGGACATGCCGGTTTCCTCATGATGCTTTCATTCATCGAGTTGAGAGAAATAAATTACACAAAGTAATACGCCTGGCTGGGTTATGCAAGGGTTACCACTAGGCCACAAACTGCTCTAGACCACTACGAATTAAAAAAAAAAAAAACGTATATACACGTTTTAATCCCCGCTCACCCCATACCCCCACACAAACATTAACGTTCTGTATGTTGGCCGCATACGAATCACGTAGAACAACACAGATAAGCCTTGTAAATATACGTGTTGACTAGCTCCGCGCCTATACATGTATATATTATAGTAACAGAGCTGTAAAAACTTTGCTAACGGCCCTCTAACGTCTTTATGGTGATAGCCCTTCCTTTTGTGTTTATTTTCGTTGAGATTATGTATGACAGTGTTATTTTTCTGTTTATTTGTGACATTTTTTTTTTTTTTTTTTTAGCGTGGTAAAATCATCAAATGAGTCCTCCAACCCCGGGCAGGGCGGGAGGGACTGTCAGACTTCTACTGACTAAAATCCACGGTGTCCTTCATAGCCTGTTACGTTCCGGGGTTACGGTAAGGGAATAATCCCGCGACCCCGGCAGGCTTTGGCCCTCTGAGAGGGGGGCCCCGTCATTATGCTGACGCTCTTTGAGGCGCGCGTGGGACACAACGCGCCGTCGACCCGGGCATGGTCCTTGGTCGGGCAGCGAGTTGCCCTTTACTCGCTGCCCGCATGCCCGCGCCTACGGTGGCCGGAGATCGTCGCGCGACGTCCGTCGCCGTGGGCGTCCTACACCGCGGTTGGGGCGGAGGGAGGACTCTGTCCTCTCTCGCTCGCGGCGCGCCTCCTCCTTCGCGAGCATTACTGCTTCGCAGAAGGAGGCGACCGCTTCCCACTCCGTCTCGCCCCGCAGCATGGCCGAAACCAATGCCGGGCGCGAGAGGTCTCCGCCTATCGCAGCCGTGAGGACACGTCGGTGCACTGCCCAAGCTGGGCAGTCCTGCACCGTATGCTCCACCGTGTCCTCCGGGCGATCTTCGCAGTGATGACACCCAGACGTTTCCTCCTTCCGCATTAGACACAGGTACCTCCCGAAGCACCCGTGCCCGGTGAGGACCTGCGTCAGGCGGAAGGTAAGGACGCCATGACTTCTCTCCAACCACTCCTCAAAGAGGGGTCTTACCGCCGCAATTGCGGCGTGCCCGGCCGTCGGTCGCGACAGTCGTTCCTTCCATACTGCCCTGAGATCGCGCCGGAGGTCTTCGCGCCGCGCCTCGACTTCGCGAGGCAGCGGGCTCACGCCCCGGCGCTGCGCCTCCACGCGCCACTCATAGACGCGCTGGAGGGCAGTCGCCTCCAGATCCCAATGCAGCAATCCGGCAAGCAGGTTGGCCGATTCGCCGGCAATCGTGCGGTATCCCCGGATCATTCGGATAGCCATGACCCTCTGGCATGCGACCAGCTTCTGTGGTCGCGTCCGGATGCTCAGGGCCCACACAGGGGCCCCGTAGAGGGCCATGGACCGCACGACACCAGCGTACAGCCTACGGCAGGAAGCGTTTGGCCCGCTGAGATTGGGCAGCAGTCGCCTGAGGGCGGCCGCTGCACGGTTCAGCCTTGGGGCCAAACTCAGGAAATGCTCCCTGAAGTTCCACCGGCTGTCGAAGACGAGTCCCAGGAACTCCTTCCACCGTAATGCTGTAACTCGACGGTGGCGCGTTACGGCGGCCATGAAAACACATGGCCTCCGTCTTGTGCAGCGCCACCTCGAGTCCCAACCGCCGGATCCTCTCGACGACTGTCGCGACCGCTTCCGTCGCCACGTCGGCCGCCGCCTGGTGCGACTCTCCCTGTGCAAGGACGAGCGTGTCGTCAGCGTAACAAATTACGCTGACGCCGTCAGGGAGGTCGCTGCGCAGCACCCAGTCGTATCCGATGTTCCACAAGGGCGGTCCCAGGACCGAACCCTGTGGAACACCGCACGACATCTCTCGCCGGTTCCACTCTCCCCGGTGACCGGGGTAGATGACGGCTCTGTCCGTCAGGTAGTCCTCGACTATTCGGCGGAGGTAGGTCGGCACCCGGTGATACCGGAGTGCCTCCCTGATGCAACTCCAGGGCAGGGTGTTGAAGGCATTGGTGATGTCCAAAGACACCGCCAAGACGACCCTGCCCCGGGCTACTGCATCCCCCGTCGTGAGGGCTCTCAAGCGCATAATTGCGTCCACCGTCGGTTTATTTGTGACATAGCAAAATTTGGTATAATATTTTAGAGACTCCCAGGCCGTCGGGGACAGTAGGCACGAGCTTATGGAGAAATGGATAGCTCACCGTCTGCTCAAGGATCTGCAGTACTGTTCTCTTGTGCCAATATTCTGCCCAGTGTCGACAAGACGGTTTCTTTTAAAGGCAAATTATAGTTTCGTCGAAGAGCTTTCGTCGCTGATGACTTATTATAACAAATAAATAAAAAACGTTTATTGACATAGCAGGGCTGAGTCGTTGGTAAGTCGTGTTTTTTGGGAGCCTCAAAACTTTTTCAGTAAACCAAATACCTGCTGGGGTTACTGTAATGTCTTAAGAAGTCCAGAAACGCAAAGAGCAATTAAAGAAACAGAGGGGTTTTAGTCATTTAGGACTGACAGTCCTTTTCCCTTCATCCATAGCGAGAGCACTCATTATTTTGATGATTATCATTGACAGGTTTTCAGTCCTATCTGTTATTATAACTCGCAGATATGAAACTTATTTTACACGATAATATGATAAAAAATATCTAAATAGGATTGACAGTTTTTTTTATTCATATAAAAAATAGTCAATCTAATTCTGACTTTGACACGTTAATCAAAGCTAAGGCTATGTTGTAGTTCAGTTTATAAATTGTAGTTTTTATAAAATGCCTAGATCTACTTAATAAAATGCTCAAAGATAGACAGTGGCTAGATTAAACCACTACCGTGACACGTTAAACATTAAATTTCAAAATTGTCAAGAGAGGGAGAACAAAGGATTTCTCAAAATTCTTCCTCTAGTACAGTTAAATAAGTATTCATCATCATCATCATCATCATCAGCCTATTAATGTTCCCACTGCTGGGACTCAGGCCTACTCTCTGTGAGAGGGGGTGGGCCATAATCCACCACGCGGGCCCAGTGCGGATTGATGGATGTCACATGTCTTCGAATTTTTGGTTCTAGGACATGCCGGTTTCCTCACGATGTTTTCCTTCACCGTTTTGAGAGCAGTGGTGATGAAATAAATTACACAAAGTAATGCGCCTGCCGGGATTCGAACCCACGACCTACAACTCGTAAGTCGGGGCCGATACCACTGGGCCACCACTGCTCTCAAATAAATAAGTATTAAAGTTGTGAAATTCTATCGGGTGCATAAAATGAAAAAGCTTGCCTTTTGGTTAAAATACATTCGACAAGGTTTCAAGTTCGGTACAAGATATTTGAAACAAACTGTATACGTAACGTACGTCTCACCACCTTAGAGAGGCTTAAGTTGTGTATTGAGATGTACCAATGCGTAATGGAATGCACCTTCCTTCACTAAAGATCTAATCTCTTAGCGTGTGATACACCTGCTGTGGGGTGTCGCAGATCCGTCGTAAGAAAGTACCGTCATGGCGCTAAACTGCAAAGGGTAACGGGAAGGATTTTTTTAAAGAACAGGTTCAATTTTTCCACCCTGTTCTTTCAAAAAAATCCTTGAAACAAAGCTGTTTAATCGCTACAGTCATTTGCGCTAAAATGTCGATTGCTAATAGAGATCTGCGCGAAAAATGCCACGCATCGTAACGTCACACGTAACTTTAATAGGCTATATCTTTGTCATTTTTGGTCTAATTTACAAATAAAAAAATACGTGTCCCTTATTTTTGAATAATCTAAAAGACGGACTAATTACATTTTTTTAAGCAACTAGCCTATTGTTTTATTAGAAGACTAGCTGCTACCAGCACCTTCACCCGCTACAACTTGAATATTAAATATAAATTTCAGTTAAATCCGTTCAGTTGTTTTTGCGTGATAGAGTAATAAACATACCTACATACACATACACATACATAAATTATATTAATAATAATATAATATAATATTCCACAACTATCACACAACGCCATCTAGTCCCAAGCTAAGCAGAGCTTGTGTTATGGGTTCTAGACAACTGATAAACATACTGATATATTTCTAAATACATACATACTATAGATAAATTACACCCAGACACAGAACAAATGATCATGCTCATCACACAAACATTTGTCCTGGGTGGGAATCGAACCCTCCGGCATAGCAGTCAGGGTCACTAACCACTAGACCAAGAGGTCAGTAAATTACATCCTCACAAACTTTCGAATTTATAATATTTAGTAGGATGCTGTAAAAAAACAAAATGAAATTGAAAAAAAAAACATACAGCATATTATCAAATTTTTTGCACTACAAACTGCACCTCTCAGTAATGTGTTTATCTAAATTCTGTATAGCAGTAAATCACTTTGAAAGTAATCAGCACTTCATAAGTAACTTTACCACCAAATTGAATACGTTAATTAGTTAACTTTGATCAACTTGAAGTTGACTGCAAGCTCCTTTGACTTCCGGGTCCATTCGCAGTTAGCTAAATAGAAGCAGTAGGTAATTATATTTTGAACTGGAAACTGGGGGTTTGTCGTAAAACCCGGAATTGAACTTTCAATGCGACATGACATGACATGTGTATGTTTATTTGGAAGTTTTAATTACTTTTGCTATTGCGGTTATTTTGGTGATTGCAACTTGATGAAGCTAACGTGTTTATACGCGGTTTAAAGGTTTTGTTTTTTGTCAAAAGTTTCTATAAAACAAAAAAATGAATATATAAATATTTTAAAATAAATATTGATCCAGGTGACAAGAGGTCGAATCAACGGAGGAGGTAAGATACCTACTCCGTTACAGTACTGTCAATGAACAGTAATGCTGTTAGTCAGAATACGTTTACAAGACTTGGAGCCCACGTAATCTTTCAAAGTCTACCTAGAATTTCAGTATTTGATTAAGACGTAGAAACACGATTAAGCTAACAACTACACAGACATAACACAAACAGAACGAGATCAAATACTACGTCACATTCCTAAGCAAACACTAGACGTACCTGTTCAGAAATCAACGGCCTAATCCTGAATTAATTAAATGTTAATTGATGTACTTAAACCATCACTAGACATTGTAATCACCTGGGAAATGTTCTGAGCAAGTACAGGCATAGAATAATGAAGTAGAAATGGAACTGTGAGCAAGAAGCAAGCCCTTGCGTGGCTTGATGCTATTAAAGTATAAATTCTAGTTCTGTCTATCGTGAACAGTGCTAAATTTATTTCTAATGACTGAAGAAATTTTTTGGTGAGGGAGTTAAGTTTTAAAACTAAGAAAATTAAGCCATTTGAAATACAAAAATCTGCATTGATCCGGTGCTATGGATTATACCTCACTCTGTTACACACAGATGAAAGAAAGAAGAATGACAATACAGTCATTCGGCACATGCCACTAGTGCACATAATTAAATGATAGAATAAAAAATACAGGGTGAAATCGAAATCATGGGCAATATTTTCATCTAAGGCTCTCTCTACTCACGATGATTTTTTGTAAATATTTTAATGCAATTATGGACCTTTAAAAATGTAGTATGTCACATTTCAAAGGCTTATTATTGCAAAAAAACACTAAAAGTATTAAAAAAAATCATAAGCACCGAAAATCCTAAAGTATCAAAATTTTAAAGCGCAGTACACCGCGCGGTACGAAAAGTAAACAAACGTCAAATAGTACTCGTATTAAGCGAAGATACTTGCATCTATAATGTTTTTGAGTTCCGTAATACGATAAGTATCTTTAGTTATGCTAGAGTTTAAAACATTGCTCATTAATAAAATGTCAACCTGTATATCTCAGTTGTATAAATGTTGTAGGCTGATTATGGTACTGTTTACATTCTGTAACAACATTCACTCGGGCTTTATTTTTTCAAGCGGTAACTTTCAAGAAGCGATGACCTTTATTACTACATCGGATTGCAACCTTAACTACCTGAATGATTCTTGCTAACCAAATTCTTACATATTGGATACGCTTACGTTGGAACCTCCGATTCTATAAATTCTTACTCTTTGGCAACCCTAAACGGCACATCCATTGTCTCCTGTTTAGTTTATGCATTACTATTATTGTTGTTGATGTCAACAAACGCAAAGCTAGATTAGAACGTCGTGTACCCGTTTCCTTAGTAATTTGGAAGGTGTACAGTGACAGTGGATTAGGTTGTCATCTGTAGGATCCGGTGTTTAAGGAATCGTTCTCATGGTGTCGTGTTGTGACGGGCTGTAATAATATATCAAGTGTCGGAATTGGTTTGTGTGGTAAGGAGACATGTTATTTGTTTATGGTATGCAAATGTTCCATTGCAAAACTTTAGGTAGGTCAAAAATAAGGTATATTAAATCTCAGAAGCATTCTAGTACGTGTTAATGATGTCTCAGTTTTTGTGTACCATTAGTGAATAATGCTATTTATTTTTTATTTGGTTAAGATTTTGATTTTAAGTGTGACTGGTCGTGAAGAAAAAAGAATGGGAATATTTAAAATAATCATTGATTTTGCCTTCAGGTGCGATAGCGGTCAAATTTTAATAGCAGTATTCAAGTACGATTAACTATAAATTCATGTAAAAGTAAACATAATAATGTAATAAAATGAATCACGTACTGAATAATAAAGAATTGTTACAACGGAAGCTATATTTTTCTCAGACAATCGTTCTAACTTGCAACTGCCAAGATCGCATGCATTCTAGCTATTAACTAAAGCTGCTGTAGCAACACTATCCTCGGGGGAGTGAGCTAGTATAGTGTTCGTTCCAGTAAACTCGACGACTTGATCTGTCAGAGCCTTGTTACAGGGAGGTCTAATCTCAGCAGGAAACCCGTGGTTTCGGTTTTAGTGACAGATGTTTTGACAATGAACCCGAAATAAGAACGAATGATGTTACCTTAGTGTCTGCGCAACCATTCATTCCCTGCAAAAATTCGGATCACTCCATTTTTTAATGAAATTTGATGGAATGACATAGACACTAGCTCCGCGTCAAAATGACTTTAGTCGTAGAGGTACTATCCGTCCGAAATTTGATTTTGGCGTTAGTTTCCCGTATTTTCGTTGACAGACTTAGAAAGTAGACACCCAGAATCTTACGGTAAGTAATGGTAATGGCGAAATCTTCATGCTACAGTTGGGCGTACCTCAAGATTCAATACTTTCAAGCACGCTGCAATCTCGTGGCGGTCTGATCCCTCTTTGAGGAGTGGCTGGAAAGGCGCAAAGGAGTCCTCACCTACCGCCTGACGCAGGTCCTCAACGGACACTGAAGTCTGATTGGAAAGAAAGAAACGCCTGCATGTCACCACAGTGCGTATCGCCCGGAGGACACGGTGGAGCATACGGTGTAGGTCTGCCCAGTTTGGACAGAGTACCACCGTCTTCTTCTATAGTTTTATATTGAAACCCGTCTCTGCTACGTTTTTTTAAGCCACTTTCATAGATGTCTATGTCAGTTGCATCGCGGGACCATCAGTAAAGGTAACCGTAGTGATGAAATGAAATGAAATGGTGACGTTATTAGGTATTTCTCAAAAAGTCTATAATTTGTGTATATTCTATTTCAAACGGCAACGTTTGGTAAGTACACATACTTAAGTATTTAATGTCCACTTTAGTGAGAGACAAATTGCTTAAAAATAATTTATTGTTTTGACAGTCTCTTTAGTATACAAATCGCTAACAAGATAACGATGAAAAAAATGTAAAGAGTCTATATTTTTTGTGTAACTAAGTGCTTGAAAATATTATTACATGTATACAAAATTATACCTACACGTATGTTTCATGAGTTATTTTTTTTTTGGCTTTTTGAGGCTCTAACCATATAAAAGGTTATCTGTCTGTGTCAGACATTCCAATTTTTTACTATATTTTATTTATTCAAAGTCTCTCTCAAAAAGAACTAAAAATCCATCCAAAGGTTGTCTTGAAATGATCGATTTTGGCGATTAGACCGCCCATTGTGTCACCCTAGTATAAGATTATACTTTGTACCTTTAATTTGTATGATGTGGTGTGCATAACAAAGGTGTATTCTATTCCAATGTAAAGTGTTCATAACAGACCCCAGCGGCAAAGGACTGCATAAGTCTTAAAACACACTTCTTATTGTTACGAACAAAAGACTTACTTCTAAATGCATGGCCACAAGCTACATGTGTATTGCGACATAAAAAAAAAACTGCTTTAACACAGGTCTTCTCCTGCAGAATAGTAGATGAAACAAGTCTTCTAATTTTTGGCCCCAGGCTAGGATATCTGGTTTCCTCTCAATATTTGCCTTAACTGTTTTGAGAGCAGTGTTGGTGAAAATAATTACACACAAAGAGTGACAGCAAGACTCACTAGTTGACTTTACAACATTTCTAGTAGTAAATACTAAATAAATAGTAGAGATTACAAGGACTTAGTATTTATTACTAGAAATGTTGTAAAGTAAACTCGTATACCTATTTCTACATTTCTCTGCGTGTACACAGAGTAGGAATGCTAGAATGACGGGCGTTTTGTCAACTATGGCGTTTTACTTAGTTTTCCCCTAATTCGTTAGTCGGGGCCATTATCACTAAGCCACAGTTGTTCTTAACACTTGGTCATCTAAATTGAGTCAGCCAGCTATGGCAGCTCATAATATCCGGGATATGATAAGTTTGCCAGGATCAGTGAAGCCAAGTTAAAAGTGCGAATCGCTTGACGCAAGTCTTACAGGTCGTTACCGAGGCAGAACATCCATAATATCCGAAGCATAAAAAAAAAAGCATCGCGTATTTGCCCACCTAATGAGTAACACAAACAAAGCAGGCTGTAAGCAAAAAGTGTGAGTGCCAAAATAAACGTTTGTCCCAAGTTAGACGCATCTGCCATTGTTGGCTTTTAGGATAAATTTCTTACCTTCGAGTACTACTGGAATTAATGGCAATGAGGTGATAATGGTGACGACGAATGATAACTATGTGAGATCAGGAGTTTTCTAACAGTCTGATCTTTATTAGATGCCTTTATTTCTTCATGATTAAGTTATAACTACCAACCAACTCGCACTGGACACGCGTGGTGGATTATGGCCCACTCCCTCTCTCAGAGAGGAGGCCTGTGTCCCAGCAGTGGAAACGTTCATAGGCTGATGACAATGATGATGATCAAGTTATAAAAGTCGCAAGGGATAATCTTCAAGGTTAAGGCGCGCTTGCGAAGGTCGGTCAGTCTATAGCCTTCCTTGTTAATGGGCTGTCTAGCACAAAAAGGTTTTTTCAATACAAAAAAGTAGTTCCTGACATTAGTGCGTTCAACCGAACAAACTCTTCAGCTTTATTATATAAGTATAGATATAATAAAGCTTGCACACGGCGATACATGAATCTATAATAATAAATCTATAATAATTAATATTATGTAGTTATAATAGGGATGTCCATTTGTCCATGTCCAGAATCGTTCCTCAATTTATTATATCACAAAAAAGAAAACAAAACATGGTGGCCAGGCCCTATAGCCAAACGTCAAGCGACAATCGCTAACGTTCAGCATTCGCTAATACATTTTCAATTTAATACACCGTTGCATAAAGTCGAAAATCTATCAAAGATTACAGATCGTTTTCGTTTGTTTCGTTCGCTATCGCTCAGCAGTCTTTACTAGATTTTCAACTTTATGCGATGGGGTATAAAGTTGAAAATGTATTAGTGACTGCTGAACGTCAACGATTGTCGCTTGCCGTTTGGCTACAGGCTCTGGTGCGTGAGTAGTTATGCTCAGGGAATGAGATGGCGCTAGACAACTTCTTGAATAGCTCTGTCTCTTTCCTCAGCCTCAAGATTCACACTTCAAGACGTTCGTGGTAGGCCACCTCATCGAAAACTCACATCGATAGCAATTCACTTTAAAAAAGGTGAGAAGTCATAGTACTAATATTTGAAGTGACAATCCGCTAGGTCAACACGAAGATAACGTGGACCTACCCACGTCAAAACCAGGTGTACTGTTGAGCACACAACCACGGTATAAGTATGCTAATGTACGAATACATTGAGTGTGTGTGTAAACAGACGAAACTAGACTTTATTCTATAGTTGACTTGCTTATACCCGTAATGTGACATTTAAGCTATTGTCAAACAGACACGCGAAGCCAATGCGATCCGAAGCGTTTTTATTTGTAATGTATGAAATTGTTTGAAGCCCGCCTTAGTCACTTCAGTGTGGCCACGAGCAGCGATTTCATACGTTCTATATTATCGCGACCGCCGCTGCCACCGCGCTAGGCTCGCAGAGTGTTTAAGGACTATGGGTTTATATTGCAATATAGTCACCTGGATGCCAAGTAGTAAGGTATCGTCGCCTAGCGTACGAAGAGGCTGAGTCTTACCATTTTGTCTTCAAGTTGTCAAAAAAGAATTTTCAGACATCGAGTCTCCGATGTCCTATTTGCCAAATTCAAAATTGGTTCAGCAATTTTGGTGTATGGAAACGTAATATATAAAAACATAAACAAATTCACTTTCGCAACCTATGCCTAGATAAGGTATCTTCCTTAGCTTCTGTATCCCTAATAAAATTGAACCGATGTTCCCTGCATATCAGTGATGGGTGTTATCTCTTGGATACCGGCCCAACACGGCGCCAACACAATGTTACGAGTACATCGGGTGCCAAACATGACACGTTAGCCTGGTTCATACTTTGAAGAATCTTACCTTTTGTTTTATATTCGAAGATAGTACAGGGAGGTTATTTGAAGTAGTCATAGTAGAGTGTGATTTATTTCTCGATTCCTGGAATCCTTTTTAAGACATTTGATTATAACACACCAACTTTTAATGTTAGGAGTTAAATCCTCTTTTAACCTACGGAACTCCAAGCCTCAAGCCCTAGTCGAAGACGGTACGTTGTGTTCAGCCGGGCGGACGGGCGTCAGCGGACTGTGAAACCCACGACCACGGTGCGTCTGCCTTTACTTGCAGTTTCAAACTACAAGTACACGCGGGCGTACCGTGGACGGTGCTACATCGCGGAGTACACTAGGCCTGGTTCAATGCGCACCGCGGGCTCGAGAGTATCAAATGCGTACAGGAGTCGCGGGAGTATCAACAGAGCGCATTTCGACGGTCCCTACGTACAAACGGACATGTCAAAAACCGAGGTTTTCAGGAGAGCGATTTTAATGTTCAAATCGCTCTAGAAATAATTCTATGTAGAATTTTGAATTTTTTTCTTCTATAATGTTTTATTATCTTTAGGACCTTTATAATGGTATTTATACATGTTTTCTTTTTTTTCATTTTCCTAGAAAATCTGATAGATGACTGTTTCTACGCTGATATTAAAATAAAATAATGTCGGACATGTCTTAGATAACTTTTTATACGTAGGAAAGAAGAAATCAGTTTATAACATAGAATTTAAATAAGACGTTTTATGAAAATGTCGAACAATGCTATAGTTTTCAAACAGATATATCAAACATCATAAAATCACCACCGTTGGTTATAAAATATACATCGACGAAGACATATCGCTTTATACGCGGTTTTATTCATTCGAAGTGTCTATAGTTCTTGCAACGTAAATAAAGACATGTCAATTTTTTTAACATGGTATATTCTTCTAATGAGTCCTCCCACCCACTGGGTGGAGCGAAAGAGATTGACAGACTTATACTGAGTAAAATCCACGGTGTTCTTTCAATAGCCCTTAACGTTCCAGGGTCATGGTTACCTGATAAAATAGTCCCACGACCCCGGCAGGCTATGGCCCTCTGTGGGGGTCCCGTCAGATTACTGATAGGTCTTTGAGGCGCGCATGGAACACGACGCTCCGTCGTTCCAGGCATGGCCCATGATCGAACGGCGAGTCACCCATTACTCGCCATCCGCCCGTGCCTACGGTGGCCGGAAGTCGCCTTGTGATAACCGTTGCCACGGGCGTCTCCCGCGTCGGCTGGGATTGTGAGGTTGAATGCCTGGCGCGAGAGGTTGCCGCCGCCTATCGGCTCCGTTAAGACACGGCGGTCTATGCCTAAGCGGGGCAGATCCACCGTATGCTCGACCGTGTTCTCCGGATGTTCCGCACAATGGACCCTCTCAGTCCGACACAGGAACGTACCTCCCGAAACTTCAGTCTGGTTAGGACCTGCGTCAGGCGGACGCTGCCGCCGTGGCGCGTTTTCAGTTACTCCTCAAAGATAGTAGTCCACAAGCACCGGGAATAAGGTCCGGGCTACCGGTGGTCAGGGCTCTTGAGAGACGAACTTCCTAAAGATGCGCGCCGTGTCCAGAAGTACTGCCTTCTGAATCAAACGCTTTGCCAAGCGAGAGCCTCCTTAGATGTTGGTCAAGGCTCTAGGCAATTAAACCATTAGCAGACACGACTACCGGCACAATTACTGCTGTTCACTTTCCATATGCCTAATAACCTAGCGAGCCAGATCAAGATACTTGAATATTTATCTTTTTCTGCCTTCACGAGGTTCTAGTCATACGGATACGTTATTTAAACAACAAAACAATGCGTGACGGACGTTGCGATCGATCTATCATCACAATGTCATGCTTTTTGGCAACAGTAGTTTTGTCAGTGATGATAGGTCGATCCCAATACAACGAAATTGCCATCTTCGCGTACTGGTCAGGTCAGTCAGGTACATACAATTTTTTTAACATAGTAGAATCATCAAACGAGTCCTCCCACCCAGGGCAGGGCAGGAGGAACTGTCAGGCTTGTACTGACTAAAATCCACGGTGTCCTTCAAAATCCTCTTGCGTTCCGGGGTCACGGTAGCTCGTTAGTACCGCGACCGGCAGGGTCAGGCGCATACTTATATTACGGCACTTCTGATATCTCAAGGTTGTACTTCAAAGAAAGTTGCTTTGCTGGTGGATAATCCTGGAAACGAGGTTGTGTCTATGCAAATATTCTCCATTAATTGAATTTTGATACCTATTGGTGTATATATGATCTGAAATTGATTGAAATAAATGAATTTGAATTTGAATTAGCCAGACAAGAACACCTAGAGATAATGTATCGGATCGATTTTTTCGGACGGTGGCATGCATGACATAAATTATGTCAAACGTTTATTTTCGGTAGTTATTCGCCATCATAACATCGTACAATTGCAAAGACAAATTCCCAAATAGGTCACCGAAGCGAAATTGTTTATTGGTAATTAACAATCTTCTTAGCATCTAAACATACAATAAGGACATGTACACGCCCTATTGAGAACTCCCGCCGTAAATGACGTTATGTCAGACATGACCGCGTTTGCGCGCAATTTAAAACCCCGTACAAAGCGTTATGTGTAGATGTCCGCATCTACGTTACTTATTCGTTGTAAATATAATACTTGTCCTCATATACGATTGGTAAATCTCGTGAAATACGTAATATAAGAAAAAAATAAATATACAGATATGTGCATCTGAAAAATCTAAAGCGAACTGTGCAATAAAAAAAAATTGACATTTTCGACATGTCCGTTTGTACGTAGGGACCGTCGATTTGAAGGAATAGTGTGAGATTTTGTCAGTTCTAGTCCGTTGATATTCCTCTCCACTAAGAGAGGGAGAAGAGTCATTGGATGAATTGCGATTCAAAAAATGGAGTACATTAATTATCTTTTGCGGGCTATAATAAATAAGAGATCAAACTGTCACCAATTTACTTCATGAGTCAACGTACTCTATCTTCTGTTATGAACTGACTTATTTTTCTCTATAAGGCAACTGTCTCGCTGCTGGCGATTGACATGAAGCAATACAACGCTAACGTGCTCGGAGATATTATGTTGTGTATATCTTTAACAGTGAGCAACATTGACGACTTAGTGTTAATGGTCCCGAATAAGCGAAGCTGTTCCAAATCTGGGAAAAAGTAGAAAAAGAAGAAGCGACTAGCGCGATTAAGTCGATGGCTAGTCGCTTTTTCGCAGCAGTGAGGCAGGTCTCATCCCACATGATGTATTGTCAAAGTTTTCTAACCTGCAACAACTCTGTATGGTAATGTGTATTTTTCCTAACTTTTTATTATGTTTGGGAAGCGATGACATGTTGGTGAAAGTATATAATTTTTTTTCGTGAACTCTTTTATCTTTGTACTTGTTTTTTGTTTTCTTTTAAAAAGATAGGTACGGAATAATTTATAAAGCTGTGGGTGGATGAAATAAAGTATCTCTTCTGTAAGCATAGCTTAGTAGTTGGCATTTTATAGTTTCTGGTTTTTTTCCCCAAAAGGTTTGAGTTTATGTATTATTTACTGACTTTATCCAACAACTCTGTAACGTTCATTATGTTTAGTTGCTCAACAGCGATCAGTAAGTTCTTCAGAACGGTAAGTTAGATGTAATTCTCGCGATATAAGCATTTTGAATCAGGTTAAAATAAGGTTATTTTTAAAGAAACGAAAATTTCTGTTGCGAGCAGGGTTCGATCCTGAGTCTTCTGGATCATCCCATCGCAACCACTACTCACAACGTTGAATTTCTCGTTCCCTTGTTTTTCTAACGCTGTTTACGGGTTAAAATAAATGTGTATCAGTAGCTTTTTGTAGTATCTGCCTACTTGCAAGAGCCGATTCCTTCAATTTCAATTTGAACGACAAGAATACTGCAGGGCAAAGATCTTACATTTTCAACCGACTTCAAAAAAAGTAGGTTCTCAGTTTGACTTGTATGTATGTTTGTCCGCGATTATCTCGCGTTTGGTTAAACCGATTTCGATGCGGTTTTCAGAAAAGTGTTTGTTATATTCCGGAGAAGGTATAGGTATATATATAGGTATATAGGATATTATAACAGTAATGGATATCCCGTGATGTTGTCGACATGGATTCATTTTTGTTGCTTACTATTGGATTGTAGTTTTTCAAAGACGACGATTATACGAAGATTTTTGTTGAATATTCTACTAACTGCCAATAATAAAGGGTCAAAAAAAATTGACCCTTTTCAGTCAAGTAAATAAAAAAAGCCACCGATTTCCGAAAGAAAAAGTAATTTACGCTTTTTTGCATTTGTTTTTGAAGTCAGTTCCCTTTTTTCTCACAAAACTCTGTATTGGGCAATTTCTAGTCATGTTTCGTATGGTGTTCCATATTATAATTTAGTTGTACATGAGGTTGTCTGCAAACTAATCTTGTCTGAAACGAGCAAATTACACTGTATACTATACATCAAGCGTATTATAAGTCGGTTTGTATTGAGCTGCGTCGCGTTTGACACAATGACTTTACAAGTAGATTAGACCCAAGTGTTGAAGGCTCATTTAAGCTAAGCTATTTGAAACTAGCTTATTCTCGCGTGAAGTTTGACAATTATCCCACGGGAACGTTATATTATTCTATGTGTTAATCAAGGTTGGTCGCGGGATGACCGTGACCCCGAAATGTAAAGGGCTATTGAGACGATCTCCAGCCACCGTAAGTAGGTCGCATGTGGGCGGCGAGTACCTAATGGGTGACTCGCCGTCCGACCATGGACCATGCCGACGACCATGACGGCGTGTTGTGACCCATGCGCGCCTAAAAGAGCGCCAGCATAATAACGAGGGCCCTCCTTTTAGAGGGCCTAAGCCTGCCGGGGTCGCGGGACACACGTATACCGCGACTCCAGTACACAAAGGGCTACCTAAGGAAACTGGATTTTAGTCATTACGAGTCTGACAGTCCCTCCCGCTCTGTCCAGGATGGGAGGACTCATTTGATGATTTTGTCACGATAAAAAAATGTGTTAGGTAATCCAGGTTATAAAGTATCTGTGTATCTACCAGATTTTATCTAAATCTGGAATATCTGAATAAATATGTTGGATCTGTCTTCCAGTTGAACCGGATGCGGCTGAATATCAGTATTTTACATGGTGTGATCAGTCACACCATGTAAAATACTGATATTCAGTAGAACGTAACAGTGAAGTCAGCTTCAGTAGTTATTTTACCCCACGAAGCATACCTTTTGTTCTTTATTAATAAAACAGACAATACATCAGAAAGAGAGCGAGCCAAGTTCGCGCCAGTAGTTTGGGACGTCGACATATTTTAATTATAATATTTTCCACAGGGAGCGCCCGAGTGATTTATAACGCAATTTCCCATTGTTATTATGAGAATAAAACATAATCTCACCACTTCGTTGTGCTAGTTTAGTATGTTAACTGCTATTGAAGGCCTTAAGCCCGCGTTATTAGAGTACACTTTATGAATTATGGCGACCGTGAATTTAATTTTTTGCGCCATTATACGAATTTTTGAGGTGTTGGGTGTCGTCGGGTGCCTGAAAATCTGAGAGCCAGTTCTCTCGCTTTATAAAAAATACTAGAGCTGACACTATAAGCAGATACCAACAAATTTGGGAAAAAAAACGCTCCTGGCGCAGTTGGATAAAAACGCAGAACTGCAAAATAAAAATTTGTTTCTGAATACGCCTTTTCTGAATTCCCAAGATTTTTTCCTTCAGTATATTGAGTACAGCTACAGCGCGTCGAATCTTGCAATAAGATCTATCATTTTTTATCTAAAAACGTTTCCAACACTAGGAATTTCTCTTGTATCGTGGGGGTGTTTATAAACATAGAAACTCACATACACAAACAGCCAGACCCGGAACAACCCCAAATATTTTTCCGTGCGAAACTCGTCCACTGAAAGTTTATTCAAATGTCTTTGTTTACCATAATTATATTAATTTGAACATTGAAATAGCAACGTCAATTTTTATTAGTCTTGGAATGGAAGTTCTCCAAAATAATTTCGAAATACAAAATGACGTTACGATGACAAAGCCACGATTAAAATGTCACAGAAAATTTTTAAGTTTAAAAAAAAATATCACGTTTGAACCGAACTAAAGCCAATTTATGGACATTGGTTATTTTTAAATTGAATTTCATAGAGCGTGTGTGTAATATAAAAACCGACCATTGATGGAAAATAACGAATTTATACCTATTTTAACAACAGAGGACATAAATGAATACGTTAAAACAAGAAATTGAATCAAACTCATTGAACTGCTAGCCACACACGTTCAAGTATACTTGCGCAAATCCAGAATTGCACGAGTATGATGCTATTACCCAGTTACTGGGTTGTGTGGTGGTCCGACAGGCAGTCGGTCCATGTAAAATACTGATATTCAGCTGCATCTGGTTCGACTAGAAGCCGACCCCAATAAAGTTGGGAAAAGGCTAGGCAGATGATGGCAGATGATGATGTATTTGTGCAAGTTTATATTTGCACAAGTATACGGGTACCGTGTATTGCCGGCATTAACCTTTTTTTGGGTTGGAGTCATCAAAAGAATCTCCCACACACACAAAGTTCATATGACGGGTGTGGTTGACATTTTCATTACACTCATAAAATATACAGTTTGAATTTTAATAACTTACTGAAAAGCATCATAAAATGAGGTTGAAATGACTTCAAACAGAATAACATAAATAAATAACTTTAGTTTTAGAAACCTCTTAAGGGGTCATTGTGCTTAACTCGCCGTCCGGTCAAGGGCGAGCCTCGAGTCAATGGCTTATCCTGTCTCCACGGGCTTCAAAGAGCTGTCAACAGTCTGACGCTCTGTGATGGGGCCAATAGGTACCTAATCGTTATTTTTTTTTAAGCTTATCTTGGACAATGATATTGTTGCAGAAAAACATCGAGTTGCAATATGGGTTTAAAGTAAATTCAGAGGAAATATTATAAAAAATCAAATAAAAGTATAAAAAAAAACTCTCAGTCTCTAGAGAAGTCCGTAGTTTCTACGAGTAAGACTTGTCTAAGTTCTTGTCACAATATCGTTAAAAAAATCTTTCATTTTTATAGGTACCTTACTGCTTCACACAATCACGCTGGATGCAAGCCACTTCCAACGAATCTTATTGGAAATATATGGGGTAAGTCTACTTGACAAAACACCCCATCAGTCTAGCATTCAAACCTTTTGCTTAGAACAACATGCGAGGGGCCTGAGGTCCGCTCATGTTATACATCATGGCCATGTCAATTTGGGCGTATTACCTAGTTTTACCTTAATAAGGAGAATCTACTCATCCTAAAAAAATGTCTACACACATTTTTAAGTAAATTAAGTGTTCCTTGAAGGTCAATTACTATTAGTACTTAGAAAACTTATGATAGTATCCTAAAACAAGCGTCACTTTTCGTGTTGAACTTAATGGGGATATTAATTTAAACAGTTTGGTCTTTTTAATTATTTGCCCTTTCATGTAGAGCTCTTATTTTAATTGAATGAAGACAAGTCTATCGGTCTGACGTGTACCTTTTAATTTAATATGAAAGCCTTTTTGTATGAACTTCAAACTATTTTTTTATAATGGGCCTGTTTTTATCGTTGGCGAGGCATTCACCAACATTTCGCCTTTTCATGTTAAAGTTGTAATGTAATAAAAAAAAACCAGTCACTGGGCTACTATTCAGTAACGGCTGATTTAAAAACCCAGTAACGCTTTGTCAAAACTGGGAATAAAACTTAGGACTGCACGCTCAAGCTGATGCGTACCTATGCTAACAAATCTATAAAAAAAACTCTCTCACTAACCTGAACCGTATATATTGTAGAAAACTCTATGTTATATTTTGTGCCAATATCTTAAGCTAATCTTCAGCCCTTATATTAACAAACGAAAAGAGAGGTTCCATTATTTTTCTCCAATCACACAGCCACCTAACATACGACCTAGGTCGCACCGGCTATCAGAGAACCATTTTGTCAACCCAAGCCCGGACTCCTAATCTCAAAAGCCAATAAAATGGACTAACGACGCACACAGGTAAGGTCTGTAACCAGAAAGTGGACGATTGGTACCTAATCTTATTAACATTCGTGCCACGTTCGGCAGCACTCGACACTTTTCGCACTTGCCCGCTATAAGTACACTATTGACTACATTTCTGGACTCCACAAACCCCATTTCTCTATCCATTGGCGATTTTGTTCGCCAATTCAAAAACTAAGCTTATACATAAACAGGAATGGTGAAGGTGTTCAGCGAAAGTTTGCTCAATAGGCTGTTTGGTATCGTTTAGGCAAACAGCTCACGTTCTACAGATCCGATGGTAGTACATAGTAACTTGTGTATCAACTGTAGCGGCGAGTTTATTAAAAATCTTTAGTTTGTTTATGAATGCATTTACTAAGAAGTACAAAGTGAAGACAATAATAATTTGCTTTGATACATTGCTGAATCCTAGAATTTTAATAAAAAGTTGAACTTTGCATGTACGGGACACATCATTAAAAATTCGTTAAAAAAAAACAAAAGATCTTGACGGATGGATGTTCACATTGCATATCAAATGGTGTATTTTCACGGATCTATCACAAAATTCAAAGACACGGATCATGTTTTTGACGGACGTAGTTATTTTTAAAAGTCGATGCTCAATTAGATACAACTCATAAAAAATATACGAAAAGTAACATCTATGAGCGAAAGCTGAAGGCCGAGAAATGTTATCTATATACAGGGTGGAATTTTGTAATGCCACCTGGAGGGAAAGTACTCTTAATACTGCAAATAGAAAATTTTACTCAAAGAAAACATTCCTTTATTTTTGATTAGAAAGCAAACTGCATTCAAAGATTTTCGAAAATTCTCTTCTCCCACCCGGGAATCGAATCGGCTAAAATCTGAAAAAATTATACCCTGTACTTTTATTGCACCGATCGTTAGGGTCAATTATAACGATGAAATCTCTCTAATAAACATGATAAATCAAATGAAAGGAAAACCAAGAAATCTTAAATTAAAGCTCTCGTAACATGTAATATGGTTTCTTGGTCCATATCGGTGGAATTTTGTAATGCCACCTGGAGGAAAAGTACCCTTAATACTACAGATAGAAAATTTCACTCAAAGGAAACATTCCTTTATTTCTGAATAGAAAGCAAACTGCATTCAAAGATTTTCGAAAATTCTCTTCTCCCACACCCGGGAATTGAACCAAGAAACCATATTACATGTTACGAGAGCTTTAATTTAAGATTTCCTGGTTTTCCTTTCATTTAATTTATCATGTTTGTTAGAGAGATATCATCGTTATAATTGACCCTAACGATCGGTGCAATAAAAGTACGGGTATATTTTTTTCAGATTTTAGCCGGTTCGATTCCTGGGTGGGAGAAGAGAATTTTCGAAAATCATTGAATGCAGTTTGCTTTCTATTCAAAAATAAAGGAATGTTTCCTTTGAGTAAAATTTTCTATCTGCAGTATTAAGGGTACTTTCCCTCCAGGTGGCATTACAAAATTCCACCCTGTATATATACAGTGTGTCCGGGCACGAGTTAGCGATATTTGAAGAGGATATTCTAGGCTCATTTTCATCGACAAAAATGCTTTAAAAAAAATTCTTACTCCAAAACTTCGCGAATGGCAGCCATTTCAAATTTTTGATCTGTCGAACTGGGGTGTGTACATTAAAATGCAAATATCTTTGAATCCAAGAGACGTAGATTCATGCAAATGACTTTACTGTAAAGTTAAATGTTGAGGCTTATCAAAAACTTACGAAAATTTTCTAAATAATATGTAAACATAGCCAAAAAACATGGGCAAACATGAAATTGTACACAAAAATTACTGAATAATTTCACATTTTTAACTCTAGCTCGATAAGTACCCCTGAATTTTGCGAAGGTTTTTGCATTAGTTTAAAAGTGTTTGAGTCAGGCTATAAAATGATATCAAAATTATCACTCTACGTTAAGTATCTTAGGAGTTATTCTCAATTGAACACCACCGTTCCGTCTCGCCCCGCAGCAATAAATCCAAGAAACTGTACTATTTCAGTTTAAGGATGGTTACTTGGGGATCATTTACATGGTGGTCAATAATGCCAGCACATAAATATTCGTTGGAACGATTTAGCTCACCCAAAGAATGCGACACCTGTAATATTGGGGTACATGCGCTAAGGAAGGGTGATGTTCAAGTGAGAATAACTCCTAAGATCCTTTATGTAGAGTGATAATTTTGACATCATTTTACAGCCTGACTCAAATACTTTTAATTTAATGCAAAAACCCTAGCAAAATTCAGGGGTACTCATCGAGCTAGAGTTAAAAATGTGAAATTATTCAGTAATTTTTGTGTACAATTTCGTGTTTGCCCATGTTTTTTGGCTATTTTTACATATTATTTAAAAAACTTTCGTAAGCTTTTGATAAGCCTCAACGTTTAACTTTGCAATAAAGTCATTTGCATGAATGTAGGTCTCTTGGATTCAAAGATATTCGCATTTTATTGTACACACAGATCAAAAAATTAAAATGGCTGCCATTCGCGAAGTTTTGGAGTAAGATTTTTTTTTAAAGCATTTTTGTCGATGAAAATGAGCCTAGAATATCCCCTTCAAATATCGCTAACTCGTGCCCGGACACACTGTATATATATAAAAGAACAGGGGTTTTTCTTTTGACACGACTACAGCCGAAACCGCTTAACGCAGAAACTTGAATTTTGGACAGCATCTGCAGTCTACCATGTAGATTGGCAATAAGACGGGATTTTGCGAAAATCCTCCTCTAAGGGGTGAAAAGGGGTGAAAACTTTTGTATGAAAAATCTTATTCCTTGGGTTTATAAACTTGAAACTTACCACGAATAAGAACATTAGTAAACAAATAAGATTAGCAACACTATTTTTTTAAAACTACCCTCCATTGGTATTCTAGGGGTTGTTAAAGTTTGTATGGGAAAATCATAACGCGTGAGCTGATGAATTTGAAAATCAGTATTTATATACTACATAAGAATTAATCAAACACGTATTTTTTGATTTTTCGAAAATCACCCCCTTAGTCGGTGAAAAGGGGTATTCAAGTTTTAAGGGGAGGATATTAAACCACTGAACGTAGAAACCTGAATTTTGGATGGTAGTTACAATTTGTAATGTAGATGAGCATTATGAAAGGATTTTGTGAAAATCTCCCTCTAAGGGGGTGAAAAGGGGTGAAAACCTTTGTATGTAAAATCTTATTTCTTGGGTTTATAAACTTGAAACTTGGTACGAATATGAGTATAAGTAAATAAAAAAGATGGGCATTATTACTTTTTTAAAAACTACCCTCCACTTTTAGGTTTTCCGAAAATCACTCCCTAAATTGGTGAAAAGGGATGATAAAGTTTTAAGGGAAGGATTTTATTGCTTCCTTCGATAAACTCAAAACTTGACATATTAATTATCTCTCAATCGAATAAAGAATACGTATTTTTATTTATATTTCATAAATCAACCCCTAACGGGGTGAAAATCGGAAAATCAGTTTGTCTAACATGATTGATTGTTTGTTTGTATTGAGTTTTTAGATTTTCTTATAAGGAGGGTGAGCGGGAATTAAATTCACTGAGTCCGAAATTAGAAACACGCGCAGACGAAGTCGCGGGCAAAGTGCTAGTTAACTATAACTTCAGAATTAACTGTAGCGCGTTCAAGTTAACATCGGCTAACTTAAACCGAAGTTCTGGCTTAGTTTGTTATTGTTATTATAACCTAGATTTTAACTAGGAAACCAGTTTTCATAATTATTTCGGTTGTTCTGTGTCTCCTGTTTGATATAAAGCGAAGCAGAAATGACGTTCTTCATATTCCTATGCTTTTTCCGTCACTTCGTATATATACGGTTTCGGATTACAGTGAAGAGAGAAATAAAAAATGTTAAGTATGTTTTCTCGATAACTCGTTTGTATAAATTGCCAATAACCCTTGGCTATTACAGTAAAGGAGCAGTCATGTGTTCAATTCCCAGGACAGCAAAATTTTCTTAGAATGTAATCAGTCAAGTCACCCATCCATTGACCGGTCTAAGCAAGCGCTGTTTTACCTCGAAAATATTGATCCGTATGACTATTACTGAATAACATAGCTTCGAGCATCCAATAATAACATTAAAATTGAAAAATTGGATTCTAACTTTAAAAATTCCAATAGAAAAATATTTAGACATTTAATTCAATTTCCTGACCGCCCGCCACCGTCGACTGCGCTCGCAAGAGAGCAATTTATCAATAGAAAGGTGCGAACTTTTAGACGTGTATCTATTTGAAATAACTTTGAAGAAAATTCTAGAACATTTTTAAGCTAGCTATGTTTTTAACTAGCTAGTTAAAAATTTAAAGGGCAAAAATACACATAATTATGTACGAAAGCTCTAAAACATGGAGTGTCTATTCTAAGAATTGAAAATTCGTAGAATAGATTTTATGTTTCTTTTTAAGGAATATGTCTCCACTTTCTGCATCTTTCAATTCTATTAATTTAATCTAAGTACCCTTTTAAGGTTCTTAATTAATTTTCCAAATGTACCACATTATTTCTTAGAAAAAAGCTGCTAGCTAGGTACTGCATTGTTACCGCATTTCTAATACATCACCGATCAATGCTCTTAAATGTACCTAATCCTATTTCTTATACAACAACTCCTTTCCTACATCACAATATGCAAACTGTGTTGCCATAAATCCTACCACATCTTCCTACACTGTAACATTCTCTAAACACAAGTTTTATGAGCATATTAACCGAAATTCAACACGTAAATCCTCTTACAAGTGAAATTCAACGGCTTGTGGATGCAATTTTGCAAAAATGCAGTATGCCTTGTGCCTTGCCTCGCCATATACTTATGCCTCGCCTTGTCACGGCTGAGAAAAGAGTCGAGGCGTTATGGAAATTTTAAAATTTATCCTTTCAGTGACGGTTTTAAGTTGATTTTGTTGTGCCTTTATCTCACGCTCGGTGAACTTTTTGTGGTAGCGTTTTTGTCATGTAAATATGTGGTTTAAGAGAACTTTTTTTTTTACTTTGTTTACATGAATTTTAGCATCTCATCACCCTCGGTATACTATTTCCCAAATACTGGACAAGAGTTTTGATAGTCGGGCTTAGTTGATAAAAACAAACAATCCTTCACCCAAATCAAAACCTTACCCTAACCTCAATAAGTCTCAAATCTATCCGATAAATGGAAAAATGACACGAGCCTAATAACGATTTCCTTTAATACCTTATCGAAGGCGTCGCATTTAATCTGGACAGCTGTAAGAGGTCGGACCCGTGTCAAAATACAGCAGTACTCTAGGGACAAGGATATTAGGAGGAGTTGTCGAGATTGGCATGATGGACTCGTGATGGTTAGATCTCGAGTGGGCCATTTGTCTTTTTGTCGAAAGAGACTTGAAATGTTGGCTGTTGGGGTCTTCAAGAATTTTGATTTAATTTCTTAAATTTCCTATTTTTATCACTTACAAATATAAAGAGACTCTTATCTTAATTTTTTTCCTAAAATCATTACTAAATAATATAAATATGATTTGAAAGACAGTTTCCTCCGTTTTAATAACACTGACCCGTGATACTCAATTAAATGCCGTTTTGAAGCCTGATTTTACCAAGAAGTCAATTTTATTTACTTGAAAAGGCTCTTTGAAGTATGACGGCCTTAGTGTTAAATGCAGTTCAGAACATAAACAAATGCCATAATCCCTAAAACTTCATCAACATTTTCTAGGAATCGCATTTCCTTTATAACTCGCTCAAATTCAAGTTAAGGCCACTGTACAATATCCTCTATCTTTCTTATTTATTTTTTTTCTCCAATTATTTTCAACAGTACAAAACGTCTCACTTTGTCGAAATAACAAAACTTTACGAAAGCCAACAATCGTACTATCTACAAAATAATCTGCATAACGTTGAAAATGTGCCGTCTCTTTTCACCCGATTTCCTTAAGGACCCAGAAAAAGGGGCCATTTAAATTTGCGCCCAGAAAAGGGAAATGTCTAAGAATTCTTTAATTAAAGACGTTTTCACGCTTGACGATTTTTTTTTCCTTTGATCCTAAATCCCTTTTAGTCCATTGAGCCCACACTTGGATTGACAGAGCTTCAATTTATTTTTGTGAGTCACTACTTTGTTTTACGGTTCAATAGTGACTGCTGGATTATCATTATTACCCAAATATACTAACTAATCAATAGCTAATAAGTTAATTAGCTTATCAGACATTAACTTTGCTTTTCCAAAATACTAAATGTACGAAAAGACACGATCACTAACAACCCCCTCAATTTGGTGACTGATTGGGAATGAAAGTCTTAATCAGACCCTGAACTGAGTAGCAGATGAAACCGCAGTACAGAGAACAGGATAAAATATAGAAATAGTATATTATGAGAGATCGATTTATTCTTCAAAGTCAAATCATTTATTTCAATTAGGCCATCAAAGAGGCACTTTTAAACGTCGAATTTTAAAATAAAGGAAATGGCATGGGATGGGATTGATTTAACACCCATTCGCAAAGGTAAGTTTGGATGGAGAAGAATGGGAAAGAAACTCCATAAGTACTTACTCTTTTTTAAACTTTTTAACTGGTAATGTTACCAGTACCCATGATTTTCAGTAATAATAATTACCCCTCGAGAACTTCATACTGGGATAATTCTATGTGTTCATCCAGGTAAAACACACTAAATAGTTTACTCACAACTATGTTTACCCATCTAAATCAGTTCAGTAGTTTTTATGCGAAAGAGTAAAAAACTTTTGTCAATCTAACAAACTTTCGCTTTTATAAATAATGAGATATGGTATCAGAAATAATTATCGGTACTCCTACAAAACCAATATTTCTCAATATATTTTTATGCCAAACTGCAGAAAACGGCACTAGTTCCATGCGAACAATGCGTTTCAGCATTCTTTAGAGAGCGGCCATATTATGCTAAACGTTGACGTTTTTATATTTATTTATGTTAAAACGTTGTTCATGCATTTTTATAGGAGTCCGCTAACGTATAAGAGGGTTAGCGTAGAACCGCTTTTTAAAAAGCATGTGTTTAAGATAAAGGAAAATCTGCTCAAACATCATAGTTATGATAAAAATGCAACAAAAAATCAACACAAATTATGGTTGCTGAAACGCTTATTCATGAATGGAAGTAATGTAAAATTTATCAATGAAAAAGTAACATTAAAACCACGACTTTTTCAGCAGATCACACACAAAGTGCAGTTTGTTAATTATAAATAAAAAATGTCCGAAATCAAGGAATGTTAAATCCATGCAAATCATGCATTAGGTATCTCAAAAGTCCCAGTGAGCAAAATAAACCGTCGGTTCCAGTTGTCGTAATACCTATGTGGCTCTAATCCCGGGTAGGCAGAAACCGGAAAGTTTTGACAGCCCGGTTTAAACTTAGGACATCCATATTGTCCAGCTATTCTGTAGCGATTATCACACGAGTATCAGGTTGACTTCTGCTTCTAAAATAATTACCATTAACATCGGCTAAGAAAACATACTGAGCAAGCCAGTAATGGACGCACAGTTCCGAGAAAATTTACTTCACTCGCAACATATGCCCGGTCACAAGCTAAGGTGTCATTACTAAACCACTAATTACCATGAAATGTGAATCACATAACCAAACCTAGCCACTTGTAGACGCTTAACTAATTAACGATGTGATGTGACGTGAGGTGATATATTTGCCTACAAAACTCCAAAATATCATCATCATCATCAGCCTATTAATGTTCCCACTGCTGGGAGACAGGCCTCCTCTCTGTGAGAGGGGGTGGGCCATAATCCACCACGCGGGCCCAGTGCGGATTGGTGGATGTCACATGTCTTCGAATTTTTGGTTCTAGGACATGCCGGTTTCCTCACGATGTTTTCCTTCACCGTTTTGAGAGCAGTGGTGATGAAATAAATTACACAAAGTAATGCGCCTGCCGGGATTCGAACCCACGACCTACAACTCGTAAGTCGGGGCCGACACCACTGGGCCACCACTGCTCCCCTAAAAAACAAAAAAAACTCCCCTAAAATATACCGACTGTTAATTCCTGAAAAGTTCAGTACCTTTAGCACGAATTTTCAATATTTGAGACGTAAAGTAAACTGGAACTATGACAATTTCAAATTGAGAATTTTTAAGGAAAAAATTAGTTCCTGCTTCGCACACCAGAGGCACTTTTCCATTTTCAAAACAAGAAACGCTGTAAATACTGTAAAGTAAAAGAGTGAAAATTCGTGCTAAGGGTACACGTCGAAAATGATTTATGAATAACACTCTTATTAAAAATTTATCGATTTCTCTAACGGGCTTAATCCTATTTTTCGCTTATACCTAAGCGAAAAACTTGAAACTTTATGTCAAATGTTTTCCAATTTCAAACTTTAATCACATCAACAATGTGATTTCAGTCAAAACTGGATTCAAAATCGTTTCAATCCTTCTTTCCTAGCTCTGAAAGCGTTTAAATCTCAAGACACCAATACTTCCAAACCCTTTGAGTGCAAATCCGATCGAGTTCGTAAAGCAGTTGCTATTGTGCGCCAAAATGTCTGACTTGCAACGTTTGATGCTCTGCTATGCACTTTCTTGTAGATGAAGTAGATTTGGAGTTGCGTCGTTTTACTGGAAGTTAAACTATACACGTTTTAATGAAAATCAGACTTTTTGAGAGTTGCTGAAAACTGTCTGTTCCGTTCGGTCTTTTTACAAATTTGAATTAATAATAATTATGATATATTTACAGTACTTAATTATTACCGTTGAAGTGGGCTGGCCGTGGCCATGTCTACAGAATGCATCAGGATCGATGGGCTAGGGTCGTAACACAGTGGATAACTGACGGGCGTTGTTGCCGAGGGAGGCCTCGGAACCGCTAGCGTGACGACCTAGACACCTTCATGAAGGATTGGCCGGAGATAGTCGCACACTGGACAGATTGGAAGGTTATGGGGGAGACCTTTGCCCAGCAGTGGGACATGATAGGTTAAAAAATATACCTAAATGAAAACACCTTACTAGTTTGCCATTACCTATAATTCAACGTAAAAATCCATTTAAGACACTGTTCTCGATTCACCCTCGATTTTGCTATTCTCTCCGTATTACCGTAAATATATTGTGGTTCTTTTTGATCTTTCAATCGACTCAAAATTAGTATCAATTTCTCATAGTAAATTTTGCCGTCAAATTCAGATTCCTCATTACTATGTCTAGATTTTTCAGACGTAATAGATATACCTAGCTTCGTAGAATCCACCCTCAGCAAACTGATTTTATGTTACTTGTCATATACTGATTGATGTATGTATTGGATAGTTACCAGGATTACATTTTCTTTAGTTAAAACAGTATTGTCAAACGGTGGCGATTAGGTAATTCTCACAAAGGAATGTGGCTATTGAAGGAACATCGTGGATTTTATTGAGTACGAGTCTGATAGTAGACTTTTTAGATGTTGAAAATAATAAAATAAAGATAAATATTCTCATAAAAGTTTCTGTATTAGGGTCTCAGCGCTATAATTCAATGCAGTTTATTTCAATGAGAAGCAGACTGAGCCACAGAGTAACTTGTGCACCCACTGGTTTATTAACCTTTAGATGTACAGGTACACCACTAGCTTTTTATTCTGATGCTTTTACTTAGTGCGCTGTTTTGTTCATTGCTCAATTATGAAGTTTACTCATTAGTACAAATTAGTTGTAATCGCAAACTCTACAATGTTAAGCTTTAGATGATAAAGTATTTTAATAACTGTTCAACGCAGACGTTCGATATTGGAACTAGTCGCGAGACCGATCCGGCAATTGATCTTGAATGAGATGATTTAGTTACAGAAGAAGATGAACAAACTTAATCATTTAAATATAAACTGTTTCATATAAATATATACATTGTCACTAAGAAATCCAAAGAAAGTAGAATTAGCAGTAATTTCGATGTTCGGTAATGTTGGGAAGTATCGGATTTTATGAAATTTATGAAAATGAAAGATGGCAAAAAACCAAGAAAATAAATACGAGTAGAACGAACGAGTAAGTAATTTCTTTCTATTGGAATTTTTCAGTTAATAGTTTCTAAACAATTCAAACATTGGTTGCTCCATAATATATGAAATTATGAAGTAATCAACCACAAGTCCAATTATATACAACTTGAATAGCCGGGTTTGCTGTTCTCAGCAACTTGCACTAACTAAATTTACTGATCTTTTGACGCCGACGAGAAGTTTTCTATTCAAACGTATCTCTTGGAGATTTGTCAAGTTATTGTGGCTAAGTTCTGGCCTAGATTTGCTCTTGTTTGTTGTATTTGTTACGACTGTGGTTTATTTGGTGCCAAAAGTGATATTTTATAGTAGTAATAAAATAATTATTATTATGTTCATCTCCTTATTTTTGAGTACAGACTATAATAACCCATTAAAAAGGGATGAAGCTTTTGGAGTCTTATGCGACCTTCAGAACCTGCTGTTTCAATCAGCCTCATCATCATCATCATCAGCCTATAAATGTTCCTACTGCTGGGACACAAGCCTCCTCTCTGTGAGAGGCCGTAATCTACCACGCGGGCCCAGTGCGGGTTGGTGGATGTCACATGTCTTCGAATTTTCGGTTCTGGGACATGCCGGTTTCCTCACGATGTTTTCCTTCACCGTTTTGAGAGCAGTGGTGATGAAATAAATTACACCAAGTAATGCGCCTGGCTGGGTTAGAAACTTCAAACCCACGACCTACAACTCGTAAGTCGGGGCCAATACCACTCTGCCACCACTGCTCTTGCACTGCTCATCAGCCTATTTTGAGTGAATGACTTTTATTTTAAAAATACGAAGTAAATTTTTTGGCTCATAGTTTAAAAGCTCATAATTTTGATACCCAGTCTTACCATTGAGATTTCCATCATCATTTTCGTTGATAGTACGTCACTCTGTTATGGGTATTCACACACAGCAGCTATAATTTAAAAATGTACATTATAGCACAATACATCTCATTACATCTTTCCATAGAGATTCGAAGATGAAAATATAAATATTATAGCTGTTATAAATATGTAAATAAACACTGTAGCGTGTGTGGATCCTGACGAATTCTGTGGAAAGATGTAATGAAATGTATCGTGCTATAATGTACATCTTTACATTATAGCTGCTGTGTGTGAAGCCCTTAGAGGTCTTTCTGTAAAATATACAACGTCAAGCCTTCCATAAACAGACATAAACCTCATATTTTACTGGACATCGTCTTCCAAAGATAATAAAACATAATTTACACAAATCTGTTTTTGAATAACAACCCCTACAGCAGACATAAAAAGAAAAATATTTATTTTCTGAAGGTCATCCTTAATAAAATTCCCAATTTTATGGCAACACAACACCAGAAAAGGTTGTTTATAAGGGATGAAACATGTTTACAATAACCAATATAGGGTTGCCCTTAAGAAATTTTGTAAACATTCTTGTTATTAGTAACAAACAGTCCTAGATTGAATTTCAGAACACTTTGTCGGCTTCAAAGATATTCTACCGCTGTAGGACTGATAAGACAAGGTTCTCATGTGGTCAGAGGCGTCATACACAGAAATTTCAACCTTAACTTTATTAAGTTAGAATGCACTTTGCTGCGGAATTGGTAAGACATAAACGTTGATAGTATACCACATTAATTTTACAGTTAAGACGTTACTTTTTACGCGATTTTCAGTTCTATTCTTTTGAGATAGAGATCAGTTACGGTTTTTGGAAGTGAAAAGTTCAAGTTTGCTAGGTTGGATGGTGTCTCGTTACACTAATGGAAGAGTTAGGTTAGGTGTCAGAATACCAGCGTTTGATAGAAGTTATATTTTAGGAAACAAATTAATGTCAATAACGTTAAGATGTATTTGATTTCACTTCATCATTATATTTAGACGTGGAGCAGTAATTGAGCGATCGATTGTCTGTTTGTAAACGCAACCACGATACAGGACAAAAATTCAATGTATACGTATTAATTTGTAGAAAAAGCAATAAATATCCAAATTTTTGAGTGATTTTCGTGTTAGTCCAGGGATCAGAGTAAATTGATTTTTAAAATAAATCCGTTCAGTTTAGCAAGGTTAACACCGACATATTTTTTTTGCGTTTCATTCGTTACTTTACATAAAGACATTTTTTGACATAAAATATTAAAAAAATATTCAATTCTGATAAAAGCCGTTATAAATGTACGAACAGTTTAAAAATACAACTAACTCCTCTACATCCTCTAGTGTAACGTCAAAAATAAAATAGCCTGTGTAGTGTTGTCGAATTAAATTTTACACAAAATTACACCAAGACAGAAGTACCCTAGCTACTAGCTAGGTAATAGGGCTGCCAGCCACGATGCAGACTCAACTCGAGCCCCGGGAAATAAAATCGAGACTTGGTCATCAGGTTTAAAAACGTCATGGTAGGGAACTGTTCTGCGTGCTATGTGGCCTATAATGGGACAAACCCACCAAACTATAATATTCCCATACCACTGCAACTCCTGAAAGCCAGAATAAACAGTGACAAACACCAGAAAAGCGCCGAGACAATGAAGCTCGACGTGTCCCGGAGAATGAATTTACCTGTCTTGGATCCAGCAACGAAATTAATCAGAAAAGAACAGTGGAGGAGTACGAAAAATATGTTTCCACTTCTTTTGCTATGTGGCCTGTCCACTGCCACTGCAACTTGCTTATTCTCTACTTTGGTTCGTCTACGAATGTGCTCTTTTCTGGATTGAGCACGCAGTTGAGACTCCGAGCATAGGCTTTTCCATAGCTGGTTGGGCTTTCTTGAGCTTACTAATGAGGCCCATGATAAGATGATAGATTGATGGTAGATTCCCTGCTGGTTATAGTTTCTCTCTCGAACAATGATTTAACAATTTCATTGTTTAATTATTTTTTTCTGAGGAGCCCTTCAATTTTTTAATTCTGATTAAATATTTATGTCAAATAATCTTGATAATCTCGTTTTTCCCGCAACCAAAAGTTGAAGGTAATTTTCGGATATCGAAATTATGAAAAAACATCGAGTCTCGAAATTTTCGAGACCGAGAGTCCCGGTATGGAAGCCCTACTACTCGTAGGTACCTTAGTGAGTGAACAAACGTCTAGACACTTCAAACATTTCTGTTGATCTAGCTACACTATTCATTTCTGTCTAGGCCAAGGTTACGCAAATTCCGCAGTTCTTAACTTTAATTAAGAGATGTATATCTTTAAAGAACATTTTGCTTCACAACTTGACTCGTAGCGTACGTAATTTCTCTATTCTGTTAATCGTCTTTTATTTTTTTTGTGGTAATTTCGAAAGCATCGTTTCACCTTTTTTGGGTTGTTCAAATCATCAAATGAGTCCTCTTGTGGGTGGTGGGGTGAAGGGTGAAGTCAAAGAGACCGTCAGACTGGTACTGAATAAAATTCTAACTCAACTATAACAACTACTTATAGTCGAGTTCCGCGTGAGAATCGAACCCGCTACACACAGAGACAAGAAGTGATAATTATATTATTTACTTGCTTATTTTTTCTCTGACATAAGTAAAATGACAAAACAATATAGTCGGAGAATGATGATTTAATTTTCTTCTTTGTCTAAATTCATTTTCCAACTTCGTATTTTCTAGAATGTAATAACGTCTAGGTTATAAGATCTATGGCTGAAAGTTTCAGGCATAATTTCCACAACATTCTCACATATAATGCTGAAACAAACACAGTTTAGTCTATGTTTTCGTACGTCGACGTGTGACGTTGCTGTTAGAAATATTCCTAGCTTACACCAAGTTTTAAACCGACTTAAAAAAATAGTAGGTTCTCAGTTCAACCTGTATGTTTGTCATCGATTATCTCGCGTTTGGCTAAACCGATTGATGCGGACACTTCTTTTTTCCTTACAAAATAATCTTCAAAAATTTTTTTTTGTACTGAAATAGAAGGTAGTAAGTAAGATCAAGGAGACTGCCCAACCCAAATAGGTCCGGACAGGACATGACTGTTGCAAATGAGCCAAAATATGGTGAAGAGACATCGCGATTGACAACCTGGATTGGTTTCGCTAGAACTTGAAGGTGGAATTATCCACCAAATTAATTACCTATATTATTATGAGAAAGTACTCGTACCTGAGTTACTTGTATTATCCCACCATCCAAATTTTTTTCAGATAATTGAAATTCTCACTAAATACTTACAGAAAAACTACCAGCACGAATGTTGTCAAACTGTGTTTCTGTATCCCACGCTATCTACATATCGTCATATTTTATTTGCCTTTCTCCAACAGTTGGATATTCTAGAAAGATTCCGTTATTACTCGCTCTCCAAATTCCTTTGATTCACTACAAGACATCAGTATTATTTTGATCCGATCACGAAACCTCCGTTCCATCACCATTCCTAACACATCATGACGTCATACCCGTCACATAACGTAACCTAAACATACTCCGCTTTAATAATTTACAGTCGGTCCGCAGTTACCTTTATAATGTTGGTTTGTTCTGTAACAACATATTTTATTGTTGTTTTTCAAATGAACAAGAACTCTGTTCAGCGCTTGTGGGTTTTGATTAAACATTTTGTTTTTGTATTACGATTATTATTTTCATGTTCATGTTTGAAAGATTGTGTTTGATTTTGGAGGTTAAAATTGTTTTATTTTATTTGTAGAGTTATTAAAAGATTTAATTATGATGGAAAATTTTATATCAGTCAAGGTTTTGATTACAAAACCTTGACTGATATTTAATGGATTACCATTTGATTGCCCAATTAGTAAATATGACTCTCCAAATCTGGAGTTATTTACAATTAAATTAACTGTTTGCGTCTGTGTGTTCAGTTTGTTTACTTAGTTCTTTTATACACGACTAAAACTGTTCTCACCATCAATAGTTTTTTTTATTAACGTATTTGCTATGCTTGCAAAATCTTCAAACAATAAATGTCCGGAGATCGACATTGCCGTTGAAGACAGTTCATAAATGGACGTTTTGACAATGTGGACGTTTTCCTAGGGCAGGCTAGAGGTACATCATGGGAAGAAGTGTTGGTAGTTCAAGTCGTAATATCCTTGCAAAGCATGGGCGAAGACTTCATAAAATTTAAATTGATTATTCGACCCTCATTCTGTTGATAGAAGATAGAAAAATATGATAAAAATAATTTAAAAACACGCAAAAAAATAGCGAATAAAACATAACTAAATAATAACATTCACTTCAAATTCTAAAGCCAATAAAATGTAAACTACTTTACAAATTCATAAAGAAAAGAAAAACTTGAAAATGAACAAAATGAAATAAAAGAAAAATGTGAAAAAGTTTTTCCGAAATTATAATTCGCAAAATTCTCTTGTGATCACGCCAAGGTATGTCAAAGTCAAGTTTTTCAATAAAAAAGTTAATTCTTTAGAAAGTTTGGGGTTGACCTAATATAAAAACTTTTGTTTTATTTTTTCTTTGTTATAAATTAGTGCTACCTTAAAATAATTAACAAAGTGGTATGAAATTTGTTATTACTAGCTGTTGCCAGTGGGTTCGCCCGCTACTACTTGATTTTTTATGGGAACATAAAATCGGAATAAAAACTATCCTATCCATTCAGTAGCGTATGACAATTATTATTGCAATATTATATTGACGACAATCAATAAATTTTAATTTATTAATGTACATACTAGCACTGAATTTCTACTACCGGTCGGTTTTTTTATGAAAAAACGAATTCAATTTCCAACAAAAATCATATTATCAACCTTAAAAACAACCCCTTAGAGGTCGAATTTCTCAAAATCCCGTCTTACATGGCACCTACCTTCTAAAAAGAACCCCTATGCAAAATTCGAGACTCCTAAGTGAGAGTAACCAAACATCCATGCGTCCAAACAAATAAACCTTCGAATTAAAGATAGTAGCAAAATAGTAAGAAGTAAGATGAATTCTCTAGAATCTCTATTTAAGATTCTATAAAATCTGTATATCTACTAGCTTATGGCCGCCGTCCACATCTTCGCGTACTGTTAGCCATTCATATTCACAATTCAGAACCGCTTACTACACGCATCCCCACGTTTATTTTAATTCAGTTCCATATAACATAAATGTGAAACATATTGTGCAGTCTGCATGGTATAAGTCTTTAAAACGCAGTACGTTTATGACACTGTATTTTATAACGTTTTCATTTCTAAATAATTACTCTAAAATTGCACCGCTTTGTAGCTAGGGTTGGCGCTGTTTGGAAAGGTTTTGCGTTTGTGAAAATAATATTTCTGATGGAGATAAACATGACAGTGTATGAAACTGAAATAATATTAAATGATGATATTTATTTATGAAAGTACGTTCAGAAAAAGCGTTTAAACACGTCGTCTTTTTTACAAACTAGATGACGCCGGTGGTCATACCTGATTAGGTACTATGAGAAGAAACAGTCGAAACCAACTCAGAGGTCTCTGTCTCTTTTAAAGTCCAGACATCGATGGTCAAGTCATACCAGGACCATGCAGTTTAGTTTTTGAGATGGTCTCTTGAAGAATGAACCAAACAGGTTTGACTGAACCTGTCAAGCATCTGTCAGTGATCGTGTAGTTAACTCACTCAATTACAATTTGAGGCTCCTAACTCATGATGCGATGCCAATGAATTCAAATGATTTTCATCGCCAACCAACCAGAAGTGAGAACCATCGCTTGTAGAACTGACAATCGACAAAAGTAGAAGATTTTTCGAGTAGCAACAAAATGGAGTATGCAGTGCAACACAACACCGAAGGAATCGCTGATGGATGTGGCGGTTTGTCGTTCAGGGTTGTTGTCTAAGAGACCTTTGTTTAGTAGTGGATGTGTTCCAGCTGATGTTTATGATGAAATCTATTTCTATTACAGAGAAAATCTATACAAAAATATTTGGTTACAGCCCTGGAAATCAATTTGGGCACAAAATATGAAGTGTTCATTTTATTTAGTGTGAGACAAAATAATGGACTTTTGGGGTACTACGCCCGGCAATGTATGGCGCGCTGATAATAATATTGAGGTTTAAATCTCGGGTGAATGGCAGAGTTTAAAGTGCTCCCGAATTTCGGTAAGCGTTCTCGACTGCTCCCGCTTGGGCAGCGCACGGACGTTTCCTCACGGCGGCGATAGGTCTCTCGCACCCGGCGTTGGTCGCGGCCATGTTGCGGTGCGAGACGGAGTGGAAAGAGGTCTCCTCTTACTGCGCAGTAGTCATGCTCGCAAAGGAGGAGGCAGGCCACGTGTGGGAGAGGACAACGTCGTGCCTCCGCCCTAGCCGTATTTTTGGTCGTCGCAACGATCTCCGGCCACCGTGGGAGAAGGACACCGCGGATTTTAGTCAGTACAAGTCTGACAGTAGGGAGCGTGAGGACACGCGTCTAGGTGTTTGTTTACGTGAGTTTATATGTTTTTAAACGCACCTACGATACAGGAAAAATCATAGTACGGTGTAAATAATAAAAAAAAAACTTGTTTGTTCCCTTGTCTTGCTTCTGGCGATTATCCTACCAGAATTACAACTATTACACGCAATACAATAAATTGTGTGCACCTCTATTAGTGCGCTGCCCACAGCCTCCCGAGGGTCCCGTTACTCCAGATTACGGGATTATATCAAAGAGATGCACAGCTTACACAGTGATTAAGGCTGCGCTACAAGCGAAATCTTCAATTTTGGATTGGATTTTTAGAGTACTAAATCGTGTTTAATTCGGAACAAAAGTATATGTTGAGAAACTTCATTATATTTGCGAGGGCAGAGTCAAACAGAAAACATAAAAAGACAATTTTTTCTCGATAGAAAATGATCACAAAGTTGCCTCTGATTTTCACGTTTTTTTGATTTCATTCTATTTTGGTTCATCCTACAGAAATATAAATTAGAACAATGTGGACACAATTACGTAGCCGAGGGCAGTGTCTGGCACTTTTTTGAAATATTGTTTATAATAAAAGTTATCATTGTTCTTAGCATTCGGCGCTTACGACGTTTTTAAACCGTGTAGAATGCTATTTTCCATTTCGCGGCCCACTAAAATCTGCGTCACGAGTGAAGGTCTGCGGAAAATTCGTGGTACTACATTTTTTTAAAACAATTTGATGTAATGACATAGACACTAGCGCCGCGTCAAAACGACTTTTGTCGCGGCGCGGGTTCTAGCTTCAGGCATCATTTTGTTTCACCTGCCAGTCGGCGCCGCTCTATTGAGACGGGAGGACTATGACAGTTTGCACCGCGCCCGGCGGCTATTAAAATAATAATATTTTTGTTGATATAATCAGAGAAACAACACATAATACAACAAAAATACGAGAGCTAAAATATTTTAAGACTGAAATAATTTCAAATAGCCGAAGACCATTTTTTTGAAATTTCTTTTGCCACATGCGCGCTAAATAAGCAGTATGTCAATTGTTCTGCTGGTCGGGTATTTTTATTACTGTATAATGAGGTCGGCTTAAAATAAATGATGATTTGTTTTTGTATAGATTTATTCATGTTACATACTTATAAATACAAACACATTTATTTCAAACATCGCCATGCTAAGTCTAGTACGACACAAATACTCGTATTTTAACGTTATAATATTATTATGGTTTAGGAGCAGAATGCTTATCATCAGCCGGAAGATGTCCACACTGCTGAACATAGGCCTCCCCCTTAGACCGCCACGCCGAACGACAATTCGCCACTTGCATTCATCGGCTGCCCGCGACCCTCACGATGTCGTCGTTTCACCTAGTGGGAGGCCTGCCTACTCTGCGTCTTCGGGTCCGTGGTCGCTACTCGAGACCTTTTCTTCCCCATCGGTTATCAGTTCTACGAGAAATGTGGCCTGCCCATTGTCACTTCAATTTGAAAATTTTATGAGCTACGTCGGTGACTCTGGTTCTTCGCCGAATATCCATGTTTCGGATTTTATTCCGCAAAGAAACTCCAAGCAAAGCTCTTTCCATTGCTCGTTGAGTGACTCTTAAGCCGGATTTACATTACAAAAGTAGTGTCATGCATGATAAAACTAGTTTCGTGAAACTTGTTTCAGCACATGTGAAAGTACTTTCGTTTAAATTTTAGTGTCGTGAAATTACCAGTATCGCGGAGATACTGGCCCTGTCAAGATCAAAGCTGTATTTCATTTATGATGCAAAGCGTCGCTGTAGAAATGATGAAATATAAAATAAATATAAAATTTGTCTCGGAAAAAAGACGTTGATAAATCCACCAACGTCTTTAGTTCCCTTGTCTAGTCCCATTATGGAATTACCCGAGGCGAAAATTTGAAAAAAAGCATCCGGGTGCAACACAGTTAATCTCTGAATTAGCAGATGATCCTAAAAGCTATGCAAATTACTTTCGTATGGGTAAAAATCATTTTAATTTCAAATACCACACGTCCTCTCAGCGCAGGTGCTGTCGCGACACTACTTTCGCGTCGTATTTACATGATGAAAGTAGTTGCATGAAACTAGTTTAACAAAAAATATGCGCATAGCACGAAAGTAATTCAGTGTCACGAAAGTAATGCATGCATTGTAAAACTGAACGTTTACACGTGAAATTACTGGTGAAAGTAGAGTCATGAAAGTACTTTCATGCAACTAGTTTCGTAATGTAAATCAGGCTTTAGTCTCTCTTAAAGGCCAGCAGTCAAAGACCAGAATGCTCAATTCCCATAAAATGGCAACAAGGCCGCGCAAATATACGAGTAGTGGCAAGGTGGCAAGTTCTTATGTTGGTAGATTCTCGTATAATTCTCAAAATAGCAAATTCTCTCAAAATAGCGATACAACTAAAAGCGGGGTTTCCATTAGGTTGCCCGACAACATCGTGAGAGTCGCGGGCAACAAATGCATTCAAGCACAGACTACTAAGAGATACTACGTATCAGACTGCCAACTCCAGAACAAAAATTTTCGGCTTAGCGCCATTTTGAGTTTTAATGTCGTATGACGTTTCTTTTTTTTTAATCAGTGTTGCTCGCGCAAAAAAAACGCCGTACTCGATATTGCTATACTACTGAAACTTTTCAAAGTTAATTTTGGGAAAAAATCAAATAAAAAAAAACTATTACATATTAAAACATTTATTTTTCAATTTCCTTTTAAATAATGCTTATTTTTGCATCGCAGGCAAATGGCGAAAATCGAATTTTTATTGTAAAATTATCAAATTGCACCAGTTCATTATTGTAAACTATTTGACGCAACATTATTTTTATGAGCATTATGTTCCAATATTATGCATTTGTTATTTATATCACTGTACCTACCGAAACACGTCACTGCACCTTTGGATGGGTAATTTAGTCTTTTTTTTTGCTGCCGTATATTCTCGATGGTTTATCATTTGCCTCTTTCCAAAACGATGGTGAGGTGATTTTTCTACATCTGCTATCCTCAGGATTTTCACAGGTCTTCATTCATCTGCATAATGAGCTGGAAAAGAAGAAACATTATGTTTAGTATAAAGAAATATTGTGAACCTCGGAGTCGGTGGATGAGGGAGCTTTATGTAATCAGGTAGTGCAAACCAGTTGAGTTTTAAGCAAACATTATGTTATTATGTATGTAGTAAAACATAATTATTATTTTAGCATGTAACTGTACAATGATTTCTCTTCAAAAGATCTATTAAACTAAAGGAAAAATATATCTCTGCGTCCTACCACACGGTCAAAATTTAGCAGCCACCATAATATATAACAATTTGCATACTAGCGATCGCCAGCGGCTTCGCCCGCGTTAATAACAAAGAATTAACAGGAATTTAAGCCTGGGATAAAAGGTATCCTATTATTTTTAAATAATCTGAGTACTGTTACTCCGTTACTGTAATGGAATGGATGTGTGTACATCCATCTTGTCTCCTCCTTTGGTATTTTATAATATTAGTTAAAGTAAGGTTAAGAAAGCAAGAAGTAATGATAGCTGATGTTTAATCATAATACTTACCGGTATACTGCCAAGTTGTGTTGTTCCACTCAAAATCTCATCTTCAGTAAACAGGGAAGGATAGGTAATGCCAATGAGACGAGATTTAGACGTAATGAACTTCTTTTCGTGCTTTGACAAACAAAAAGCTTCGAAAGTTGTTCGGGTTACGAGGATTGCAGTCTTGCAGATCATCACGGTTTAGTTTAGACACTCTAACCACACAGCGAGTCTTTTCTACACGGGAAATGATGCCAAATCCACTCGTAATACATTTTGAAAGTATCAAAAGTAATAGTAGAGACACTGGGGCTTTAATAATACAGAAAAAGCGGACAGGATAAACAATAAAGATCAATAGTAGCAACAGCAGTAATGTCAGACATACGTCATATGACGCAAAAACAAATGGCGGCCTGCCAGCGTCTGCGACAGCCAATCACAGACGACCAGAAACGTCTGTCGACATTAAAACAATATGGCGCTACGTCGAGCGTTTCGTTATACGAAGATTATCACCCGTGCATCCAAGTGGCGGTTGTCTTTCAGCGTCGCGGTATAGTGGGGAGGCTTTTGTTCAGCTATGTATACGTCTTTCTGATGTAATTCTAAACGATCATAAACAATCTAAGCCCAATGTTCCATGAACGTGATACATTCAATGGAATGTTTATTATACATATTTATTGAACACTTCTACACCATTCGCAACTTGAAATTGAAAATAATGTAATACATATTTACAATACAAAAACAACCACAAAAAAGGGTAAAATAACCTACAAAACTTTTCTTTCGGAAGTCGGTGACTTTTTTTATTAATTTCATAGTCTTTTTTGCCACCGACTTCCGAAAGAAAAGTTTTGTAGGATATTTTACCCTTTTTTGTGATTGTTTTTGAAGACGGTTACATTTTTTTTGAAAAAGTTTTTATTTTTTTAGTTTAAATATTCAACTACAATTCTTGTAAAATATGTATTACATTTTTGTGCACAAGAATTATGTAATCTGTAACACCGGTAATAACATCGTTAACATCTCTTTCATTCATTCCCTATCTCGAAAACAACTGAACCGATTTTGTTGAAACTTGGAGTATTCCCTAAGTTGAACGATACGAAGTAAAACTAAAAAAGGATTACTTAAATCGGACTTGTAGTTCCGGAGATATGCGAACACAAACATAATTTACTAAATCAGTCGATGCCAAGTCCTTACTAGAGGAGTTGTACCTTCCATCATCAGCTCAGCTACATGAGATGATGATCACCATACGCAAATACCTAAATTACTTCATAAAATTTGCGGAAAACGATGTGTAGGCCTACAAAATTTGAGGGTTGCCCTCGATTTCTCCAGTATCCAATCATCATATCCTGACATGGTGACAATGGGACCACTTCAGAAGTATCTCCTTTCGAACAAAAAAAGAATTTTGAAAATCGGTCCACAATATTGGCGGAGTAATCGCGTAACAAACACACAAAAAAAAACATACCGTCGAATCGATAACCTACTTCTTTTTGAAGTCAGTTAAATTAACTAGAAATAAATTCCACTAAATTAAAATACTATAAGCAGGCAGCCCTACCGCGTCCGTGTGTACCCCGCCTGTGAAGCCGAGTTGTACCTACTGTCATAATGTTAGACTGTGGCACTGTAGTTGTTTTGTTTTTTCAAAGAAGTTTTGCAGAGCGCGTCGTCACAGCGCCCGTGGTTGTTATTGGTACTAGAGCAGAGGCATGTGAGACGCGAGGGTGAAATCTGATTTTTTCCTGGCATAATACCCACTCTTAAGATGTTCCCAGGGATGATTTCCAAGTGGCTATCTGTTAAGACGGACGGTTGTATTAGTTTGAGAGATTACTTTGTTATTATGTAAATTAAGGCCTCGCCAAGTCAGACGTCGATAGTGAGCGTAAAAGCTTAAAAGAAAATAATTTATTTGTAAGTTATGTAATAGACGACCACGACAACAGACGACGTCGTGAGACGATTTTCAGCTACTGTAGGCGCGGGCATGCGGACGGCGAGTACCTAATATGGTTTTCCACGCGCGCCTCTGCTCTTAGAAGAGAGCGCATTCTGAATTGTTGAAATGTTCTGCGGGGGGCTCTTAGAAAGCCAAAGCCTGCCGGGGTCGCGGAATTGTCTTATAAGTTAACCTTAGAACGTAATGGTCTATTGAAGGAAGACCGTGAATTTTAGTCAGTACAAGTCTGACAGTCCCTCTCGTCCTGCCCTGGGTGGGACGACGCATTTCATGATTTCACCACGCAAAAAAGGCAAAAAAGAAATTTAGGTCTGCTAAATGTGAGAATGTGTGGACTTTAATGCCTCATAGGAACCTAAAGCAGCCAATGCAAAAAAAAAAAAAATGTTATTTATTTTTCTTTTAGATCCTAAATACGTGACATTTTTGTAGTGGCAGCGAAGTAGTGTTTTGTACTGGAACACGATTTCACAAAGTGGCCTGCCTGGTTAAAGGCACAAACTAACTACCAAATGAGCCGATATATTAAATATTAAAACAGAGCCTGCATAAAGTTAAAAGGTACGAATATGTTTCATTGTTTTTTCTAGAAAAATGATCACATTGAGTTTTCTGGCCGTGGATGGAGCAAAAGAGACTGTGAGGCAGACGTGAATTAGTAAAGCAACCTGTACTTTCAGTACCCTTTTAAGAAGTATATCAGTAACCCCAAGGTCATTAGTTTCAAAAGCAGTAACAGTAACCTGTTAATATTCACGGTAACAGCGACATATCCAGCCATTACTCGTGGTCTGTGGGACCCCTGGGGGTGTTTGTGTAAAAATGGCGTTCCATTCTCGAGAACGACCATTTAATACCTAATGACTGACATATTATTTACAATTGTACTACATGTGTAATTTAGACAATGTTTGATACTTTTTTGACCTAACTTATTTTTTATTTTCTTAAAGATTAAAAGAAAGAAAATTGCGTTTATTGGCACTAAAACTAAATACATATAAAGTAATAAAGAGAGTAGGTAGCAAAAACAGAGGAAATAAAACCTAAATAAAAAATTAATGTTAAAGGGCCTCAGCTCAGCATAATGTCAGATGGCAACACAAAGTTTGCCACCTGACGCTGATTTTCAGCTGCAGCCCATCAGTCTATTATAATTATATTAGTCGCTTATAGTCTGTGTGTATGTTTTTTTTTTATAAATCGGAATGATAGGAGTCATCATTTTAACTACTTCTTTCTATAAATTATTGCCTAGGACAACTAATTTGCTAGTTGCCCTAGGCAACTAATTTATAGAAAGAAGTAGTCACAGACTAGGAATCTATTCCTGTTTCAGCGAATTAAAAAATATCCCAATCCCAATATGACCATACGAGACAATAAAATGTTTTATGTTGTCCTGTCGTAACACAACGAAAGGGACAAAAAATCTATAGGTTCAACGAAATTTTAGTTACACTTTGTAATAGATCTTCGTCACTGTGAAACGAGGACCTTTCCACCAACTATTTCCAGTAACATACATATTTTATTATGAAGATTTCCACGAACCCAACCTTGTTTTAGAACACGTTCAATCTGTACAAGAGTTTTAGAACTAATAAAAGCCTTACACGATATTTGGATATTATATTTATTTATTTATAAGAACCCCTAAAAATCCCTAAATATATCGTATGGCTGCTTTTATAAAGAAGAAGGATTTAGCACAGATAGGTCGGTACTGATCAAGGTATGTAAAAATGGTCTAAAGAAACCGGTATAATTATATGACAAGTCTTATCCTGTGTCTGTTCTTGTACAAGCGCATAAGAAAACAGTTAAAAAAAAACAAAACGTTATCTACGCCTGATGGTAAGCGAAGATTATTGTGATCGACGGTGAAACACGCTTGTCTTGAAGTAACCTAGTCGAACCCGCGATTTTAGCTAAATAAAACCTTCGGTCACCTTGTTGAACATCCCAGTGAACAAAATGAAATAAACTGAACCCGCGACGAGTACAACAGGTCCTCCCGCCCTGGGCAGACTAGACTCATTTGATGATTTTATAAGGAAAAAAAATACGTGTGGCATCGGGTACTACCGCGGTTTAGCGTATATGTATAAGTGTATGTATAAGTTGACAAAAAATGCTATGCAGTAGCATTTTTTGTCAAGTTATACATAGCATTTTATTATTTTAGACTATTTTTAATCACATCAATCAAGTGAAACGTCAAGAAAAACAAACACCATGCCGAAGTCTCATCATTGAAACGACGTGCGACGATGCAGAGTGTTAGGTTTATTTTCGTTACAGAATTTCTTGATTCGGTCGTCGCGCTCAGAGCCCGCGATAAAAGCTATGCAATAGCTTAAGAGAACCTTCCTGTCGGTACCGACACCCCGCTTCTATACGAAAGCATCCTTACCGTGTTACCGATACAGAAAATATATACGGCCATAAACCATTTTACGAGCACCTCGATCAAACATGGGTAGCCGATCCCTTAGAAATCATTTAGGAATCTCTTCATCACCCAAACATCCTCGTTGCCTACTGAGCTACTTTTTATGAGGTAAACTGGTTACGACTGACGTGAACTGAATACTTAGGGCGACTTTCACCAAAAGTTAAACATGTTTAAAATCTTATTTAATGTCAAAATTCTATTGAATTTTGACACTAAATAAAATTTTAAACATGTTTAACTTTTGGTGAAAGCCGCCCTTAATGTTGGTTCCTGGGATTGAGATAAAGAAATCTTTTCCTAGTTGTTTACTTTTTAAGAATTATAAAGTTATATTGAACGCTGTTTTAGTTAGAAATATTTGTTTGATGCGGTTCTTAACTTTACTACTATAATTAAACTATGATATTGAATATAGAAGTTTTCAATTAATCACTGGACTTTGCTTCTCAACAATCCCACTGTAAATAGCAATACAAAATTATTGAGTTGAACAGAAAATTGCATTATTTCAAAGAAGAAACGGTCTTATGTTTCGAATAGTCATTGCTTGAAGATTGATCAGATTTTTGCGTCCCACGAATTCGGTCAAATTTATGTAAAATTAAATCTAGAGTCTGGGCCTTTTTTTTTAGCGTGTTAAAATCATCAAAATTATGAGTCTTCCCACCCCGGGCAGGGCGGGAGGGACTGTCAGACTTCTACTGACTAAAATCCACGGTGTCCTTCAATAGCCCTATATGTTCCGGGGTCACGGTAAGGAAATAATACCGCGACCAGAGCCTGGGACTTGCAGGTCTTTTCACGATGTTTTCCTTCATAGTTTTTAGAACAATGATTATGAAATGAAATACAAAAAGCTCAGTTTTCGATAACACTAACAGCAATAAAAAAATGGCTCCTGAATTTCTTATTGAATTTAGCGATACTCCGGATATCGGATACTGGTGACGTCACCTTGGGAGTTATACCATCCCCGGAAGCCAGAATGGGATTCTCAGCAAACATTTTTTGAGAAAAGAAATAATGTATTACGAAAGGTACTTTTATTTTGTTTGTTCCAATGATTTGCTCTGTGCATGTATTATCCTTACCTTTTTTTTAATTAGTAATGAACCAGTCTTTAGTATTCCCACTCCTGTGATGAAAGGCCTTCTTTCCGAAAGTAGGGGTGGGCTGTTAGAGACTATACGGACCCAGTGCGGATTGGTACCTACGGGTCACAAGTTTTTCTTTTTTTGCGTGGTAAAATCATCAAATGAGTCCTCCCACCCCGGGCAGGGCGGGAGGGACTGTGAGACTGTGTACTGACTAAAATCCACGGTGTACTTCTATAGCCCTTTATGTTCCGGGGTCACTGTGAGGTAATAAAATCCCGCCACCCCGGCAGGCTTTGGCCCTCTGAGTGGGGTCCCCGTCATTTTTGCTGAAGCTCTTTGATGCTCGCGGGGAAAGGGACGCGCCGTCAACCCGGGCATGGTCCATGGTTGGACAGTGAGTTGCCCTTTATTCGCTGTCCGCATGTCCGCGCCTAAGGTGAACTCACAACCGTAAGTAAGACCAAGTTGTACTAACATCACTAGGCTAAATAAGATTTTTGAGGAAACAAAAATTCAGATGCCAGTGGGATTCGAACCCGCCGCGCCGGCCGCGTTTTCAGGATATTTGCTCTAGAAGCTTTCCATTTAGGCTACCACATTCACACTCATGAGCTGAATCTTTTATCCTCGTTTGAATGTTTCTACGACACGTCGCTTGCGTTAATGCGTTTAAAAATAATTAAATAGGCCAACAATGCTTATTTATTTATTTATGAGCACAATAGTTAGTTATTTTGATTAGTACAGTCAGCATTATAGTTGCTGAACATATTCAGTATTTCAAAATCGCTGAACACCGTATTATTACTTATTATTGCGGAGTACAGCGATTATGAAAATATGAATGTGGTCAGCAACTTTTGATGCTGACTGTACATACCTACATAGGAAAGCAAATATTTTTTTTTTTTTCAAAATATACTTTACACAATCTTTATAAGCATTTTACGTGTTTATGACATAATCAACATCAACTAATCCAACTATACAGTAGGTATTACTTAGCTTACTAAATGTTTTATTTTTATTTGTAAGCTAAATCAGAACATCCCGTACATACTCGTAGTACCAGCCTGAGTTTTCAACTGTTTATGTTAACAAGCCTGCGTTTGTAATTAAAACTTATTCTGTAGGATTTTGTGGCTTCCGTTACGAAAATAGCATGTTAACCCACATATTTTTATGTACAGGGTAATTTTGTATGCAGTGCAGATATCTTTTCCTGTGGTTCTGTTTCAGTAAAATACATTTCCCTACATCAATATCTGCCTAGCCTTTTTTCAACTATTTTTGGGCCTACTATCTAAGGGTTGGCTTCCAGTCAAACCAGATGCAGCTGAATATCAGAATATTTTATATGGAGCGACTGCCTATCGGACCCCCACAACCTAGTAACTGGGCAATACGATATTATACCCCATGGTAAGACTGGTTGTCAGACTTATAAGCTTCTGACTTTTGTCGTAAATAAATACTTAAAAAATATAGATAAATAAATTACAAAATGAGTATTTTAAATTAGGAAAAAAATCTTGCTAGGGGTTTTTTACGGTAATACAAAGTGTAGGTATTATTGTAAAAAACCCCTCTTTTGTTTTTTTTTTTTTGTTGAGATGCTTCAGTCATGTTTAAGCGAAAGGAGTAGGTATGTAAGAAACGTAGCAGATGGCGCTCTGTAGTTTCTACCTACCTCCATGGATGGGAAGAAAGCGTTAGTTTATAATGTATGTTCTACTCTGGACGAATGTTCTAACTTCTTGTTTCTGAACGACAGAAAAAAAGAAGACCATACTTGACCACACTTTGAAACATTTCCAATAGATGGCGCAACGTGTAACAGCGTTAATAAAATAATGGAATGAGAAATTCAGCTTTGAGAGTAGTGTTTACGATGGCCTAATTGGTTATAGCGTCAGGAGTACTTATCCAGAAGACGCAGGTTCGAACCCTGCTCTCAGCTGAATTTTTCGTTTCTTAAAAATACCTTTACCATACTTATCACCTTACATACTTCTTTATAACGTCAGTAAATATATATAACGGGGAGTTCGTTATCAGAGGGGTTGGGATATCGGAAATAACATTCAGAAAATCTTCGTTAACACTTTTAATTACTTGCTAACACACACTGAATACAAAATAGTCATGGATGTCCGAGATATCGCTCGATTAAAAACTTAGGAACGCGAGAAGTTTAACATGGCGGAGCAACCAAGATGTCTACCCAGCTTGCCGGACCGATTCAAAGTGTTCACTTCACTAAACTGTCCGCCCATGTGGCCTACCCCACACAGGTTAGCCAACATCTGTCAACGTCACTACCTGTCAACGTCGAATATCTGATTTAACTTCCGCACCGACATTTGACTACACTATTCGTTCGGTGTTTCCGTTGCTCCCCATGCTAACCATCTCCAAATTACGACTAATTTGACGTTCCTAAACAATCTGTCAATTCTAACTTAATAGTTACTCCAATGAGAGATAGATGGCGTTATTCTAAATTCACAATAATCAATAGAGATTCTAAATCGCGTTTATGTTTTGATTCCAGGTCAACGATAATAGATGGCGTTATTCTAAATTAACAATAATGAATAAAGATCCCAAAATTGTGTTTGTTTTGATACCGCAGCATGATAATAGATGGCGTTATTCTAAAATATTGTGCTTCTGTGTTCATTCTCCGACACGGCCATTCTGACAATCACACGTCCTCGTGTGAGACATTCGTTCTCGTGTGAGACATCACATCCTCGTGTGAGAAATCTGGAATGAGAAAAAATCTCGAACAGTAATCATTCTAACCGTTCGGCCATTCCTGACCCAAATGGAAAAGGTATTCTCATCAAATAATTACAGGGTCTAATAAAAATCAAAACAAACTATTTCTCTAAAAGCTGTCATGTCGAACAACACCCATACTCATTCAAATAATAGGAAACTCATTAAAATATTTTGCAGCGCTCATACTCTGACCTCCATCCGGCCTTCACCATCACACATTATAACCTCCATCGGTCATAAGCATGAAATCAATCGACCTCTATCCGGTCTTCAAATCATTTCGAGCCTTTATCAAAATAATTTCAAAAAGGTTTGTTCAACATGCTACTTTATTTTTCCTATAACGTTACAGATTATAAGAAAACTCTTACTATGCTAGATAATTTAAATTTTAAGTTGACTACTGCCAAACCAAAACAAAACAAACTAAAATGAAAGAATAAGGCACATAATAGACATTGGCACAAAATTAAGAAAGCATTATGACTCTGCCAAACATATCCACAGCACTTAACCAGCACCATGCATCACTTCTTACCCACAGTCACTGAAGTACTTAACCAGTACTTAACATTGTAGCGCTTAACCAGCGTTACAAATCCTATCACTTAACCAGTGATAATAATAACGCTTACCCAGCGATATTAACCCTCTAACGCTTAACCAGCGAAAGCACACATAACACCCTTAACCAGCGATTCAACAGCTAACTCTTAACTAGCGAAAGTCTACATCATTACACGCTTAACCAGCAATTTTACAGCTAACTCTTAACCAGCGAAAGCCCACATCATAACACGCTTAACCAGCGATTTAACAGCTAACGCTTAACCAGCGAAAGCCCACGTAATCCGCTTAACCAGCGATTACACTACTAACGCTTAACCAGCGATAGTCAGCACAACTCGCTTAACCAGCGATTCAACAGCTAACGCTTAGCCAGCGAAAGCCCACGTAATCCGCTTAACCAGCGATTACACTACTAACGCTTAACCAGCGATAGTCAACACAACTCGCTTAACCAGCGATTCAACGGCTAACGTTTAACCAGCGAAAGCCCACGTAATCCGCTTAACCAGCGATTACACTACTTACGCTTAACCAGCCATAGTCAACACAAATCGCTTAACCAGCGATTCAACAGCTAACGCTTAACCAGCGACAGCCAACGTAATCCGCTTAACCAGCGATTACACCACTAACGCTTAACCAGCGATAGTCAACACAACTCGCTTAACCAGCGATTCAACAGCTAACGCTTAACCAGCGAAAGCCAACGTAATCCGCTTAACCAGCGATTACACCACTAACGCTTAACCAGCGATAGTCAACACAACTCGCTTAACCAGCGATTCAACAGTTAACGCTTAACCAGAGACAGCCAAGTAAAGTTTAAGTTCAAACACTATCCATCGAAAATCCTAGAGCAGCCAAGTACCTTTGCAGTTGTACCATTACAATGCAAGAAACTAATCATCAAAAAGCAGGAATCAAATTCGTGGCCTATGGCTAACACTAGCCCCACCAACAAACTTCTGTTTGTTTCACACCGTCCATCATGAACGCACAATACACGACCTCCGCCAGTGCCACCCGCACACCGCGCATCCATGGACACCACCGGGATGTCAATCAGATAAGGACTACGGCTACGAAACAGCTACTGGTACGGTCTGACCAGCCGAAATAAGATTCCACACTTATCATCAAACTCAAAATGGTACTTAACCCTCAGGCATTCTCTGCAATCGATCAAGTGCCCGCTACAATCAGGCAACACATGAAATCAAATCTCAATACTAGGTTTAAACTAGGGGTACAGACTTTAATAAAGAACACAAGGCACCAGAGTCGTAAACAAAATGAAAATTGCTCACCGGATAGGTTCCCAGTCAACGCGCTCAGGAGGCACAGGTCAACCCTCTCCTCATTAACAGGCTTCAACGTCCCGGAGTCGGCGCCGCTCCTCTCTCCGCGCCGTGGCAGTGGAAGCAGGCGACCCCGGATGCATGAAACCTCGCAGTTGTTGCCATTGCTGCGGTTGTAGTGCTTCAAAGTATCCTGTTTCACATCTTTGCGGTAGCAGTGCACGGATTAATGACCCGGCTTGCGGCAGGCAAAACACTTCAGAGGCTTCACAACACTATTCGCTTCGCTGCAGCTCTTGTTGTAGCTAGCCACGTGTCTTGCAATAAAAAGTCGCTTGAAATCAGTCCACTTTATCCCAGGAAACGACACGGTAGGCAGCCAGGTAGAATCTCCTCCCTTCAAGGCGCGGCTTACAGCGACCATAAGCGGGACACCCGCCATGTTGATCTTGGTCCGAAAGCACATCACTGTAGTGGTCACCCAACCACGTGCATCCACATTTTGTTTCTCAGGATTGAAATCCGGTAAACGAAGGCCATGTGATAACGTGGTAGGTATTTTCACGGCAAGAATCAGTATCAGAAAATTGAGGTTCTGTTTTTCCAACAAACGCATCCATTTTTCGTTTTTAGCGTTTTTATTTCGAACACGTGGGTCGTCGTGGTCCAATCCCACTTCTGATAACGGGGAGTTCGTTATCACATGGGTTGGGATATCGGAAATAACATTCAGAAAATCTTCGTTAACACTTTTAATTACTTGCTAACACACACTGAATACAAAATAGTCATGGATGTCCGAGATATCGCTCGATTAAAAACTTAGGAACGCGAGAAGTTTAACATGGCGGAGCAACCAAGATGTCTACCCAGCTTGCCGGACCGATTCAAAGTGTTCACTTCACTAAACTGTCCGCCCATGTGGCCTACCCCACACAGGTTAGCCAACATCTGTCAACGTCACTACCTGTCAACGTCGAATATCTGATTTAACTTCCGCACCGACATTTGACTACACTATTCGTTCGGTGTTTCCGTTGCTCCCCATGCTAACCATCTCCAAATTACGACTAATTTGACGTTCCTAAACAATCTGTCAATTCTAACTTAATAGTTACTCCAATGAGAGATAGATGGCGTTATTCTAAATTCACAATAATCAATAGAGATTCTAAATCGCGTTTATGTTTTGATTCCAGGTCAACGATAATAGATGGCGTTATTCTAAATTAACAATAATGAATAAAGATCCCAAAATTGTGTTTGTTTTGATACCGCAGCATGATAATAGATGGCGTTATTCTAAAATATTGTGCTTCTGTGTTCATTCTCCGACATATATACGCGCTCACTGCTTATCTTTTTGCAGACGATAGTCTGTATTACTTGAGCACAATAAGTACGGTTTGCTGTACACAGTTAAATTACTCAAGGACGTGATCCTGTAACGTAAACACACTTCTGTAACGTTTGATGTTTTACACACGAGCGATTAGGATGGACAGCAAAATCGTAAAACCTGTTTTAACTATATCCACCTTTTTTTTCTCTTTTTTTTTTAACGTGGTAAAATCATCAAATGAGTCCTCCAAACCCGGGCAGGGCGGGAGGGACTGTCAGACTTTTACTGACTAAAATCCACGGTGTCCTTCAATAGCCCTTTCTGTTCCGGGGTCACGGTAAGGAAATAATCCCGCGACCAACTACATTTATATTCACCATAAGGGGATTTTAAGAAACAGGGCTGCTGTAGTTCATTTGAAAGTATGGATGGATGCATAATGGTTAGGATTATCGAGACTTTTAATTACTTATTTACTTTTAATTAGAATTGCTGTGTCATCAGCTGAAGAACCTACAATGTAAACACAGTTTATCGAAAATAGTGTCCTTTGAACTGTCAAACACCTTCATGATAACACCATCATCATCTGCCTAGTCTTTTCTCAACTATATTGGGGTCGGCTTCCAGTCAAACCACATTCAGCTGGATACCAGTATTTTATAAGGAGCGACTGCCTGCCGGACCTCCACAACCCAGTTACTGGGTAATACGATACCCCATGGTAAGACTGGTTGTCAGATTTTAGAGCTTCTGACTAACAGTTAAGACTGTCAAAGATCTACAAATGACAGCCGGAACCAACGGCTTTACGTGCTTTCCGAGGCACAGAGGAAACTCGCTATGATAGATGGTCACCCATCCACAGACTAACCTCGGCAAGCGCGGCTTAGCCCAGCCTGTGTGGCCGTGATTATTTAGCCACGGGCTCCTCCGTCATGGTAAGACCATCATGATATAAAAAAATGCTAATCATACTACATCACGGTGTGTCCCGTAACTGCCTAGATTATTACCTAGCTATTGTGTCTACATCGTCCACGATCATAGCTCTCTCCACTAGATTGCCTATAAACAGTAGATAAAGTGTTGTTACAAGGAGAAGCAATTAGTATTGTGTTACAATGTCTTGTAGGTCAGCATCATCCTGCTAAATATTATACATAGAGTTTTTACCGCAAACGTCCAAAATATCCAGTAATATATTAAGCTGTTTGAGGTCCTCAGCAATCGCAGTAGCAGCGCGAGATGAGCTAAGTCAAGTGCATAAGATACAAATTCACCAACTTCTAATGTTGCACCGACATAATAAGCGAACTCTTGCAGAACACAGAGCCTATGCGTACCACGTTTATTAAACGCGCCGATCGATACAGCGCGTTTTAGAAACGCGCTGCACCGGCGCGTCGACGGCGCGTTTTCATCAGAGCAGTTTGTTGTCATTTGTTCTAGGCTACGTCTGACTTGCATGCGTATCGCGTCTGCATCGCGTCAAAAACGTGGTGTGCATAGACTATAAAGGTATTGTCAAACAGACAGGCGTGGCGAACACGGAACGCGTTTTTGTTTGTAATGTATGGAATTGTTTGAAGCCAGTCTCATAGACTATCGGATCGCTTTCGCTTTTCTCTGTGACTGGATTCAAACAATTCCATACATTAAAAATTAAAACGCTTTGGATCGCATTCGCTTCGCCTGTCTGTTTGACAATAGCTTAAGTGCGAATTCGCAGGAAAAGTTACAAAGAACATAATAGAAATACACCACTATTTCAAAATATACAAGTAATTTGATTATAATTAATCAGAATTATATCACAAATTCAGTCATGGAAATTAGCTTGATCGCTATTCAACAAAACATTATCAGCCAAACGCTAAACGCACCACAAATTCGCTCGAAAATCTACAAATCAATTTGAAACGAGAATATCTGACGATACCATCAATCACCATTCTAATGATTCGTCCTGATTTCTGCAACTCTTCAAATGATTATAGTCTATATTAATCATTGCTTTAAGTATTCACTTTGCCAGTCAAATACTTACTTAATACGCAGGTGTTAGGGTTGGATTTTGAGTGCGTGTTTCCATCCCTGTAGGCAATTCATTTATAACTATTTGCTCACCGCAATGAGAAACATTAATAGTTCTGTGCTGATGAAGGCTTTGTAGCAGCTTTGGAAACAGTTAAGTTGATATTTACTGCTTAAAAGGGTTTTTATTATCTCCACTAGACTTTATTAATGGATTCTTAAGCATCAGGTAGCGGATTTAAAAACTAGCTTCATTTGTGAAATTTGACTTTTATCACTTGCTTCTTTTTTAGGTGTGGTAGTATCAGTAATCAGTCTTAAAACAAGAGGAATTCATAGTATTCACACTTTTCACACTTTTTAATTTCGGGACTAAGCTAACCGTAAACCCGGAACATAAAGGGCTATTGAAGAACACCGTGGATTTTAGTCAGTCTGACAACTCCCGCCCTGCCCGGGCGACTTATTTTTGATGATCTCACCACGGAAAAAAAAAGCTACTCGGGCATAACCTTTTCTGTGCTACGGCGTAGCCCTTTCCGTGCTACGGCGTAGCGCTACTACGTGAGTTCACGTAGGCGTCAACTTTGCTGACAAAAAAGTACAAACATTGCTTCGGTGGCGTATTTATTGTTTTCCGTTTGTTGCCTTGTGATTTATTGTACTAACTACTACACAATAATTATCTGAATAATCTTACATATTTATACACCTTGGTGGAGTGTAAAAGAAATTCTTGTAGTACTACCGGATCGCGTGGTAAGTAAATTTTTAATTGACTTCAAAAAAGAGGTGGTTCTCAATTCGGTTGTTTTTTTTATTATTTGTGTACACCGATTACTCCGAGGTTTCTGGTATGAGTTGAGTGATTTTATTTTTATTCAATGCCCTATAACCTGCTATAAAATTTTATTCCGTCAGTCTGTTCTTTTTTTTAAAAAAAAAACTTGACTGAATTGTCATTATAATATATAAAGATAAAAAATTACTAATTTCCTATTTTATTTCCTTATCGTGTGTTTACTTATTACTCATTGTTCGTAGGTAAGTTTATTTTTGTATAACCGCTGTGTTAAGCAACTTAACAACTTCTCCACTTAATCCCGCAGTTATTTTAACTGGTAAACAGTGTAACTGTAAGTACAGTCTGTTACAGATATGTATGCACGTTTAGGCTGGTCAAATTGCCGGCTATAACTCAGTGGAACAGTGCGGTCGGCTGATATTGCCCGGTGTTGCTCGAGCGCGGATGTACGAATATTATTGAGAGAAATAGATGGAGTTGTTGGGAAAAAATACAGGTCTGTTTCAACAAAACTGGGTTTTGTATTTTACACGGGTTACTTTTTAGGGCACTTGTACACATTGCCACCGCCGCGCCGCGCCGCGCCGCGTAGTTGTGTATACCTTCGCAACTGCGCCGCCCGCCACCGCACCGTTTCCACTCCACTGCCGTCGAGAATCAAACACTAGCTATAGGAGGAGCGGCGGTGGAGCGGTGGCAGAGCGGTGGCGGCGTGGTGGCGGAGTGGTGGCGGAGCGGTGGCGGAGCGATGGTGGCGTGGCGACGGCGTCGTGTCCAGGAGCCCCTGTATTCAAAACGTTTTCTAATAAAATGTTTTTTAATTATACAAAGTTTCTTTCTGTTTCAGTTGAAAGGCATCATTACAAAACCTGTTAAGCCGCTTTTGAAATTGTCGTATAAGTCAATACCAGTAAGTAATGGATGGCCACTATAAAATAGAATAATAACTACAATTTGTTCCGTGCTAAAATCGAACCCGTGACACGCAGTGAAACAGTGGATCGATCGACCACTGCACCAACCGTGCCTAAAACTGTTCTTAGAAGACTAACTTCCTGGGCCTTCCTTTCACGATGATTCAAAACAGACATACGAGTGTGGCACATGAAACTTCAAAAGCCTTATACTGATTAAAATCCACGGTGTCCTTCAAACGTCCTTTACGTTCCGGGGTCACCCCCGGAAGTCGACCCCGAGTGGCGTACTGACATGCTACACTAACAAACATCCATCCATCCGATATCACTTAGATCATAAAGTTTTCAACCAAGAATAAATTATTAGTTTTATTATTTTTTTTTTAAAACAAGTATAACCGTTTTATTTATTTTGTGATTTGATTCACAAAATAAATAAATTCTCAGCTAGCACCATTGTTCCTCATAACTCCGTGCCGTTTCACGTAATGGCCGTATTATCGCCTGATAAACATGGTTTACTGAACGTTGACCGTGTTGCTCGCTATTAGGTCTTGTGTGTAAGGTCTAGGATAATGAGCCGTTTGTGAAGAAGATTGAATGTATGAATGAGTGAACGAATGTAGTGTGTCACCGCTTAATTGCGAGGATTCTGTATTTCCTGACAGCTACAACCTTGGAGTCTTTACATCAAGAGTGAACAGTTTACTTCTAGACAAAAGTGCTTCACCGTCGACCATAACTTCGCTTACCATCAAGCGAGATACTGGTCAAACGCGAGTTTATAGTTAAAGTAAAAAGAGATTAGTTTTTCTAATTTTTATTTTTATGCAAACTTGAAAATTAACCCGATGATTTTTTCCCATCGACCCCTTTATATTATTACAGAATAGTCGATCTTAATTAATTATTAAGAATAATTAAAGCAAGGGGAAGGTAATTTAATTAATTATTTAATAGTCGTTTTATTAATTATTTAAATTACCTTCCCAAAAATTACTACTAAGCTTAGTAAAACAACAACATGAAACGCTGACCCCGAACCAAAAATGTCATCGCATTATGAATCGACCAATTACGAGGGGCGTGTATTGCTCGTTTTGCTTTCACGCATAATTGTTATAAATAATATCATTAATTAACTATCGCCTAAATTAATTAGTTATGATTGCCCTCTGGTCTCTTATAATATTTATGCATAATGATGTTATAACGTGATTCTATTTGTCTGTCTGTTTCGTAATGGACTCATTTAGACGATGCATGAACTCGAACGCGAGTTGCGTTACATTGCGTAATTTATAGGTAGAACAAATTCAGTTAATGAAACAAATGCCGCAATGTAGTGAAACTCGCATACGAGTTCTTGCTCCATCTAAATGGCGCTTAAGACAGATGGATCATGTCATTATTTTTTTTTTTTTTTTTAGCGTGGTAAAATCATCAAATGAGTCCTCCGACCCCGGGCAGGGCGGGAGGGACTGTCAGACTTCTACTGACTAAAATCCACGGTGTCCTTCATAGCCTGTTAAGTTCCGGGGTTACGGTAAGGGAATAATCCCGCGACCCCGGCAGGCTTTGGCCCTCTGAGAGGGGGGCCCCGTCATTATGCTGACGCTCTTTGAGGCGCGCGTGGGACACAACGCGCCGTCGACCCATGGATCATGTCATAGGTAGAAAGATTGGTAAAAAACCTTGGAGTTGCTGGAGAGTCCCAGTGTCTGCCTATTCAATGACTTCATCATCATCATCAGCTTATAATGTTCCCACTGCTGGAACACAGGCCTCCTCTCTGTGAGAGGGAGAATTAGATGACGTACTTTGTTTTTTTTTTTACTTATACTTGAGCATTCACTTGGAATAAGCATTTTTGGAAATGTTACATTACATAAAATCAACTGAGGGCGTTTCTCGAGCGTTCTAACAAGTGTCTGTTGCCTTTTTCAGAGCCAATCGTCAAGATTGATATTTTCATGAAAGAACCATTTTTGTCGTTTGTAGACTAGAGCGTATGCTAGAAAAAGATCGAAATGCTCATATTGATGTTTGGCTTTAAGCTTTGCTCTGAGCCTGTAGCCAAACGGCAAGTGACAATCGTTAACGTTCAGCAGTCGCTAATACAATGTCAACTTTAAACCCCGTCCCATAAAGATGAAAATCTAGTAGAGAGTGCTGAGCGATAGCGAAAGAAACAAACGAAAACGATCTGTAATCTTTGATAGATTTTCAACTTTATGCAATGGGGTATAAAGTTGAAAATGAATTAGCGACTGCTGAACGTTAGCGAATGTGTCGCTTGCCATTTGGCTATAGGGCCTGTTGATTGTTCTGTTCGACAAAATCATTAAGCGATGAATGCTCGATGTTGTGATATGTTACAACATAATTAAATCTACCAGCACTTTTAAAGTATGGTCATAAGTTAATCCCCAATATCCAAGCAGGCAAAACCGCGAATAAAACCTTAATTCAAATTAATTACTAAATTCTATTTTGTATCCCGCATACCAAATACTCGTGGTCGCAAATTGATTGAAGTATTTCAACTGATTTGATTTTAAAGTAAATGTTTGAAACTAATAATGATCAATATCAAATTTCAATTATTATCAGGAAATTAGTGATTTCTGTCTGCGGTAGAATCATAGGCATATCACATATTTTACACACATAAAATAATGTAGGTTTGAGTTATAAGGTTTTTGGAACGAAGTTACTTATTGCGCGTTGTGAAAGGCTAGACGGAAAAAATTCTTACGAAAAGTTGTCACGACACTTTTTAAAATGGTGCTAAAGCTCAAAGAGTGGAGTGGAGTGGAGTGGAGCGGAGCAGAGCTGAGTGGAGTGGAGTGGAGTCGCGACGATTATTTTTGATGAGTGTATACAGCAACTTCGTTCTATCCAGGTGTCCCTTGACACCTCTCAAGTTTTTTTTTGCTGCTTTTTTGCTTAAATCTATCACAAAGGCTGCCACACTTTATGTAATTATCAAGAGTCATTCGACACAATACAATATCAAAATATTTCCTAGATAGGTACTGCTAAAATACAAAACTCGATAAACAAAGGTTCAAGGATTTACTACAAAGACCTTAGCACAATTCCGTAATACCTACAGCGCTCTTAAAGTATATAAAATGAAAAAAAATGTTGGTGTCAAGAAAAAGCACTATCAAGACCAAATTGCTCAGTTCTTTCGAAATTATTTCAGCATTGAAAGGCTGCGTATTGACAATTTTTAGACAACATAATGAAATTTAATATCAAATACGTATTGCACAAAACAAAGATTAATTACCAATTTCATTTTGAATTGTAGTTGTTGTTCAATCAAAACCTAATGCTGATGAAGCTCAAGTTGAACTGTGATGCTGCCAGTCGACTGACATATACGGTGATTATTGTTTGGAAAACGAATGAAAAAGAACCTACTCTCATGTACGAACGAAGATTTTTTCCGACTTTACGTCACAAAAACGTTTACACAGTTGTGGTAGACCCTCATACCAACTTAAATATCAAACATCTAAACAAGAACATACAAGACAAGACATTAAACCGATACAAATCAACAGTCTTACAACTTCCCTTGTCCCAAAATCCACGGCGCCTCGTTTAATTACTATTAAACACAGTTTAAACCTCGGTAAACAGCGGTACTCATCAAAGACGATCTGAGCATTAACTAGCGGACAACGGAACATGGTGCGACTTGTCTGTCGTTATATTTCACGGGAACATAACCGGATGAAGCGACTTAAGGGCACACAGCAGTTAGTTATATAATATACAGAAAATTTCATAACATTTATTTTCTAAGTTATTTTTACATTTAAGGGAATATAAAAATAACCAATGGCAAGGCCTGCCGGGTTCGCGGGAGTCACGAATTACCGTAACCCTGGAACGTAGAGGGCTGTTGAAGGACACCGTGGATTTTAGTCAGTACGGGTCTGACAGTCCCTCCCGCCCTGCCCGCGGAGAGAGGGTTCATTTGAAGACTACACGACAAAAAAAAAATACATAATGTTACAAAGTTTTGAAAAAGCAATTTGACAGCAACAATAAATAACAAATTAAATAAGTTCGTCAGTTAGTTTCGAAAAGTAGAGGATACGTATTTTTTTTTCGATAAACCAGTGCATAATTACAAATACAATGCATCAAACTTCGAGAGTGGAGGGGCTTGTGACGTCAGACGCAAGTAAAGAATGCACTTGTTTGTGAGGTTTTGCCAAAATTATCAAAGTGTCAAAAGGGCAAGTGGTAAGTTCGTCAATATTAGTTTATAAAGAAAGAAAGAAAGAAAAGAAAATAACATTAATTGGTACACGTTTACGTAACAACGTACCAGGGTGATTATTTAACTGAGTTTAAATATTTTCAAACGCATCCTCTGTGACAACAGAAATTCACAGTGTGCCAGCATTAAAAAGTCATTTAATTACTAAACATTCTCATATCAGACCCCTTGTAGTCGATAATCCGTTTTATCTAAGCGTCTGGGACCCCAGCGTTATGTAATATCGGCCAAGTCATCCCTACTAGGTACTTATCGTTTCAGGGGTCACGAACAGAGGGCATCGACCCTTCTATGTGGTCGTTGACTTATGACATCAGGGATCGTTAGGTTTGGAGGAAAAGATAATGGAAAGATGTAATATAATGTCTTAGTGAGATTACACTGAGTCTTTTATTTTTGGTAAGAAACCATTCAGAGTTTCCTCCCGCTATTGATAAAATCTAAGGACTATCAGACTAGAACTGTCAATTATTTGTCGTGTTTCAGAAAATTTAGCTTTTACCACACTGCGCAAAAAAGAGGGTTTTTTTTGGCAAAAAGTACCCCTTATGATTTAGTTTTGTTGAGATAGGCACTCAGTACCTAGTTTTTGGTTGCTATTATAAATGAAAAATCTTCTCTAAATATATTTATGGTTTTAGAAAAAAACACGAGTTTATTTGCAATCAACGCTTTCTGGTACCGATGCAGAATATACCCCAGATGCAGACTGTTGTGGCAGGAAGATGGCATATCTATAAACTTTTTCTTAAAGCGTACTCGTGTAGTCTTTCTTTTATAGGTATCATTCAACTTTTCACAACATCGAAATTTTTTGTAACTAATTTGGGTTAAAAATGCTCTAGAAGAAGAGGCCTGTCTTCCTTCTAGCACATTTGTGGTCTTCTTATAGACTTTAGATAAACTTCTGCCTCTGTGGTATCACAGGAATAATTTAACGTAATTTTCAGTCTTTAGTGATATAACTTTGCAAACCCTACCTAAATAGTCATCAATCTAGATTAAAACTTATCGAAAGCCGAAATTGATTCCCAAACTTTACCTTCCCGATTAAAGTGAGAATCGATACTCATCATCTTATTCATTCCGTTTATCACAAACAATGAATCCTGTATTGTATGGCTGGTATCCGCAATTACACGTCATAAGTGCGAATTTTGGGTGCAACAATGACCCTAATGTCGCACCTATACCTTTGAAGTTTAAAACTATTATTCAGTGCATTTTAGATAGTATTATGATATCAGCTGTTATTAGCATGGGATTTATTTAAACTACGTCTCGCGATTGTAATAGATCACGTAGTTGGATGTACGAGTATGTACTTACTAAATACAAAAATAAAAACTACACAATAATATCGCCTTTCAAGTTTTCGGTCACATACCATCAGTTACAAAATATACGCCAATAATACATAAAAAAACCTGACATCAGGTCAATGATCTCCAGTTTTACGCTCACATCATTCTGCTCTGATTTACGAGACTGTTATCAAAAACCCTTCCATGATTATCCCATCATTTTACCTGACGTAAACATTTTACAAGTACGATAACAAAAAATGGGGCTCTCATTTCAAGCGAAAAATATTGATTGAGTGTTTAAAAACCTTCATAAATAAAGAACGTTCATTATTGATAGCATCACGGTTAAAGTGATGAGTATCAGCACTGTCAAAATGGATTAACATAAAATCAATATGGCAGCCGCATACGAGCTAATTTGACGTGCGGACGCTGCAGTATATTAGCAATTAGCTCGTTGATTGGTATTGGTACATAATTATTACGTAGAGGGTAAAACAATTGAACATAAGTATTATTATGTAAGTTTCCATCGAATAAGTCCCACTTGCAGAAACCCGAGTTATTTTTTAAACTCAAAGTTTGTTGCCAACACGAAGTTAAATTGACAGATATTGTATGACAAACTGTCAATTTAAACATGTGTTAGCAAATAACTCTGAGTTAAAAGATAACCCGGGTTTCTGCAAGCGGGCCTAAGGAATCCAAAAATATGTATACCAACTTGTTAATTGATACAATCTTTTTCTAATTCCTAGTATGAATCCTAAGTTTTGTGAGAGTAAAAAATTTTAAAAGAAAAATATATTTTCGTACAAGAATTGTAACTAGGAAGATGTGGCTTAGGCCGCTATCACACTGGCGTTTTACGTGGGTTGACGTCAACGATGCGTCTCATAATACCATGGGATAGCGGCCTTAGGTGTGGTTTAAGCGATTTTTAAAATAATGTTGTCCTTTACAACTGAGCCACCAAATCTCCTGCTGATAATCACACGGTACAACCTTTTTAAAAATTCTAAAAGTGAACAATAAAAACAACATACAATTTTTAACGCAAACCTAGTTCTTTTATCGTACCACACTGCAAACGAGTTAGTCCGAATTTCAGGAATTTTTCACAGATGTTTTAACATTGTTTCCAGAAAAAAGTTAACTGAAACATCCATCCGGAGTCACAAGGCAGCTGCTAAAATATTTCAGCTTTAACTTCATTTTCTGGAAAAAAAATAGCCAGTGTAATTTTTTTTTAATATGGAAAGTTTTTCTAGTCTGACTTTGTGAATGTGGTAACAGTATAATAGGTCAAAAGGAAAAAAGTAAAACAAGTAAAACTTGAAGCCCTTTTTATCAATTTTTATACAATTTTTTAATTAGACATTCGGAATATTTATTCTCAAATCCTCAAAATTTTAAACGTTGAAGTCAGAACCATTATCCTTAAAGCCTTTTAAGCAACGTTTTAAAATAAGGAGTGAGACATCAAAAGCTCTCAGTTAAACAACAATGCTTACTTTTTGACTATGCACTAAATTCGAACCCCTACAATAATTTTCGTACAAAATCGTCTGTACCGTTGTGACAGCTTCCAGAGTGACGTCATAAATTTTCCTTTTTGCCAATTCTGGCACGGAACACTAAAAAAGGCCAGTTTCATCCAACCATACATCGTCCAGAGAAATTCGAACGTCAAAATATCACATCGACGCTCGAAACAGCTACTATATCCGCTTTATATACGACCTCCATCCACCACTGATTTCCGTACGAGGTAAATCTGAAAGCGTATAGAGATATTCACGAAATAAGCCAACATAGCATTGGTTAGCTTTGAACTGAGTTCAGATATTAATAACTGTATCTGCAAAGTCGAATTATATGTTTGAAAATGTTTTTGTAAATGTGTGTAAACATACCTAATAAAATATAAACTTTCTGAAAAAATAACAAAAAACACACAACGGTTTTCTGGGGGTATGGAAAGACTATGAGAAATAATTAACATAGGTAATTCATATTTATGAAAAACATAACTTATTATTATTTAGTTAATTATAACACATTTCCAAAATTAAAGTCACTCTCTGCCTCTTCCTGCGTGCCCGAGTTTGTCTTTTAATGTACGCGTCAAACAATTTATTGCAGATTTTGACCACCAAGTGTATAACGTTCATTAGTGTGTTATCAATCATTATACGAAGATGCCTGAGTGTTTTTCAAGCCATAAAAACATGTGCGAAATAGAAACGAGGGGCTAGTTCTATTCAAAATACAACTCAAACAGCTAAATAGAAACTAACTTCAAATCATAGATAGTATAACCGCAGTGGAAGCAATTTTAAAACACTTTTAGGAATCAGCAATTTAGTCGTTCAAACTCCGTGGATGCGAAGTTTTCGCTTTATGGTATTACGCTTACACCGAACTGTTACAAGAAGGTTTGAACGTTACTAGAAACCTCACTTTGTTTGCTGTCAAACACATTTTACTTTGAAGACTGTGTACGACAGTACTAAGAAACGGAAATAATTTAATGGTCTTGTCGACGAATAGTCCACTGATGAATCAATAATCGGTGAACCGTTGCTGAATAAAGCGAAGTAATAATATTATTAACGTACACTCCAAAAAAAAGTTTAAATTGGTAATAACTGTTCAATTTTTGTTTTAGCGTGGTTAAATCATCAAATGAGTTATCCCACCCAGAGCAGGGACTGTCAGACACGTACTAACTAAAATGCACGGTTTTGGTCACCGCGGTTTCCTTCGATAGCCTTTTATTTTCCAGGCTCACAGTAATTCGATAAGTCCCGCGACCCTGTCAGGCTTTGGCCCTCTAGAGGGGGCCCCGTAATTAAGCTGACACTCTTTGACGCGCGCGTGGAACACAACGCGCCGTTGATCCGGGCATGGTCAATATAATTATCAAAATACTTGTTCACTTGTTACAAAATAGTACCTTTTATTTTAAATGATGTTTAAGCTTGTCAAAAATACACTAAGATAAATGATATAATATAAGTGGTTTTGAATTCGAAAATCGACGTGTTCAGTTATAATATTACGACATTACGTTTATATCGCGCACTCGTGTTCAGGGCTCCTGGTATTATTGTACCCGGTGAAATATGTTACGCTTCGGTGTAAAACATTCCTTTATGTAAAAGCAGTCATAACACACGATTCAATTCCGTTTGAATCCTATCATAAGCGATTGTGTTTACATTTCAACCTAAAAAGTAATAATACGAGAATGTTCTGGTTCGCGGTAGCACCAATTTTAAGCTTTACCGTTTCTGAACGTTTTAGGAATAAATTGAAGGTTTTGTGAAATTTCCAGTTATAAGAATTGGTTAATATTGTAGGAATTAAAGGAGTATTTTAAAACCTTTACTAGAAGTTTGGCATTTTAATAAAATTTACTAAAATGTCCATTAAGCTTGAAATCCCTGAAGAGTAGAGTAGAGTAGAGTAGAGGTAATAACGAAACCTTTTTCTTCAACAATAATTAAGGATCATGGAGACGAGCATAAACCGGCCACAGATCTAGGGACGGGATACTATTGAGTCTTATCATGTCACATGTCACAGATTTGAATATTTTTTTTTGGTCACGGGACTAGCGAATTACCGTGACTCCGGATCGCAAAGGGCTACTGAAGGACACCGTGGATTTTAGTCAGTACAAGTCTGGCAGTCCTTCCCACCCTACCCTGGGTGGGAGAACTCATTTGATGATTTTACCATAAAAAATAACTACTAAAGACATTGCTACTTACGTTTGGGTATAACTTGAAATGAATGCTATAATAATAATATTGCAGTAGTTTTCAGCAAGGAAACTCGTAAAACTTAAGAGAAGTAAGCAAAACAACCAATTTATCTTTCACATAGAAACCATGGTACATGAAATGTAAATAGAGACAGCAGTCCTGACTACATTTCCGTCACCCACAATAACAGTAAATAAGCCTGAATGTACCAACACGACTATAATATAAAGACAGTAAACGTTACACCCTTTTCACGACTTGATACGATGCGACTTACCGCGCAATATTGAACACATTTTCAAGATTGTTGTCTCAGCCAAGACGTCCGAAGTTGTGGTTTCGAACCCAGCCAGGTGCATTAGTTTGTGTAATTTATTTCATAAACACTGCTCTCAAAACGGTGAACGAGAACATCATAAGAAAATACTGAACCTACGTTACGCTATAAACAAACATGGAACGCTACAGAGCGAGGTAACGCCGCAAGATGTCGTTTTTTTTCGTGCATGCAGCCAGCTATCGAATTATAAGACGTTATCACGTCAACAGGAGACAAAAAAAAAAACCACCAAGACTCGAAACAAAATACTTGTAGAACATACAATATTTTTTCTATGTGGGGATCGAACCATCGAACCCGCGACATGCTGCACAGCTGAGTCGATTGCTCAGCCACTACGCCACAGGTTTGATGTTACGTCAATAATTTCGATATTCCGCGAACACATCCCAATTTGATAACTTCAAGTCATGTTCGCCGTTTATTTTAAAGACCTGTGGGAATCGGATTTCGTTCAGCTCAGTAACGGTTATGTCTTACAGGAATAGCTGGTAACTTTGATCGAATGTAGGTTAATGAGATTACTGGTTGATGCAAGGGTTTTTAGGTTTTTGAGGTTTACAGCGGCTTCGGCAGCGTGTAATTCGAAAATTTATAGTGAGAATAGCATTACTATACAGATTAATATCATCATAATTATGAATCCTCCCACCCATTATTGTCAGACTCGTACTGACTAAAATCCAAGGTGTTGTTCACTAAAATCCAAGGAGTCCTTCAATAGCCCTTTACGTTCCAGGGTCAGGGTAATTTGATAAGTCCCGCTACCCCGGATAGAAATTAATATAGATAAAAAAATTTGACCCACACTAGAATTTTCTCCTGTATCGTGAGTTCGTTTCCAAGTTAAGCTCTCACACACATATACAAAAACCCAGACTCGGAATAACTAGGTTATTGTAGATGATGCAAATTCTTGAACCCTTGTATATTAAAAGTTTGGGAACAGTTCATTAACAAAACTAGACAAAAATATTCAAATTAGATAGAGTAGGTACCCAAAAAATAATAAATACTAATGCCCGTGGCCCGCAAGAAGTCCTTGAAATTTCTAATCTTATAATCTGCATAAATTGTCATGGACAGTCAGCAACATAGATACCTACGCAGGCAGCATCTTTTTAACAGTTTTTCTGTAATTATTATTATATCCAATGTTACAACACAAAATTGGAATGCTATTTAAAATTTCCCGAAGCCTTTTTTTTTAGCGTGGTAAAATCATCAAATAAGTCCTCCTGCCCAAGGCGGGACAGGGAGGACTGTCAGACTTGTACTGACTAAAATCCACGGTGTTCCTTCAATAAGACTTTATGTACCAGTCGGTAACCTAGCTCTGGCCCTCTTAGGGCCCGTCAGATTGCTGGCAGCTCTTTGAAGCGCGAATGGAACACAACGCGCCGTCGAACCGGGCATGGTCCATGATCTGACGGCGAGTCACCCATTAATCGCCGCCCGCATGCCCGCGCCTGTGGTGGCCGGAGATGGATGTCTTGCGAACTTCCCGAGGCCTTAGCGCAAGTTTTCCGTATTATACCAATAAATGTACTTGAAATATGGTATGGTGTTTATTATATGGACAAACAAAAAGCGCCTTTAATGTATAAATGATTAACTATTTCTTAAACAAATTAACGTCAAAGTTCCCGTTTACTTTATGGCACAAAAACCTCGAGCCTCTGGTTGCAAACCTAATTATTTTGCTGATTGTACATAAGCTTGCAAGTGTCTATTTGTTCATAATTATGTCAATTAACGTCTATTTATGTTTAACGAGGTTTACATACTAATGCCACAGCTACCTTGACGTAATCAGCGATTTAATCAACGCTTGGGTAATTATCTAACAGAGATCAAGACTCGTACCATTGTCGTAGTTGGCCTTTAGAATCTGTTGTAATTCATCATCATCATCATCAGCCTATTAATGTTCCCACTGCTGGGACACAGGCCTCCTCTCTGTGAGAGGGGGTGGGCCATAATCCACCACGCGGGCCCAGTGCGGATTGGTGGATGTCACATGTCTTCGAATTTTTGGTTCTAGGACATGCCGGTTTCCTCACGATGTTTTCCTTCACCGTTTTGAGAGCAGTGGTGATGAAATAAATTACACAAAGTAATGCACCTGCCGGGATTCGAACCCACGACCTACAACTCGTAAGTTGGGGCCGATACCACAGGGCCACCACTGCTCTCCTCTCTCTGTTGTAATTAACTGGAACAAATAGCCATTGACCTGAGGTCCTAGTATGAGTTTTCGCATTTTTATAACGTACGCTTGGCGCTCTCTCAGTTAGAGAAAATAATAATATAAAAATGCAAAATATTCAATAGTAATTAAATTAAAAATATCCAATAAGAATTTTCAATTCAAAATAATAACAAAGTTAGTCAGGAATCTTTGAAAAGGACAATGGCCAGTTTGGACTAGGAAATTGCACCTAGATGAGACTTTCACCAATATGTAACGCATTATTAATCTAATTATCGGATACCATCAGTTTATTTTTAAAAGCTGGGTAAATAATTTTATCTATTTTTTAATAATTACTACTTTAATTAAGTGAACACAGCTTTAAATATCTAACTTTGAACGCATCCGTAATTCTTTACGTTACTATTCTCGGTGCGTTTTAGCATGGTGCGGGTGACAGATTCAATAACATTTCGTTTCACTCTTCGAAAGTCGCAGCGATTTACAAATTACGACTTAGTACATCAGCTGGAGCACATTCGTAATATACTATTAATTTAAACTCAACCGGAATGTTTTAGTCCTTTGTAATCCTCCATTTAGACAACTGTCACCCGCACCATGCTATAACGCGCAGACTATAGAGACTTCCATCCTTTTTCTTAAGCCTTAGTCGATTTTTTTCATAATCGATTAAACGAAACGAAATAAATCCCAGGCAATGTAAACCGTATAAACTCTCGTTGAATAGTGAACTAATCTCAGCCATTAATAGGATATGATGCTAGTTCATCGTAAATATATTAATTTTTTATTTAATTAAGCCATTAATTAAATTAAAAACTAATAATAGAACATCTCAAATCGATTCTGCTGTATATCGATCTATTACGTCCCTCCCTGTACGATGACTGCGGAGACTGCGGTGCGGCTAGGTCTGCGTTCACCTTAAATACATTGAGGGCGGTCACATACATCAGTTTATTTTCGTTCGGAATTCGAAATCTGTACGTGAAGTTATCGAATGTGAACAATGCACATAAAACATGCACACACATTTGTATGAATTCCCTGCGTTCGGATGGAAAACGGATAGTCGGATACATTCCATAAGGAAAAAAAACTGATTTATGTGGCTGCTCTAAGTAATTCTAACATCTGTTAGGCTTAGAAACTTAGAGCTCAGTCCATTCTCTATGTCTAGATAGACATAGAGAATGGACTGAGACTGCTCTAAGTAAGCCTAATAACAGATGTTAAGAAACATACATACATTCCATAAGGAAAAAAAACTGATGTATGTGGCTGCTCTAAATAATCTTAACATCTGTCATTAGGCTTGCTTAGAGCAGGCTCAGTTCATTCTCTATGTCTACCTAGACATAGAGAATAGACTGAGCCTGTGAGACACAAGTCACACAAGACAGTCTGTTTTTTATGTCTTACAGGAAAGATACAATTGGGCTAGTAATAACTGTTATTTTCTCTCTTTCTGATGTTGATGATGTTCATTCTCTATGTCTATGTCGTAACCAAAATGCCACAGATTGTTAAAGTATGAACATAACCTCAACAAATATATTTAATAATTACTTGATTCTCCCATCTTTCAAAAATATTCTTAAGACCGTATTATGATATATTTATCTATACGAATGAAATGATATATGTTGCATCAAGTGTCGTTTTATTAGATTTTTCTAGTCCAAGCATGTTTGGCGCGTGGCCATTGTTCTTTGCTTGTTTAATCAATTAGATAGGATCAGAGGCCTTACCACGAGCTCTTAACGCGATCCAGTTTAGGCTGTGGGAAAGAGACAGAGCTATACAAGTCGTCTATAGCGCCATCTCTTATCCAGTCTAAAGGACACACGCTTTAAGAGTTCATGGTAGGCCACCAGGAAAGTTTATAAGTTTTTTTTTATATTTTCATGCATGAGAAAATTTTTTAGAAAGAAAAAAGATTTATTGACACGTACACGGGACAGAACAAAAGTAATTATAAATAGATACAATAATAAGATAAAGAAACACAAAGCAAAAGCTAAATTATACATGAAAAATAAAAAAAAATTAAACGAAAAGAAAAGAAAAACAGAACAAAAATAACATGAAAGTAACTTGTCCTGTGCAAGGCCAAAAGGCTCCTATCTCAGCATTTGCTGCGACACTTTATTAAAATGTCACAGCGCTGGTTTTTTGGATTTTTTGACTTACGGCAAATATTGCTACACCGAATCATCATCAAGACTTGCCTCTTTAAATCCCTAGACTGTAAACAGCAAAACCAAGGATACATCGTGAGCTACGACGACATACGATTTAATTGTACTTAAATGTCAACAACAAATCGTCGCTTACACCGAGAATACCATTTCAACGTGAGTATTCAGTCTCCATTACTATTATACGAACATTTACAGTGTTGATCATAGATGTATTATTCAGGGTACAATTTAAAGCCATTATTTGAACACAGAGAGGTAAAGTAGTTCATCAATTATTACATTTCATAGAATATTGTTGAGTTAGTAACAGCAGTCACTATGTTCGTAGGTATGTAGTAATTTAATGATTCTTACGAAAGATAAAATGTCGTCACCCCCCGTGTATACGAAGATTTATGACAGACACTAAAATAAACGCATCTAACAAGGCGTGTAAAAAAAGTTTGTAAAAATTCCCTATTTACTGAAAAAAAATGATAATTAGATGATTCTATTAAGTATCATTGGCTTATTCTGGAAACGACTGATTGTCTATCTATTATAAAATCGGTCTTATGTACTCGTAAGACCAGTCATAGTAGAACCACTTTTAGTCCAGTCATTAAAGCCTAAACCCGAAAATAATTAGTAACACGCTGAAATTTTAAGGGGTTCTTAAGGAAGGTAAAATAACATACCGGGTGATTTTGCAGCGTTCTGGGGTGTACGGAAAGGGTTGAAAAGGGGTGAAAAGTGTTTTTTGCTAATAACATTGCCAAAAAAATTAGTAACACGCTGCAAATTTGGAATAAGGTTGTTCTTACGGTTTTGTAACGTGTATTAAATTTGCAGCGTTTTGCAACATACGGAACATTGTTTTTTTTTCAAAACAGTGCAATTAGTTAAAAACAGGGGTAAGAAAATTAGTAACACGCTGCAAATTTGGAATTAGGTTGTTCTTACCGGTTTGTAACGTGTATCAAATTTGCAGCGTTTTGCAACATACGGAACATTGTCTATTATTAAAAAAAAATGAAATTATTTAATCACACTGGTGAAAAAAAATTGTAACTCGCTGTAAATAAGTTGTTTTTACCGTTTCGTAAGGTATATCAAATTTGCAGCGTTTTACAACAAATTGAACATTGTTTATTATTAAAAAAACAGTGCGATATACGTTACAAAACGGTAAAAACAACTTAATTACGAATTTACAGCGAGTTACAAATTTTTTTCACCCGTGTGATTAAATAATTTCATTTTTTTTAATAATAGACAATGTTCCGTATGTTGCAAAACGCTGCAAATTTGATACACGTTACAAACCGGTAAGAACAACCTAATTCCAAATTTGCAGCGTGTTACTAATTTTCTTACCCCTGTTTTAACTAATTGCACTGTTTTTAAAAAAAAAACAATGTTCCGTATGTTTCAAAACGCTGCAAATTTAATACACGTTACAAAACCGTAAGAACAACCTTATTCCAAATTTGCAGCGTGTTACTAATTTTTTTGGCAAAGTTATTAGCAAAAAACACCTTTTCACCCCTTTTCAACCCTTTCCGTACACCCCAGAACGCTGCAAAATCACCCGGTATGTTATTTTACCTTCCTTAAGAACCCCCTAAAATTTCAGCAAGTTACTAATTATTTTCGGGTTTTGGCTTTAATGACTGGACTATTTCTACGATTCCGCGTGATCTTGAGTATTTATTAAATAGGAAGTTAAGAATAATAATAAAAATGTTACCATTTTAAAAGTTTTACTGTTAACTTTAAATTAATACCAAATTCATTCAAATCACACGATTATTTAAGGAGCTATCCGGGATCAATTCCAAGCTAGTGAATTTACACTTTTTCTCGTTAGTTTAGTGTTATATTTGAGTTCTCCCACACAGACCAGGGCGGGAGGGACTCAGACTCATCCGCGATGAGTACATTCCAAGAATTTGTCAATTATAGACTCTGCAATCAAATCGCAAATCAGTCATTCTTAGACTAAATCAAATTAATTTTTTCTTACATTCTTAATCCTTGTTCTTTGGTTGGAAAATCATTTCATGAGTTCTTTCGCTCTGAGTAGAGCGGAAGGGACAGTCAGACTTTATTCACCCCTCAACTGTGCGGAAACCCGCAGCGGGTCGCAACGTCATTTAAGTCGTTTTTGACCGCGTCTGTGGAGAGACCCTTTCCGGGTCGCTCTGTCTACGCTCACATATTTCATGTGAAAAAACAGCGATAAAACTACTTTTGTCTTTGTTCAACTTATTAAAACGCGTCTACGTAGAGCGAGACAGCTAGCAAGTGTCGTTTTGAGTTCTCGGTAGAGAAAAAATTACCGCGAAATCGCCAGTAAACAGACGGCCATGCCAACGCAACGCAACTTTTAAGTGAGTATGTGGGCTGCCTAAGCAAAAATCTGACTGACTAACAGCCGTATCTATAGTCAAGTGAAAGTAATTTCTTTAGCTTAAGCAATTACTTGTGCAATTTTTTTTTAGTAATAGACCTGAATTTTAACAAAGTGGGTACCGTAAAAGAAAGCAAAGGTATATTCTATATTCTTACAGATCAAACTTCAAGGAATTATTAAACTACTTATTAAAAATCGTCTCATAATTAAATGACATTTACTCAAGTAAAACCTTTTACTTGTTTATAGATACGGGGGTAAGACTCAAAATCATATCTATACATCTATACATATAATAAAATAGTAGGAAAGTCAAAACTGTACATTGAATATTTTTTAAAAAGAATACTTGGGGTGTGATCTACAATCGATACCGAAGCCAAAAATATAGTTTTTAGAATTTTTGTCTGTTTGTCTGTTTATCTGTTTGTCTGTATGTATGTCCGGGATAAACTCAAAAAGTACTGGACGGATTTGAATGATTCTTTTTTTGTTGTATAGGTATTAAGTCTGGCCAACACATAGGCTATAATTTATCTTGGAATCTTGAACGCCTGGTGCTGAACCGCAACGGACCAGCTAAACTATAAGAGATACAAAAATAGAGCAGTAGCAAAAATTGTTCCACGTCATGAGCATTTTCTGCTGAGAGAATAAATTTGAAGATCTGGAACACCTGATGTGGAACTCCAAGTCTCCAAGAGCCCAGCTACACTATTACATATACAGGAATGACGTCTCAGCAAAGTTGTTCACCCAGATGAGCACTTTCTGTTGACATATAAAAATTGAAGATCTGGAACACCTGATGTGGAACACCAAGAGCCCAGCTACACTATAACATTTACCGGAATGACGTCTTAGCAAGAGTTGTTCAATCTGATGAGCATTAGCACTATTGCTGTATAAAAATTGAAGATCTGGAACACCTGCTGTGGAAATCAAAGCTATCACTCATTTCACTGTATAATTATTAAATAACATAAACTTAGAACCTCCACGCAGTGATGGCGGTAACAGTTCAGGACTGATTTTCGATGACGATGTATAATTGAGTACCTAAATATTTTACTCTACTGGCCAAACTCCCAATATTTACCCGGGCTCTTGGAATTGGGTATCAGACTTTTCAAATCTTCGATTTTGACGACCCCGTTGTCGCTAGCATAAACAACAGGATCCGCGTACGAAGTCGCGGGCAGAAGCTAGTAAAACATAAAGAGCGTGTCCCTTAAATTTTCGAAGAAGGAAACGGAACGGCTCTAAAATGGAGACGAGCAGGATACTTCAAAAAACATGGTGATAGCAGTTGGATAGAACCTTGAATTTTTACAAAGAAACGTTGGGAGATTCCTAAAGAATTAACGATTGTCGGTAATGAATATCCAAATAAAACAAAGAGACTTTAACAGTCTAGACGTCGCGTCGTGAAACTCAGTGTAGTTTAATAGTCATTTTAGGTGTTTGACGCCACGGCTATAAAGTTTCCTACGTACGCCTATAAAGTGCGAAAATGACGGCATCGTTCAACGTTACGTCATTATGAAGAAGGATATTTAGAAGAAAAATTGCTTTGTTCGTCTAGTTGTGAATGAATTGGTCTTCTACGCGTGTTTACTTCACCGTCTACCACATTTTCGCTTACTATCAAACAAAGTAATGGTCAAACGCGAACTTATCATGCAATTAAAAAAAGTCCAACAAGACGAAGATAATCAAAAAAATCGGTTGTCTGTAAAGTCGGCTCACTGACGATAGTTGAACGTGACAACTTCATAAGAAAATATTGCACTTACGTTGCTATAAACAAACAATTGACACGCCGCGCGCCGTTGCTATGGAACGCTACAGAGCGAGGTAACGCCGCATGACGTCATCGTTTTTTTGTGCGTGCAGCCAGGCATTGAATTATAAGACGTTATCACGTCAAAAATCACGTCGCACTATTCAAGTATCTTAATAATGCCTATAATACCCGAAGTGAGGTGTGAGTGAAGGAGTTTGTACCGCAGGTTTCTCATAGGGACAACCATGGGTCTTTAAGTCAACGGTGAATAGGTTGTCTAGGCAAGTGTGTTTTACCGTTCATCGCCCACATCATCGTTTACCATCAAGTAGAAACTATCCACATCTACACCAATGTTATAAACAGGAAAAGTTTGTTTGTTTGTAATGGAGAAACTCAAAAACTACTGGTCCGATTTTAAAAATTCTTTTACAATTAGAAAGCTACACTATCTGCAAGTAACATTGGCTATGTTTTAATATGCGTGGATAAAGTCGCAAATTAAAAAAAAAATCCCTCGAGGAAAGGTAGATTTTTAGTATAGATAAATCAAAAATCACGTCACATTATTCAAGCTTCTAAAAATCACATGAGTATTCCGAAAATTCTAGAAAATCTCGCACCATTTGAGTCGTAGAAAACGAATGCATTGGAAATAAGACTAGTGCACTCACCCGTATTCGCCCGAGCCCGTCGATTCGCTCCCAGGCGACAATGTCATAGCAGCTCTTTTGTTTTTCGATGAAGCGGCACGTGACGTCAGACTACCTAGCTACGAGTAGGTATTAGGTACTGTACAAAATACCTAGATTTTAAACTGGACTCTGAAGTTATTTTTATCCTGATTGTTATTCATTCAATGCAGAAAAGCCATGAAAGTTAACTGAATCAATGTTTTATGGAAGGATAATAATGGAAGTGAAAATTTTGTCCCTCTTTTATGAGAATTACGACAGACGAAGGAGTATTTAAAGTTTTTTAGGAAAACGAGTGCAGAAATATGTTATTTCTTTAAAAAGACAGGCGAACTAACTGTGTAGCCTTGATGAAATCTGTCATTTATAATTTTAGACGTGCAATGATTGATAAAATTAGGAATGAGGTAACAATAACCCTGGACGTAAAATGCTAGTGAAAGATCACCGCGGATTTCTGTCAATACAAGTCTGACAGACTTTCTCATCCCGTCCTGAGTGGGAGGACTTATTTTTGATGATTTTACCATGATAAAACCCTATGGAACCTACGAAAAACTACCACCATTTCTATGAAAAAGTACCTATTTCAATGATGGCGTTAAACATTCAAACATTTAGATACTAACATAAAAGCATTTTGTACGATTACACGGCTCTTAGAATTAACTGTCCATGGTCAAACAAGGGCGAGTTAACACTTAACCCGTTCACTAATTAACATAAAGAGATAATTAAGTTAAAAGGGATGGATGGATGTTTTAGGCACCTATCTCACTGCCCGATAGAAGACGACTAGCTGTCAATTATTTTCTCGCTCAAGAAGCGGTCAATGCTGTTAAAAGGGTTACGATGTTTTGATAGACGCGATATCGGCGAGAACTATAATAGTTCAAACTAGTTTTTGGTAGTGGCAAGAGCTATCTAAAAATTTGCTCTGCTACTCTCGCTTAGTGCGCAAAATACTCGCTGAGAAGAGATAGCAAGTGAGTGCTAGTAATCGCTCTTTGCACTTAATCACAGCAACACCATCAGCCTTTATTGTTCCCACTGCTGAGACAAGGCATCCTCTGTTTTGTGCGGGAATGGGCAACAGTCCACTAGATTATAATCCACCACGCGGATCCAATGCAGTTTGATACAATGTCATAAAAGTCTTCGAATTTTTTATTGTAACACAGGTTTCCTCACGTTTTTTCCTGTATTGAGAGAAGTGATGGCTTAAATAAATAACACAAAGCAGGTGATGCGCTTGGTTCAAACCCACGACTTACTAGTCGGAGCCGTTACTCCAGTAGGCGTAGGCCGTAGAAAGGGGTTTTGTCGACGCAAGAATAGACAAAATGACAGAACGTAGAAATAATTTTAGCATGTTTATGTAAAAAATATGGAAAATAAACGTTCTTTTCTTCAATAGTGTCAGAATGTGTCATATATTTTGTGCAAAAAAAACAGTCGATTTGTGCAGAAATAGGGTACATATTTGAATATCGAAGATTAAAATATCTACGCTTAAAATATCGATTGTTCAGAACATCGAAAATTGATTGTAACAAATATCGAAAAATTTTACATCTACGTTTAAAACGTCGAAGATTAAAATGTCGACTGATTTAAATGTCGAATGATTCAAAATATCGAAAGACGTAATGTCGAAATTCAAAATATCAACGTTTAATACATCGCAGTTCATAATATCTAATTTCATAATATCTACGTTAAAAATACCTACTAGTTGACTACTACTACTACTAGTTATCTTGGCGAAGGCGGGGTCTTTCAAACCCCGCCATCCTCTTCGTACCTGACCTGTCCAAGTCGGGGTGCCCCAAGTCCCGGATAAAAAGTCGGACTCGCTATTGCATCCTTAGTCAAATCGCTGATAACCACCTACCAAAGTAAGGTGACGGAGTCCCGCTTCGCGGGGCTCCTATTTCTGTTTGCAAGGTTTAAAGTACCTAACCTAACACGAAGAGAGTTTTTCGAACCTAACCTGTCCGAGTCGGGGTGCCCCAAGACCCGAGCTCGCTTCGCTCGCTCTTGCGTCCTTAGTCAAATTACTGATTACTACCCAACAAAGTAGCTGGACGGACTTCGGATGCAAGAGCGAGCAAACCGAGCTCGGAGCCTTGGGCACCTCGACTCGGACAGGTTAGGTTCGAAGAGGATGGCGGAGTTTTTCAGACCCCGCCATCCTCTTCGTGTTAGGTTACTTTAAACCTTGCAAACAGAAATAGGAGCCCCGCGAAGCGGGGCTCCGTCGACTTACCTTGTCAGGTTCGATATTTTGGACATTCGATAATCTGTATTTCGATATTTAGATCTTTCGATGTATCTTTTGTGGATATTTAGATTTTAGATACGAGTATATTGGACGTAGATCATTTAATCATTCGATATTTTAAACTTTCGATATTTCAATTTTCGATTTTATGGTCATTCGACATTTTCATTTTCGATATTTTGAACATCGATATTTTAAGCGTAGATATTTTAATCTTCGATATTCAAATATGTACCCGCAGAAATAACGATGAAAATTTTTTGTCCTTCTTGGTAGAATAGAGATAGAATCGCCATGCTACGCGTGCAGTTACCACTGCTCTATTTTTCTTGTCTCTGCACCACCCCAAGGTTGACTCGTAGAGAATGCCTATGGCATTAAGTCCGCCTTTGTACTGTAATATGTGCATAAAGTTTTAATAAATAAATATAGTACGACGAGTACCTACCTACTCTGCTACTTAAGAATATTATAGTTTAGAGCAGTATTTAAGTAAACGATCATAGCAACGCTATAATACTATTCGAAGTTGACTCGCTTGTCGCCTGCTGGTTTCTAATCGTACTTCTCGCTAATCACTTGCTCTGAGACAGGTCTTTAAGTTAAAATGGATGGTATCGTCTGACGGCTGTTTACGTTATCTGATACTACTACAGTTTGGGCGATTATCTTGGACCCCTTGCCATGGTTATGATATTTTAATTTCGTAACTTGGCACGCCGACTTAGTTACGGCATGGTTGGCACAGTGATAGAGCGGTTGACTGCTGTGCAGCGTGTCGCGGGTTCGATCTCCACACGTAACAAATCTTTTTATGACCTACAAATAATGTTTTTGGGTCTGGGTGTTTGTTTATGTGAGTTTCCGTGTTTGTAAACGCACCCACGACACAGGAAAATTCCTAGTGAGGGGCAAACGTTTTTAACACTTTCACTGTCCGCGCAGCAGACACAATACCTAAACAATAGTCGTGGATCACATGTGATTCATCGGACAGGGAAGTGGTTAAAATATTTTTTGTTTAATGTTACAATAATATGATCATTGTGCTCTAACATCTTGTTATTAATTGACTTTCTTATGACTTTTTTAACCTTTCTTAGTCGCCAATCATTTGAACAACTAAACATAGCGTAACTGAATTTAATCATGTTTTTTTGTGACTTCATACATTTTATTTTAAGAATTTCTTGCGTAATGAATCCAACAAAAGGGTGGAACTCTAACCTGCGTCTGTTTCTGTATGTATTCATCCCGATTCTTATAAAAAATAGAGTAAATACCTATATTCTGAATAAGCTCGTTCACTTCATCGTAGCCTTTATCTTTGTTACTTTAGTCTAGACTAGAAACAACAGTAAACCTATTTCAAATTTGAAAAAGACGACAATGAGTCAAATGATCATCATGCTATTGCTTTATAAAACTTTTGTATGAATGAGAAGAAATAGAGAATACTTTTATTATACGTAAGCCTCAGATCAAAGAAATAGGCAGATAAAGCGCTCAGAACACGCGAGTGGTTCCACCAAAGTTAATACAAAATCAAAATCGAATACAAAGTCCCGACAGTACCAAGCTACGCGTCGTACCAAGCTGCGCATCGTTGTTGTTGTTTGCCAAAATATGCCGTTACGTGTCTTTAACCATTGTAAAAGTTGTTCTCAAAAACAAAGAAAACATTATGGAATGTAATTCGATTTGATTTTGTATTAACTTTGGTGGACCTACTCGCGTGTTCTGAGCGTTCTATCTGCCTATTTCTTTGATCTGAGACGTAAGCAGAAACTGTCATATAAAAAAGAAACATTTGTATTGTAATAAAATTCGTTTCAAACGACTACGTACGCCCTTAACATCCACAACACCAGCCTATAATAAAACCTAATAATATTCACAACTTTTCCAAGTACAATTTCGCTCACTTGGCGAATAAACTTTCATTATTTCCTAAAGTTCGTACGTCGTCAAAAAACTTCGCAACGAAGAAAAAGAATGTGTTACGGGGTAAAGTTGCTCTAAGTATGTAAACGGGGTTACAGGGCATTTCAGTTATGTCATGGGGAATTTAAAAGAATGTTTACTTCAGTTTATTAACTAGGTTACTAATGAGGTTTTTTCAATTTCACATGTCCCATTGTAAGTTGTTATCAAACCTTGCAGATTGAAGATCCACTTTCCGGATTCCAATTGTACTGAAATTTTTGCAGGTATAGTATATTGTGTGACAATTTAATATAATATTATGATGACATGGAGCTGATCTGATGATGGGGTTGGAAGATGGCCATAGGAACCCTGTGATGAAATGCTGAAAACCCATCGAGTTTAGACTAGTTTGATACGTCTTGATGAGTAGCTTGTCTATTGAAATTACTTTTTTTACAATAAAAGCTTGTTTTAAACATTTTATTAAATTACCAACTTGTTATAGGTAGTGGGTCAATCGTTAGTCATTTCACATCATGAATTCTTCAGACCACGGATTCTGGCTAGTGCCCGGTTGTTGGTAATAGGAAAAATAGCCTCGCGTGAGCTACCCTTTGCTCTCACTGCGCTCACACTCTCAAATTGTTTACGGCTTCTGTATTTAGAGTTCAACAGGTCCCATCAAAACTTCAACTGAAGATAGGGACTTATCAGGTAACCGTGACACCGAAACGTAACGGGCTATTGATTTGAGTAAATACAAGTCTGACAGTTCCTTCCATTCCGCAATGTGTAGGAGGATTTTTGATGAATTTACCACGTACAAAATCCAAATGAAATATCCTAAAATAACGCTTTTTCTCTATTATAGTATCTGGGTGGTCGCGGGATTATTTCCTTACCGTGACCCCGGAACATAAAGGGCTACTGAAGGACACCGTTAATTTTAGTCAGAACAAGTCTGACAGTCTCTCCCGCCCTGCCCGGGGTGGAAGGACTCATTTGATGATTTTACCACGTTAAAAAAAATTTCGGGGTACATTACCCTCAAAAAACTTCTAATACCGCGCCCCAAAAAAAAAAAAACAATTTCACCAAGTTTTTAGCAAACAGTTTGTTTACTAGAAACTTACAACAACGTTTTCGAGGGCTTTTGGGGCACACAGTCCCCGACAATCAATCAAAACCGACCAAGTTGCCGCGACATTGATGTATTAAGTTATTTTATTGAAACCACAGGAGAATATTGTTTGTGGAACACTAAAATTGCTAATTTAAAATGCTAGCTAAAAATAAGGGGGATCAAGGTGAGGCGGTGTCCCGTGTAAGTGACATTGGCCCCGACTTAGAGTTGTAGGTCGTGGGTTATTTCATCACCACTGCTCTCTAAACGGTGAAGGAAAACATTGTGATGAAACAGCATGTCCTAAAACCAAAAATTGTATGTAGCAGCTACCAACACGTATTGGGCCCGCGGTAAATTGTGGCCCACTTCTTCATTCCATATACAAGATAATAACTTTACTCGTATCCAAAGCAACCGCCTACTACAGTTTCAGAAATAGGTTAAAACCCACTAAAAATCTTCCGTATTACACTCTAAATCTCATTCCTTAATTAACGCTTTGTCTGCTACAAGTTCGGATTTTATTAACATGACGATTCTATGCCTCTCCCTCGAAAATCAACCTTAGACTTTAGAGTCTACAGTTGAAAGTGACTTGTTCGTGTGTATCTTAAGCCACGGCATACCTTAGGCCGTGAATACACTTTGTCTGTGTGACAAATGTGTCTCATACATATACAGCGATTGTAAGGCAAGTTTATGTTGATGAGATGAAGTCGTAAAGACGCAGATGCGACTATGATATTACAATCGTATATTTTCATGAGGTGACAATGTTTTTTTTTGGGAATTTATGCACCTGTAATTTTGTGGTTCCTGCCCTGACTAATAAAAACGAAATTAATATGTATTATTAAATGAATACCTAGACCCGAAACAAATACCTATTTGCAGGTCATACAAATGTATGTTCCGTGCGGGCATCGAACCCGCGACACGCTGTGCAGCAGTCGATCGCTTAACCATTGCGTCAATCGTGACGTCAAATGTTTTTTTTTTTTTGTATTTAATCTTTTTGTTATGGTGGCAACAGGAATATATTATCATGGAAAATGTTAACTGTCTATCATGATTCATATGACACAGTCTGGTGACAGACGGACTGACAAACAAACATACAGACGGACCGCGAAGTCTTAGTTATAGGGTTCTGTTGTTCCTTTTGTTCTGTTTGACGACTTTGGCAATTTTGTAATTAAAATTTGGTGCTCGCATCAAACTTATGCAGTCATAATAAATAGTCACATAATCCAAGTACTAATTAATGAAGTAGGTACTCAGCCATAAGTCTAAATAGCTATCATAGAAACTTACTAAAAATAAAAACTAAATGACATAACTATCTACAACGATTTTAAGGGCAAGTTGTTCGTATTTTATGGTCTTCCACTTCAAACTAGGTACAAAAAGTAACGTTTTTGTCTAGTTTCACTGCCTGGAAGCTTAGGTTCAGCAAAAAAGGGGTCTGAAACTGAACATATAGGATGGTCGAAGTCCATCAAACTTCAATGAAAATTGTCCTAAGCGATAAAGTCTAGAATAGTTTGTCATGTCTAGAACATGACATAATCCAAGCTTTTTACAATTCTGAAATGTTTATGTACATACTATGTGTTTTTAAAAGTCAATGTTCTTAGCCACTGTTACTGTTACTTATTTAAAACACTGTTAAAAAATATGCCATTATATACAAAGTGTTAAACATCAAACACGTCTTGTATAAAAAAAGTGTAACTGCAAAACGATTCTTTCATCAATGTCAAATGCCGTTTTGCAGTTGACTGTTTCTTTTAGACAAGTGTTCAACAGACTGATGTTAAACTTTTTTTTGTAGTAAAACGGTTTGTGTTTGAATGGATGGATGTCTGTTACTCAATTTAATCACGACAAAGTGTGTTTCGTAATTGCAAATTTAACTATCGATTTCCGAACGCATCTTTTAAAACCTATTCGTAAAAGTGACAGTTCAGTTCAAAGCAATCGCGCGTGCGGCGAACCAATACTGCTTCGCATCTTTCGTCTTTTTCCGCTTCTACGTGTCACGAGACCTCATCATCATCTCAATCACATCGACTTCATCACCCCTTGCCCAGGTGGGAAGGCGAGCCCGTTCGGAGGCAAAAGGTAAGTTGCACGTTTTCCACTGCGAACGAACTAAATTTCGAATTTGTCACTATTTACTTTCTTATTTCTGCAAAATTCGGTGTTCATATTCTTGTGGACAACCCAATATATGTAACGGCTCATTACAGCATTCCTTTTTCTCCCGTTCCGTTACAAAGTGGCTGTACGAATCTGGATGAAATCAGTCAATGGGCACAGATATCATGTTATAGTTTGGAATAATTATGGCACAGATATACTCGTCAGATATGCTTGTTCTTGACGTGTCATATCACTAGCAGTTTTGCCTGATACTTCAGGTAAATCCTGACGTGTATGGCTAGATAATAATTATTATAGTTCCTAAAAGTAGCCTAGCGGCATCATCAAACTTGTCCAATTTAACTGTCATGTCAATTTGATGGATTCCACGCCGACACAGGGTCAATTCTAACTGATTCAATTGGCAGTGTCATGCCGATTGGATGATAGGCAGTATGGTATATGGCTACTTTAACCCACATCGCTTCTGCGTCAAAATCTTTGCCCACTATTTCATCTCGGCGACAGTTGACGCCGTCTACGAAATGAAAATTAAATTGCCACATAATTGACGCGAAGTCTTCATTTCAAACAAGCGCCGTGTTTGAACTTGTTTCACTCCGTCGTTTGTATTACCTTTGTTATTAATTTGTAAGAGATTTCTTACGACGCGGCGATATGAGATTGTGGGTAAGATGGTATTAAAATTGTAAACCTAGGGATTATTATTTCGCGTTGGTATATGAACGTTTTTGTTGAATTTCATGTTTTAGTGTTCATGTTACGAATTTATTGAATAAAGCTCTTTTCAACCTCAAGACCGGTAAATAATGTAGCTACCGAGTATTAGGTATATAACTTGGTAGAATGAACGCCAGATATGAGTTTATGGGTTAAACGTACCTATTTGTAGTTTTTTTATTGTATTCATAATGAAATAGGTCTTCAAGAAGCTAAATAGAATATAAAGTATCTTTAAAAATGTATAAATGTACAAAGACTGCAATTTAGATTTACATATTTTTTTAAAAGATCAAATAATCCGCCAAAACATTGTTCTACTTTACTTTTACGACATTTATGTTTTATTTTTATTATTTTTCACTGTTTATTACTCTAATTAGATTTTTTTAACTGCCTAGAACTGACACATAGGTTCAACCTAGTTCAAGCAAAAATGTGTTGCATATTTTCCTGAACTATTTTATTTGTTTTTTTTTTAGGGTTAATTTTTATTTGGATATTGTAATTGTTAAGATTTAATTATTTTTATTGAAACTAATTGAAAGGTTAATGCTGAAAAACAAATACGTTAATATATCCTCCTATAAAATAATACTTAATTATGTAACTTATGCGATTTCTAAACTTTGTTAAAAATAGTTTAAGTTGCAGAACCGCCCACTCAACAACAGATTTAATCCCATGGAACACCTTTCTCCTTTCTCTCCACACGTCACACCGGTGCAACGTCTACCGTTGACGAGTAAACTGAAAACTTTTGCAATTTCCTCTTACGTCGTTTGTCACGGCAACCGTGAGACATGCCGCAGGAGTTACACACGTCTGCTTATGTTCAAGTTTACGTGGCATTATGTTAAACCTTACTTAAATTCATAAGGTATTCTCTCGTGTCAAAAAGATAGAAAACTTGAAATAAGAGGTCTTAATTCAAGATTTTTTGCACGACTGCCCAAACACGGAGTGTTATTTTTTGTTGGAGACAAACATTTGTGTTTACTATTTATGTATTTCTTTTTTGTTGCTGCTTTTCTACACCAGCTTAAAAGTTTTTAAATTCATCCTCGAGACTAGATATTTCTAGTGCTATTAAAAAAGGGTCAATTCACATAAAAAAGAACAGCTATTATAAAACTAAATCTTAAAAGTACAACGAAAAAAAAACAATCCAAAATTCCTTCTACTCTAATTACACTCCCAATACATTAAAATACCACATCTAAATCCAGAACCCCTCCCCCTCCCCTTCTCTCCCTTTGTATTCCAAACGCCATTAAAAATTAGTTCCAATTCAAACGTCAGAGAAAAGAAAAATAAACAAGGGAATGACGAGTAGCTTCAATAAATTAGGGTAGTTTACAGTGACAGGGCGACGTGCGCAGGAGTTGGTGCGTGGCAATGACGGATCACAGCTGGTAATGACTTTATATGGCTCGGAAATAAGATATTGCTTCATTGGAAACTGGTTAGAATGGTCTTGGATGGATGCAACGGCTGCCATGCCGTCTAAATGAAAAAAAAAAATATTGTGAAGTGAAAATAAATGTTTGGGTGATTCATTTTAAAACTTTATCTTTCTATTAACCGTATAGTTCGGTAGCGCCCCCGAAAGGGGCGCGACAAGTAAACCTACGCTGGCTCAATAGTGGGTCCAAAAGGGGCAGACGTTGTAGTCATACGACATCCTCATTATAAATTAAAAAAATATAATATTCTCTGCGTAAAATCCAATGAGTGCGCATTAATTAAGAATGTTAAATAAAAATCTGATTTATTCACGAAATTAAAACTTCTACATTTAGCGCCTATTTTCATAATTTACCGTAACAAAATCCAAAACTGTAAATACGATCTTCGCCATTTTGATGGCAGTGCTGGGTGGGGCTAAAAATCATAAAAAACGTGGTTTTCGGACATCCAACGGATCATTATGAATAACTCGTCATTTAGTATTGTAACGAATTCATACGTATTTCAACATAAATTAGCAGTGGTAATGAAAAATTTGATATCTGAACTCGAACTTTCGCGCCACTTTTGTTTGTTTACATTTTTATTTTGCACTTGTATCACACACGCGAGCTTTAACTCCATAATAATAAAGATAAATATCATGCCAAATATTATAAATAACGTAAAAAAGACCAGATCTTGGCGTAATTCTCTAATACAGGGCCAATAACACGTATTTTTCATTACCACTACTCTATTTGTATTCGTAATCGACAACCATGTTTTTTTTTTTAATCCTAATGATGTGTGAAAGCGAGTATTCTAATCGATTCCCTAATTGATTTTTTTGTCAACTCGAGTGAAAAAAATAAGGAAATTAGGAAATCGATTAACAAAAATTAAAATAAAGTTTTATGCTTAGAATACAATTATTATCTATTATAATATAGTTTAAAGCTTTTATAATAATATTACGTACATTGTCATTCTCAAAAAACAATAATAGACAAAGGAACAATGTCAGATAATAAATGTTTGAATGCGCGGCAATTATTTAATTCAAAAATTTTGAATTAGGAATGCACTCGCTGCGGTACTCGATAATCAAAATAATTATGTAATAACTTTTAATTTATTAGCTAATTTACAGTACATTTTATTTTGTACAATCATATAATTTTTAATGTTGAATGAATATAGAATGCCTTGGATTTTGATAGGCTTATTATAAATGAGTTTGTTTCCTACCAAATAAAAGTTTTTTTTTTTATCGTGGTAAAATCATCAAATGAGTCCTTCCACCCCGGGCAGGGCGGGAGGGACTGTCAGACTTGTACTGACTAAAATCCACGGTGTCTTTCAATAGCCCTTTATGTTCCAGGGTCATGAAATAACTCCCGCGACCCCGGTAGGCTTTGGCCCTCAAAGTTCTCATTATGCTGACGCTCTTTGAGGCGCACGTGGAACACGACGCGCTGTCGACCCGGGCATGGTCCATGGTCGGACAGCGAGTTGCCCTTTACTCGCTGTCCGCATGCCCGTGCCTACGGTGGCCGGAGATCGTCTGCCGATTTCCGACTCTGCGGGCGCCTACCACTATGGTTGGGGCGGAGGGAGGACGCTGTCCTCTCCCTCTCGCGGCTCCAAACAAAAGATAGCCAAATTAATTATTTTTATTATAAAAACAATAATTTAGTCATTGTACAGCAGAATAAAATCAAAATTCGCGCAAACTCACTTAAAGTTCGAATTTCAAAAAAATTGTTAATGTATTTACACCACGAAGTGATAATAAAAATTTGAAATAAGAACACTATGTTGTGAACATGTAGCGAAACATTATTTATTGGAAGAAAATCCTTATACCTCAAGTTTGTCGCATGTTTCTCTTTCTACTTCACAGAATATTGATAGTTTGATTGCTGAATTTATATTTCAAAAATTTAATTTTTATGTTGTTATTTAATTTTTATCAAAAGGGGCCTCGAGACTTCCTTAAGGATTTTTCGCTATTCCTCATAGTTTAAAATTTAGCCAAACACGCCCCGTTGGAAATTCTAATTGTTTTTTACTGCAAGGAATCATTTAGAAGTACATACTCCCATCTCTCAGCATTAGATCCGAACCCGGTGTTTGTCTTTTCACGTTTTTTAGATCCGTTTTAAAAAGATAAATTGAAATTAAGTAACGAAAACATAAAATGGGTATAAGTAAAACCATATGATTGAATTTTAGTTTAGAAGACACATAGGTATGTTTAGCCTCCAATGAAACACCGATAAATAAATTATTGCGTAAACGAAATAATACTTGAACATTTGAAATATTATAAAATGATTCAAATTTAGATTCATAGACTTATTGCATGGACTGAGCTTTCTATAGTCAAAAAGCAGATAAATCAGTCCATGCTCTATGTCTTGTTTTACTTTTTTTCAAGTTCGATTATGTTGCGAGTATCGATTAGGCTGAATGAAGGTTTTTAATCGTTTTGTGAATATTGGGTTTACGGTCAGCACTAAAAAGAGTCATGTTGCAACATAGTTTATGCAAATTTTTATCCAGACTTTGATCGTTATTATTTATGAAATTATGTATGAACACTGGCAAATCTAGTAATGTATATAGTAAGTTATTTTATTTATTTCACTGTTTAACCATTATTATCATGTGATAAGCTTCTTTATGTACATATTTTTCAGCACATCTAAATTACCTAGTTTTTGGAACGATGTAGCATTTTGTATGTTACACACATTTTACAACAGAATGAGGCAGTTTTATTAACCTTAACATGTTCTTAGAGATATTGTTCACAAACTTATCGCATGAAATAGCTGTAGTAACATATTTTTGATCAAAAATTGGATGCAGAAAGTTGACAAAAAATATTGTGTAATAGCTCAAATTTCGAATCACCTGGTCGACTCAGCTGATGTGTCATGTGTCAAAATATTGTCGTGCAGAGTGGTTAATATAAATGCGAAAATTTGTTAGAAAGGATCCATGTTTGTTAACCTTGTATACAAAAACGACTGATCGGAATTGGGTGAATTTCGGCTATCAGTCTTTAAACTGCATTAAGACTTAGGATATTAAATTGTATAGAAATATCTTTGTTTATCTTTACTTTAGAAATGAGATGATGATGATCATGGAGGTTTGCTCAAACTGAAGATGGCCATGTCATTTTGATTCTATTACAACAATAAATTACAATAATTCTTTAAACTTAAAGGTGGCCAGTCAGTCGATGTCATCGGCCTACGTCGACCTTGCCAACTTGCACTTTGTTTCCAGTCAAACAAATAACTCCGTTATTTTCACACACATAAGTTATATTTTATTGGTCGCATGGGAGCAGGGGGGGCAGTTTGAAGCACGCGCCGATGCATGCTGCCAGCAGATGATGGATCGCTTCTGGTAATGATTTTATATGGCGTGGAAATAAAATATTAAACCGATAAATGGGTTCACGGGGAAAATGGGGGTAAGTTGCGGGAAAATGTTTTTATATTTATTTTGAAAGTATGAAATTTGTAGAAAAATTATTATATGCACCGATAAGAAGGTTTGAGTATGATGATATGCTAGATGTATTATTGTTGTGTGACGTGACTTCTATGCCAACTCAGTGACGCACGAGTTATACATATTTTAAAACATGTAAAATTTTATTTTAAAAAAAAAATGCTTGTCAATAGGGTTCTAGGTCCAAAATAAAAAGGCGTGTCTTTAAATATTTGGTCAAGTTAGTTTAAATTTTATGAAATGTAAATCAAATCTATAACATGAGTAGGTACCTACTACTAAGAGTCCAAAATAAGTAGTATTTCGGACAGACGACGAGCCGAAAAATCTGAAAACCAAAAAAGAGATGATTAATTAAAAGCAATTCCGTTTTCAAACAATAAAAAGATACTGTAGAAAATTTTACTCAAATAAAACGGTATAACATGCAAATAGTTTCTACAATTTTTTTTATATTCGAATGCATTTAAATCGGCAATTTCGGTCGCAAATATAGCCGATATTAAAATTGATTCAGGCTTCGTCCGGGATCGCAGTAATCGTAAAAGATAATAATCGCCGATAACAGCATCCAATATGGCGGACAATATGGCCGCGAGCGAAATAATTGGCGGGAATTGTCACACAGAGGTCAGCGCAAACTATTGGTTTTGATTTTGTAGGGATTATTTTTGTTTCTGTGACATTCGCAACTATGTATGTACATAAAAACGAAACCCTTGTATTATTATTGTAACACAGTTCTTACTCTCTGGTTTTAAATGATTTTGCCGCGTCGGCAAAGACTAACTTTCAACCCAATTATGCTTTAATATTTGGTCGCGGAACTCACGATTTACCGTGCACCGGCACGTAACGGCTATCTATTGAAGGACACCGTGGATTTAAGTCAGTACAAGTCTGACTATCCCTCCCGTTCTGCCCTGGGTGGGACTCATTTGATGAATTATTTACCACGAATTACAATACGACGGGTCCCAAGAACAAAAACTTATGTAAATATAAGTCGATTTTTAGTTTTTTGATCAAATATATTAAGCATCATAGTAGCTATAGGGTAGTGTAATTATTTTTTAAATAGTGTTTTTAATTTATGAAATAACGAATCGAACATTACCTTATCTGAGAAATAGTTCAACGAACAAAGTCGCATCCACATGTAAGAGCCTATTCGCCTCAGTGGCGATCGATTTTGGTGGTTTAAACAAGTTTGTAATTGTGAGTCAAATTGATGACAAAAGGGGTAAATACAGTGTCACAGTGTATTTTTTGCGATGTCTGCATTGTCAAGAAAGAAAAGAATTTTGAATTTAGCGCTACAAATGGATGAAAATAATTGTTCTGATCCTACTACAAACAGAAATAACAATGAAGAAAGTAATAATCTTGGTAAGTTATTGTTTTACTTTTTCAAGTCACACGTATTTTAAAGATGGGCGAGTGATTTTGTATACAATACTAAATAATAATAAAAAATACGCAAATTATTATAATTACCGTCGTGTGTGATTATAGTATGTTGTTCTACGTTAATAATAAAAAAGTTTTTTTATGTATAATTTGTTGTAATAATTTAATTCTTTAGAAAAACTACACAATAACATTTCATTTTGTTATATTTATTTTTACGATATTATTTTCATATAAGGTTTTGTTCAGCCAAAGTTCTTCTAAAATTTTCAAACGTTTGTGCAGATAGGATGTTGTTCTACGTAAACTTAACATGAAAATGTAGTCTTATGTGCTAACGAGATTTTGTTCTTTGTAAAAAAAATTACATAAGACTTTTTTCTAAACAAACATACACCATTTTACACTCATTTTAATTAAAATGATTTTATTTTTACTAGTGATAGGCTAGTACTCAAGTAAGGTATTAAAAATCAGTAGCTATAATTTGTTTTTTATTTGACTTTATTACAGAATCTGCATTTGAACGTGACCGTGTTGAACGTTCTGGTACATTCAAAATCGATGTACCAGAACTACAACTTGAAGCTACCGAAAATATTATTCATACTACACGTTAGCAAGTTGTTTCACCCTCTAACAACAATACAACAGTATCTGAAAAGCGGCATGAAATTACTGAAAATACTATTTCTAATACCTGTCATCTAGTGGGAACAGCACCACCTGTACTTTTTTCACAAGATCCGTATCCAGAAGTAATACTTACTCCATTGAATATAGAGGTAACGTGACTTAAGGTCCTATGTCCCCTAGATGGGGCAGAGGGCGTCCACAGATGTCTTCCATCGCGATCTGTCTTGAGCTTCACACTTCACCTCGCTCCACGTCAGTCCAATGCTCGCCGCTTCCGCCAGCACGGTGCGTCGCCAGGTTTGACGGGGACGCGACACGCTTTCTTTTCCCTTGGGGATTCCAGTCCAAAGCTTGTTTGGGTATATGGTCAGGGTCCCTTCGGAGTGTGTGGCCAATCTATCTCCACTTGCGACGCTTGATCTGGTTGTCGATCGGGCTCTCGTGGCATTTCCCCAGCAGCTCTACGTTGTAGATGGTCTCGGGCCAGTAAATATTTAGAATGCGACGAAGACAACGGTTGACGAAGACTTGTAATTGGCGTGAGATGTCCTTTGTAACCTTCCACGTTCCGCACCCGTAAAGCAGCACGGATTTTACATTGGACCCGAATATTTTAAGTTTAATCCTTCGGGTCAATTTCCGCGATTGCCAAATAGGTTTCAGAAAGTAGCTCTGGCTTTGGCTATCCGTGAGTTGATGTCTTCCTCACTACCACCAGTCTCTGACACGACGCTTCCGAGGTAAGTAAATTTGTGGACGCGTTCCACTGCTTCTGTGACAATCAGCAATGGTGTGCTATTCTTCACACCAGTTCTCATTTCCTGGGTTTTCCGGATGTTTATTTTAAGCCCTGTCATCGCCGCTAAGTGGTGAAAGTGATGAATAATACTTTAATTTTATATTTTATTTTATACGAGAGACAGAGTCTGATTAAAATTAACTACTTGACTGCAAAAATAATAAGACAGATTAAAACTATGTAGATTTAAATAATAATTCCGTTGTTGATTAGGTACTTATATTAGTCGATTTTGTGATTACACTGATTACTTAGCAATTTTAACTAAATACAATAATAGTACCAATTTTGCTATTATAATAGTTATGTTGTAATAATTTAAAAATGTTATACGGTTTAATGTTTAACCGTAAAGGAATACAATATTTAGTTTGCTACTCGTACAAGAGACTTTTGTCAAGTATTTTTTAACGGATTGTTGGAGATGGTTTTTGAAGGCTGTAAGTTTTTTTTTTTTTAAGTTATTTACAGGCATAAATAACATACTCACTTGTGAAGTTTTAGATATTAAGGTAAATTTTGTTAGATTTCTACTGAATGTTATTAATTTTTGATACATTTAACTAGATTTTGTCAAAAATTTACTGTTGTTGATTATAAGTACTACTTTGAATTGTGTAGAATATTGATAATTTTCTTTTGTTTTTGAGTTTAAACATTTTTTAAATACCTTCTAGAAAAAAATAATTACAAGCAAAACTGTGATTAATAGAGTAATAAATACCTACTGTGATCATATCAAATAGTTTTCTTTCTTACTACCTACTTTTAGAGACAACATAGGTTTGGATATTAGCAACATAAGACATATTTCTGTAGGCAAATACCGATGTACACCATCTCACGTACACTTACAACTTTTTGTTTTCATAAAGATTTCATAAAACAAAGTCGCATGTGTGGTTAAGTCTCAGTTTATTCCAAAAAACAAACTCACATAATTACATAAGAATACAATTTTAAAGAAAATATATATTTAAAATAAAACGTTACCAAGCAAAAGCAAGTAAATTAAAAAAACAAATACCTTTCACCATAATTTTCTACTAATTTTTTATTTTTTTCAACTTATCGATACTCGTAACTTTATTGCTTCGCCCTGCAACTAGACAATATTGAAGATAGGACTTTGTTCTTGGGACCCGTCGATTATTAAGTCTTTACTACTTGCACTGGTATTCTTCTTCTTCGTCGATTCACTCTTGACAGCTAGTGGTCGTGGTCAGCATGTTGCAGCGAGACATCGTGCTGCCATAATTCGCCTCACAATGCGACGCCATCCCTCCCTGTCGACTGTAATTTTTGTGCACTCGTGTAGCGGACCACCTACAGCAGACTTGATCTGGTCAGTCCATCCCATGGGTGACCTGTCACGTGCTCTCGTGCACTGGTATTTTATAGAACAAAAACTTTATTGTGCACAAAAACTGACATTTTATGAATATGTGCATTGGTCAATGTGAACATGCACATTTTGATGTTTGTGACATTGAATAAGTCATTAAAATTTATATACTATTGTATGTACCTACTATTTTAGTTCCTGCTTGCTTTTTTATATTTTTCGTTTGCTGTATAATTACTATGTGTCTGGCTTTTTACACATAGATCAGATAGGTATCCTTGCAAGAATATTTTTCAGGTGTATTTTATATAATGTGTATTTTATAATTTTAATGTAGCCATTAGATTCACATACTACAAAACATGAATTAAAATAACAATAATTCATGATGATATATATCAACTTTTGACGCTGACGTGCTCTAGAAAAAGCCATGTTTATTAAATCACGACTAATAGACTTCTAGCTCCTCTAAAAGTATAACACAATTTAATTTAAGTACATAAGTTTTTATAATTAAGAAAATATTAACTAAGAAACGAGTTGGTGTGCACTCATTATCTCTATATCATTTTAATTGCTTCAAAAATAGCAATTAAGATGATCTAAAATTTCAGTTGAAACTTGCCGCAGTGGCAGAAAGTTATCGTGACCTTTAAGCAAGTTCAAACGTTTAGAAACCGTTTAGCTCTTAGAATTTTTAATTATGTGTTTTTTTGAGGATTGGTTATTCGGTGATAAGTTTTTTGACGTAGCGTGCACGTTGTTGTAGTATTTATACACTTCTTGTTAATCGTTGTTACACGTTTTTATGTAATGTAACACCATCATCAGCCTATAATGTTTCCACTGCTGGGACGCAATCCTCCTCTCTACGAGACGAAGCGGGCTAAATTCCACAACAAAATCATACAGTCTTCGAATTTTTGGTTATCAGACAGAGGATCTACAACTCGTAAGTCGGGGCCATAACTGCTCTATAACTAGGTAGGTATACATTATCAACATAGCTATGAAATATAATTATAGAAAATGATAGACACAATTGAAGACCTATTTAAAGTTAGATTGAAATCTTAAATCAGATTGAAACGTAAATTATTTTAAATCGCGAACACAAATTCGTTCAAAAAACGACTTGATTGAAATAGTATCTCTTAAAGATCTGTCTCTGGAACAGTCTCCAGGGATCCGTCAATAGTCTGTGGGCGTTGAAGGATTGATTGAATGACTCTCAAAAACCCGCGTCTCTGGAAACCTGATTGATATGCCTACAAGATGTATCAATCAAGTCTTTAAAGCTTTAAACTCTAGCTGACAACCCTTTTCCTCAGTGAGATGTGAGATTCAATTTTATGTTGTGGTTGAATGCCATGACATTATAGCACTTTGATAATGAGACAGAGGTTTGATTACCAGTTTCAGCAATATTTTACTCGGTTTTCTTTTAAAAGTGTTGTCAGTCACAGGCTTTGTCTATGTTCTGGCGATAGCAATAGGCTCGTGCATAATTCTTACAAGCTTTTTAGGTGCTTTGTATCATCCAATGAGTCTTCTCGTTTTGACCGGAGTGAGAAGGACTGTCAGACACCTACTGACAAAAATCCACTCTATTTCTTTACCTGCTCTTTGTGTTTCAGGAGGAGCGCAGTTATCTCTTCAGACATTCCCACTATCCAGGAATATAGGGATTATATGATTTTTTTTAGTACCCTAATTTCTCATAAAGCACGGAGGACTGAGGAAAGATAAAGGGCTGTCCAGTGATCCAGAAACGGTTTACGTAAGTAACACCTATCAAACGCACCAGGCCCGCGTGGTGGATATAAAACCCACTTTCTCTCAAGAGGCTTATGTCCCAGCAGTGGGAATATTGTAGGCTTATGTTAAATTAATCTGAGTGGTGGCTCAGCGGTATCGACCCGGATTTTGTGAGTTGCAGGTTGTAGGTTCGAACTCAGTCAGACGTATTACTTTGTGTAATTTACTTCGTCACGACTGTTCTCAATACAGTGAAGGAAAACACGGTGAGGTAACCGGCATGTCCTAAATCCTTCGAAGACACTATGTGTGGTAGATTTTGCCGACTCTCTCTGACAGAGGAGAGGCCTGTGTCCCAGCAGTGGAAACATTATAGGCTGTTGATGAATGACCTCACAGATAACCAGTAAACTGACATCTAAGTTCTTGATCAACCTTAGTTTTGCAACCACAACCACTTTGATATTCCGTGCACGTGTCAAAACAACGGCGGCCATTTTATATTCAGCGGGGACTCCATTTCGTACTTAAGAACTTAATTTTGGGTAAGCAGATCAATTCTGAAGTAAAGGTTTTCCGTGGAGGAAGAAATATTAGGATTTAAACCTACAACCACCTGATTTTTTAAACTTCAACTAGCGGCCCGGTAGCGGCCAGGCGTACGTGCTTCTCTACTTTGACAGCAAAATCCCCATTAAGAAAATGATCTGCCATTTATTGAATTCATTTGTTACAAAAAATGTGATAAAATAAAACAGCTCGCCCGATTTTGTGCAAACTTCACATTAACCATCAAATAGTCCATACATACCATAGTCCGAACAAATTCTAAACAATTTGTTTTGGATAGGTGACCCCGTTCTTAAGTTATAAAATTACAACGAAAAGTGGCATTAATTTTGTATAAATTGATTTCCCAGCTCCGGGTATAACTAGTACCAAGTACGATAAGAGATAGTAAAAATTACTTCGAATACAAAGAAACACCACTTTGTAACAACAGTGTTGGAACATCCCAAAATACCCCATGTTTTCTCAGATCTCGTAAATCTTAACTACTCACCAATAAAGCGGACAGACAGACAAATGCTAGCTATATATAAACCAACAATCTACATTCCCTTGAGAATCTTGAGCGCATACCACACTTTATTGACATATTTTTCGATCGAAATACACTCAAATATTTCAGTAATCCTTTGGGCTTAAACCCGTAAGATAAACCTCGTTGTAAAATTAAAATAAAGTTTCAACGGTACATTTGGTTTAGTAGACTTAAAATAATTGCTTTTAGTAATATAACTTCTAAAATCTATTACGACTAATAAAAAAAAAAACTTAATTATTCATAGTACTCATTTATATTGTTAGAGTTTTGTATAATAAAGAAAATCATGGCTTAATTGGTTTTTATAGTAAAAACAACACGATAACAAGTTTACGGTTTGACAACTACGTTTCGTGTGTATTAAATTATGTTTATAATTGTTAAATTGTCCTGTTTTGTCTGCGCTCGTTTAACAATGTCCTTGAAAAAGACCAATGACCGTCTTTGTAGAAAGACGAAAAGTGTAGACTATTCTATGCAATTGAATTAATCGCATTAGTCCAATGGCAGCCATACTCGTACAATACTCAATACTCAAAACTTTATTGCATTCCATACTGACTGTTAAATAAACAGTTGGTATATTGTTCAAACATTGAACCAATTATGGACCCTGTCGGGCACAGCACAATTAAATTAATTGAATTAATAATAAAAAGGTAATAGGAGAGAGGATGATGGCGCCTTTTTGTTTTTAAAAAGTAAAGAAATATTCCAAAAACATAGCAAGCGACGCGGCGATGGCGACGGGCTCTTTGGTCGTTTGACCCCGCTCTGGCGGGGCCCGCGGGTCCAAACGACCAATTCAAAAACGCATTTGGTCGTTTGGACCCGCGGGCCCCGCTTTCAAGTTGCCTGGCGCTAAAAACACTAATTTATCAATTTGCACACAATCATCTATTAATTTTTGCGTTTCTTTTTGATTCCATGTAAATTGCAGGTGTATATTTCTTTCCGTTTTGTTGTTTGAAAAAAAATCTCCCACGCAAAAATTTAAATAAAATGCATTTTGTTAATAAAAACCAACATACATTGTTAAGAAGTTTTATTACGTACTGGTTTCATAGTACAAATAAAAATAACAGGTTAATTGAAGTTAACATGGTTTGTTGTTACTTATTATTAAATCTGATTCTAATTCAACGCGTTGTGTCGTGAAGCGCAGTGCAACAAAAACCAAATGTTTTCTATATTATTATTTTATATTTGGATTCATAGTTCTACCGCTTTTATACTCAACCTCAATGGTATGTGCATTATTTTTTATGGATTTTAAAATAATACAAGGTGTGGTATGAAAAGTTTGGTTGTGTGTTTCTTAATACTAAAATCCAAATGCAATTTGCATAATAAAACTCTAATATTTACAATTGACAGATTTTAATCACCTTACCAAAAAAAAATAAACAACTGTTAAACGCGTGTCTAAACTAAGTGTCACTGCAAAACGACTCTTATATCAACGAGAAATGCTATTTTGACATTGACAGTTCTTTTAAACAATAGTGTTCAATAGATGTTTATCTTTTTTATGGAAACACGGTAAAACTCCATATAGGTAAGTAAAACATTAAAAGTAAAAATCTGGAAGAAAGTATGTATCAGGGTCTTCGGCCTCCGGATCTGGTTGATGTGTCACCTCCATGTCTGGCCGTCATCAGCTGTCAATATGTCGTAATGCAGTTGGGCCATAAGTTTAACAACGGTCCCAAATACCCATTTTTTTGGACTTGGGGGGTTACAACTACTTAAAACCAGGCATATTCCGGCGAGTGAAAGTGACAGAGCTATACAAATCGTCTAGCACCATCTCGTTCACTTCGGAACAAGCCTGGTTTTAAGGCGTTGTAGTACCCCCCCCCCCCACCCCCTGAACGCTCAAATTGTTCAGTATCAGTTGTTAGATTGTCTTGTGAATGTTTTTTTTCCCGTTAAATGGTATGGTTTCCATGTAACACTGTCCGGCTGTCAATGTCATGCCCCCGACTTATCCATAGGGAGAGAATTTTCCCTGTAGTTGTGTTTGGCGTTTTTCTTAGTTGTGATTTGATTTTTAATATTTTCTCATGTAATGGTGCGGATTCGTTGTCCATAGTATGGAGATAGGACCTTCTTCACTGTCTGAACGAAACGCTCGGCCTGACTGTTGGTCGCTGCATGATTATTATATTGCACTGAAGTTTTGTTTATCACGCCGTTTTGCTTGCGTTTTGCGAGTAAATTCAATGCTTTGGAAACGAACTCTCTTCCATTATCAGATACCAAATGATAATCCACGAACAGTAGGTAATTCTTTTAATTTAGGTATTTATACACCAAGAAACCGTAATTATCTTCTTGATCGGAATCGGAGCGGGCATTTTTGAAAATAGTCATACAAAATTGTTGATGCCGTGCGTCATAGCGCTATCTAGCGTTGCATAGCAACGCGACTACTAGACTGAGCGACTTTTTACCTATTGGTAAAAAGTTTTGGATCACAGCTTCGTGATGTCCCGTCTATTGCTCGAATTATAGTATTAAACTATAATACGAGCAATAGACGGGATACACAAATATTCATTCTCTTTTCTTCTGTAACAATAATGATCAAATTTAAATACTTTTTTTACGAATCAACGAATCATGACCCCTCCATCACTAAGGAGTTAAAAAAAAAGATATAAAAATAATCGTTTTATGCCGAAACAAAACAAGAAAGCCTTTAAGACAATCTTATAATAACATGGTAATCGCGGGCTAATTAACTACGGAACCTTTGGCTTGCACTTGGCCTTTTTGTTTAAAGCCACTTGAAATTCTATTTGTAAATTAAGTCTGATATTATCTGCGTCTGACTGTTTGTATGTTAGGTTAATTATATTTTGTAAACGCACCTGATACAGGATGAATTCAACAAGTTTTTTAATATTATAAGTAAAGAAAAGAATGTTGATGTTTTTTTTTGCTTCTTCAAATTATTTTATGACAGTACTTGTTTATCACCTCGCCGTTATTCGTATTAAGTTTGATATTTGTTTCACAGAACCGCTATACCGGGATAAAAAGGAGATTTGTGCTAAACATCCAAATCTGTTTTGTAGTTTATGTGTGAAAGTGTAACAATTATCCATCAATCCTTCCATTATCAATGAAAAACTTTAATAATATATAAGTTGTTATTTTCCAGATACGGACTATGCTCGATTACCTCCTATTCACCACATGGACATCTACGAAGAATGCTTCGATGAACCTGATTCGTTGTACTGTGTTGCAGAATATGCTCTGGTTTCGGATGAGCCTACCGAGCTCATGACTTTAGTTAAAGCAAGTTTCAACTTTGTTCCTAACAGTTCATAAGATAAAAAATGTAATAACAGCATGCATTTCGAGGTCAACTTATGTTGATTGCGTTACAATTTGTGCGGTCTATGATAATGACAAGTCAATCGACCGTAATCCTCTCAAAATTTTCCACCATCCCTAACTTTAATCTCAATAAGTAAATAATAATATCTTCTTGTCGTTTCTTATTCATTTTGACAAATAAATTTATGTTTTAATTACAGAAAATTTCAGACAGTGCTATTCACTTCAACCATACAATACTTCGTTATGGTTTTTGTATGAAAAAATCATGCAGTAAATTCTACAATGCTTCTGGAACGGAAGAGGACCTAAGATTGTCCCTTGAAGCATGCACCAACGAAACCATTTATAAAAAGTACAAGTTACAAATAAAACTGGGAGATTATTATGATTGTTCCAACCGCGACAGAGACTACCCAATAGAAAATCTAGATATAGCTGTTGGAGTAGTTTGCATCATGATAATCTTAGTTAACATTGTCGCAAGCCTTTGTGATCGTTACTTAGAAAAGGGAAAAAATGTTGGAGGTTGGTTCGTTAATCACAATCACTTTATGACAATGTTATTAATATACATTTAAGTAGTCTATTAAATACAATTAATAGTATTCAGCACAGTAAGTTGGTAACTGTGCTGAACACTGTGCAGTGAGATTTGCTGCTACTAGAGTCGCTCTCTTATTACAACCTTATTCTTCAGTCTACTCTCGGGCAACAGTCAGTTTTAGTAGATTTACTATTTTTCAGCTCTCAGATACCTGTATTGCTTTTCAATATTTCGGAATTGGAAGAAGTTTACAGCATTGCCGGGAGAAGGACAAGATTCTCGTATAAAAGCATTAGGAAGCATCCATGGTATCAGGTAAAGTACCTACCGATTGAGTTCAAAATGCAGTTAGTTTTTTTTTTCAAAACGATTAAAATGTTACGGTTTTTCTTTCAGATCGCTGAATATTATCCTTATGTTGATAACTCATAATTCTATCATTGCCCTCGTATTGACTGTAAATCCAAAATTCTTAGAAGATGTAAGTGTGTATTTTTTTCATGAAAGATATTACCATTGTACAATGTACACCTCTATCTACAAACCGTTAAAATAAAGGGAAATCTCACTTTCCATCAAACTTCCGTCATCACTCTTTACCCGCAACACTATTTAACAGTTAGTGTAGACACAGTATTGCCTTTGGCAAATGAATCTTACGGTCCGTTCACGTTCACTACATCGAGAAAAGTGGAAGGAATGGGCGGAGGCCTTTGCCCAGGAGTGGGACAAAAGAAGCTAAGAAAAAAGAACGGTTTGTAAATAAAGGTGCGATTTGTTTCAAGATTAATATAATATTACAAACAAAACATGTGATGTGATTTTCAAAACATGACCAACTTCGGATAATGTCAATGTATTTATGTCTATTGTAGTGGGCGCAAGTTAAAATTGCCAGCATATTTTTGAACGGAACAATAATAATGCAGACATTCTTTGTCATCTCGTCTTTCCTGCTTGTGTATAACTGGCTGATAGCAACAGAGAAAAAGAAAGAAGCTGCTTCTTTGACGATGCTGCCACTGCAGATAATAGTGAGATGGCTAAGGTAAGAAAATAGTAATAATAATGTACAGTTCGAAAATGGCGTAGCTAGGCCGAATCCAGGAGGGGGCAAGACGCTTAATGTGCGAGGCCCTTTTTTCAGGACGAAGGTATTTACCTTGGCCCCGTTGCTCGCGCGAAGCCCTTTTCTTGTAAGATGACTTGCTTCTCCAAGTCACCCATATCAAAATGTGATTGTGATGTAACAGCGACATCAGCTTTGCAAGCCTGTTAGACTGTTTCACTAACCAGTAACAAAATAAAAACTTTACCAAGTTATTTTGCAACATGGGGTCTTGGGCGAGCAGTGGACCAGCTTGAAACTTATAAGCGCTTACCGGTGTTTGACAGCGCTGGTAACCCGTGCAGGAAAATATATGAACGCGCGCCGATAAGCACTGAACGGTGCTGACAAGTTCCGACAAACTTTAACACGCGTTGGTCAGCGCTGGGCGCTGCAAAATTAACAAACAAACCTGCTTCCTTTGTGTTGAATGGACCAGCGCAGCGCTGTCATGCGCCGGTAAGTGCTTATAAGTTTCTAGCTTTGTTTCTGTATACAGCCTAATGCTTTAATTTGTTTGATTCAGATTGACTCCGTCGTACGGCCTCATTTTAGCCTTGACGTCAACTTGGTTTGGAAGAATAACATATGGCCCTCTGTGGAAGGTAATTTTAGTCAACACTTTGATCTTCTTTAAATAAACGAATCTATGTTAACTGCATATTCTTTTTGTAAATATTGGTAATTTTCTTGCCATAAGTTTTTTTCGTGCTACGGTTGCTTAAACTTTGTCGTAATCAATTTTTTCAATACTTATTCAAGAAAGCCGTACTATTAGAGGGTTACCATTTACAGCTTATCTAGCAGTTTAGTTAACGTTAGGTAGGTATATATTTTTCAATAAAAAACCAAAAATATCAATATTCGTACTTTCTTTTTATTTCTTTCATTACAATACCCTTTTTAAGGTTATCCTTTTATAACCGGACACGCTGTATATGATTTGAGCAATTTATATAGCAATATTGTTAAAATAGCCGTTTTAGACGCTGACCTTCGCATTCTATGTGTAGTTCGGGTTGAAGTTTTATATCCATATTTATCTTTAATAAAATAACACTTATTATTGTCGCCAGAAAGCCATCTATTTTGAAGTGAGTGACTGTCGTCGTGACTGGTGGCAACACATCCTTTACATCAACAACTTTTACTCATCCCAATGTATGCCGCAAGCTTGGTAAATATCCAATTAATTATTTATTTATCTTACTTTTATTAAGCTGTCTTTAGCCATCACAAGCAATAATGGGAATAATTCCCAGGTCAGATAAAGTGTGGTCAGCAAAAGTAACTCTCAGGCCCCTGTAACTTTCAAACTATTATTGAAAAAAAGAAAACCTATAAACCTAGTTTTTTACTGTGTCAGCAGCATTCTAAAAATCATTGAGATAGGATAACATTTAGGGGTCGAAAAACGTTTTCTCTTTTAGTATGGACGAGCGGTGATTGGTGGATGTCACATGTCTTCGAATTTTTGGTTCTAGGACATGCCGGTTTCCCCACGATGTTTTCCTTCACCGTTTTGAGAGCAGTGGTGATGAAATAAATTACACAAAGAAATGCGCCTGCCGGGATTCGAACCCACGACCTACAACTCGTAAGTCGGGGCCGATACCACTGGGCCACCACTGCTCTCATAATGTTTATGCATAAAGCATGTCATAATGTTTTTAAAAGGTAAAATAAAAATCTCAAATTCTGTTTTCTTCACCAGGTATTTGGCCTGTGACACCCAGCTCTACATCATTGGGGTCATCGTCTTCTTGACGTGCAAAACCGCTGTAACTAGGAAGGTGGTCTTGACCCTCCTTTTCCTATCAGGAATCTTATCTTCCGTACTGATTACATATTACAATAACTTAAGTGGTCTCCTAATCGCTTCCCCAAAGTAAGTTTGTCATATTTTTAATGTATAAGAGCAGTGTGTCGAATAAAAGCTACTGGTAGTTATAACCGCAGTGGTAGACACGGCGACGGACGTCGCAAGACGATCTCCGGCCACCGTAGGCGCGTACTTGCGGGCGGCGAGTAGTGGACAACTCGCCGCTCGACCATGGACCATCGACGGAGCGTTGTGTTCAGTCAGCAAGATTACGGGGCCCACCTCTAGAGGGCCAAAGCCTGCCGGGGTCCCGGGACTTATCTCATTACCGTGACCCCAGAACGGGTAGTAAGGGCTATTGAAGAACACCGTGGATTTTTAGTCAGTACGAGTCTGACAGTCCCTCCCGCTCTACCCTGGGTTCCGAGGTTCCGAGGACTCATTTTGACGTAAAGAAAAAACGTCTAGGTGACTGACGTTTTGACGCGGTTCGAATTTTCTTAATAATTATTTTTATAAAGTATCTACATTATATTGGTTTTTAGTTAGTGATGTACCTACCTAATGACCTTAATTTTTTCAGGAAAGGAATAGATTTCATCTTTGAAGAACTTGTGTTCATAAAGGTTTTCGTAAAACCTTACACAAACATAACTGGGTATGCCATCGGTATGGCATTAGGCTACATTATCTTCAACTGGCAGAAGAATGGAGGAAATCCTAAGAAATTCCAGGTAAACACAAAGCTTTACAATAATTATGTAAGTAGTTGTAGTATTCTTTGTTTCCAGCACTCAACACACAAACACGGAAATAAATAATAGTTGGGGAACAGTCTATAAGACGGGGACGCGAGGTACAAAGGGGATATTCACTGTTTAGGCATAGTTAATACAACACTAACGTAGCGCAAGCGCCATTAGGACGTCATTTTCGAGCGGCCACAAAATGGCGTCCTGTTGTCGCTTGCGCTACGTTAGTATTGTGTTTTGTTTGCCTTAAGTTTGTAATTTAGGAACGACGTTTTAGCAAGAGTTGTTCAGCCTAATGAGCATTCTCTGTTGACGTAAGAAAATTCAGATCTGGAACGATGTAGAACTCCAAGAGCCCAGCCTGCTACACTATAACATTTATATAAAGGAACCAGGTCTTAGCAAGAGTTGTTTAGTCTGATGGGCATTTCCTGTTGACTTACAAAAATGAAACATTTGGAACGTCTGGAATCGTCACGCTCGCCCCTTTTTTTCCCGTCCTCAGGCTCTAAAATTTGACATCAGACGTTTCAGATCATCGATTTTGATGACCCCATTGCCCCTGGCAAAAGCAACAAGATCCGCTTACGAAGTCGCGGGCAGAAGCTAGTAGTAAATAAACGGGATCCTATCCCGTTTTACCCCATACGTAGGGAACCTTAGAGAAAGAGTCAATTTTAAACACTCATAATTATCGTAAAATATTTTCTTATCTTTTACAGAAATACAAGTACCTGTACTGGAGTATGTTCTTTATGGGTTGTCTGTGTAACTTCTCCACTTTCATCTTCTACTCCGAGGGCCCAGAACAGCCCATGTATGTTCATTTGATTTATGCAGCGTTTATGAGGCCAGTCTTTGGCATGATCATAGGCATTACATTGGCAGGACTTATCATTCAATTTGAAGGTATTATAAATTTATTTGATTTGGATTTCTTAAAAACAAATTTTATTAAGCAACAATCAGGGCACTTTTAAGACATCTCCTCTTGAAATAGTTATTCGAATTGAGAGGATGAGTAAAAGGAGATCAACAAAATGAATTTATAAGGCAGAGGTGAGTGGAAACGCTGGAAGGAAGGAACTACACTGACCTTAATGTTGAAGTGCTTCAGAAGGGCTGGGTGCGTAGTACTCGCTATCGCGTGTGTGTATGACAAGACATTGTATGAATGTAGATGAGGCGAAAGGAGTATGTATGGATTCGTAGCAGTTGGCGCTCTCTAATTTCTGCCTACCCCCATGACAAGAAGGCGTGAGTTTATGCATGTTTGTACGTATTTAAAACAAAAAACCGGAGAAGCAACTCTTGTTTTGTCAAATACGGTTCGTTTCAAGCAAGGCCGTTGTCAAAATTGATGGCATCATCTTTTCAATAAAATTAATGTAATAACGTGCCCAAGAAACCTACAGCTTATAAGGTAAAGGGAGATTATTTGGTACAGGCAACTCAGTGATAGAGTCTTAAAAGTCTTTCAAAACGTTACCTATGCATGCTGTAATGCGAAATGCTGTGTCACTACGTCTTATCCACTTTAGTGGTGAACTAGTTGCATCATTGACTTTTAAGAATCTATCACTGAGTTGCCTGTCTCACCAAATAATCTCCCTTTATCCTAAATTGTCACGTAGTATAGAACTGCTAAACATTTGGATAAAGTCAGTTTCAGTCTTTGAATCATGGTGAAAGTTGATACTTCCCGTGACCCAAATCAACGAACTGAAAGCCAGTTTCCGTTTAGGTTAGGTTTCAAATCACTTGAAATTAAAAAAAAAAGTTTTTTGTATCTGTTTCTTTAAAAAAGGTTTTTGTAATCGTCTCTTTCTCTTCTTACAGGTTTATATCGAACAATTTTAAACTGGAGACCTTTTACGTACCTAAGCCGTCTATCTTTTAGTGCGTACTTGCTGCACATTGCCTTTGTAAGGGTCAAAGTAGCGTCGATGGTAGCTGTTTATAGAATATCTATGATGGATTTGGTAAGTGATTTAATCACACTAATATTAGATTAAAAAAAATATAATATATGATTGCTAATATTAGTCATCTTTGTTTTCGAGCAGAACTTGTTTATGACCTTATTCGACGAAAATTACATTGCAAACGAGTGCGTATTTCGAAAAAGTCGTTGCCTGCAATATACCCCAATTACGCCAGGATAATTACCAATAACGTATTGTAAATACAAGCTGTCTATGGATAATGATCCAACTTATGATACCTCAGAATTGATGAGGTCTTAAATTTAATTTCAGACCTCATCAATTCATCGCTAAGATTGATTAAAATTAAGATTTTAAACCTTCTTACTTTTTTTCAGATACTAAAAAACTGCACGCTATTGACGGCAGAATTTATTGCCTCATTTTTTTTCTACATGCTGGTTGAGAGTCCTTTCGCAAACCTCACTGGACAAATCTTCAAAAAACCTGCAACACCAGCAATTGAAGATAAAAAAGAGGATGTTAATACAATGGTGAAAACAGAAGAAAACGGAACGAATATGACTCAGATACAAGAAGAAGATGGTACTATTGTAATGAAAATGTGAGCCAGTCTGTAGTCCATATCTAATAAAATTAACATTACGTAACTACAACTCTTCGTCGGTCGTGAAATGGAGGCTATCCTTTCCCCATCGCGTCCTGCGTCGTCCTGCCTCCTCCTTCGCTAGCATGAATGCTTCCCAGAAGGAGGTGACTGCTTCCTATTCCGTCTCGCCAGGTGACACCCAGGTGTTTCTTCTAGGACCTGCGTTAGGCGGAAGGTGAGGACTGTGGCGCTTCTCCGGCCACACCTCAAAGCTTAAAAATCATAGTTTAAAAATCTTGTGACGGATAGTCTGGGACTGTGACCCTTCTTTGCCAGAAAACTATTCGCCGCGAAAAAAGGAAATTAGCAACAGTTTTAGTTTATTCTTTTATGTGCAAATTCGCCGCTCGTATAGCAGAACAATTAAATAATAAAGTCCAGAACAAAACTAAATAAAACGAGGAGACAATGTGGAATCTGAACAGAAAGTACTAGGAGAATAGAATATCAAATTGACAATTTTCAACAAAAAAATTAGTTCCACACCAGAGGCGCTGTTCCATTTTCTCATACAAGAAACGCTGTAAAATACTGTAAAGTAAAAGAATGAAAATTCGTGCTCAGGGTACTAAGCGTTCTCGTATAACCTCATTCCTCAATAGATGACACTAACATGATAAGCGAAAACATCCTGTCATACATAACCAAGTTACATGGACCGCTGTCTTGCGGGGCTTGAAGCTGTTGTAATTAGTTTAGTATGGGCATCCGGTGTCAAAGCCGGGGAACTTACTAAACTTGTTTCAGACTATATGCGTGATTAACGTCGGAGTGATACGGGGACAGTTGACTTGACTGATGGCAATTTCTTGTTCGTTTGGTTTTAAGAAGAATATCAGTCTAAGCAGATCTCAGGAGCTTGGGAGAAATATGGTCTTGAGAGTTACATAAAATGTTTAATTTTATGATAGCTGTGCTTTAAACGAAAACCGTTTTAACAAAAATTAAACCCACGAAATATCGAACTAAAAAGCAAAAAATAAATTTGGAGGCGGCCCCAAACAAAGAAATGTGCAAATTATTTATTATTTTTAGAGAAAAATTATTGTAGTTAGTCTGACCTTCTTTGATGCCGTTTCAAAAAGAGAACATTCACGTTCCATACATTTCTGGGCCTATCCAAAAGCCGGCCAAAGAAAAATATTGGTACATACAGGTAGTACCAGTAATTTCGAGCAGTAGTTACTGTGGCACAAAAGATGGCTCTCGGCCAAGTTCCAACAATTCGAAGACATTTGTAACACCTACCGAAACGCACTGGGCCCTAGGATTACAGCAATCCTACACTGGCAGGAGAACTGTCCAAAAGTGGTAACATTGTATGTTGTGATAATGTTATGCTACCTCCAATAAGACAGACCATCACTCAAGCCACGAACTCGAACACATACCAACAGCACACACACATGCAACCGCTCACTTAATATAAAAACGTAAAACACAGACAATGACCGCTTGGCAGTTCATCCACTACCCTTTATTGCATTCCAAGCGTTCCACCACAAACAGTGCGCTCCTAACTTGCTCGTCTAAGATTTAAAATGTTAGATGAGCATTTGTAAGACTTTTCCTGTTCGGAGGGACTCTTAACTATTGTCAAACAGACAGGGCGAAGCGAATGTGATCCGAATCCTATCATATAAATAAGTGAATGCGGTCCGAAAGTCTATCTGACAGACTTCAAACAACAACAACGTGCTTCGGCACGCTTTTCAGGTTTGACAAATGCATTTTTCTCCTACATACTAACTGAAACTTCTTCTTACTTTTTTTAAATCTACATTAAAAAAAAATATGGATCTAGATTATAAAACAAAAAAACAGTTAAATTGATTTTCCATAAAATTGAAAAAAAAAAACAGCTTATGCCAGTTATCTCACATTTTTTTGTGGTGTGTACGAATTCGTGCTGTTTTTACTATCGTAAAGAACAAGATGCTTGGGCAAATCTAACGATGTAAATCATTGTTGTTCACCCAAACACTGTCTCCGTTTGAGTCCGCCATTACAAAATTTCCGTGGCCCGATACTCTTGTTGTTGCTACAGGATGTTGGAGACGGAAGTCGTTTAGGCGAACATGGCCGTAAGTGACCGTGGGTTGAGGACATCAAAGATGGAGAAGGATAGTTTATGTTCGGGAGAAAATTTTGACGGAAACTTGAAAATAGGTTCTCAAAGAAATCGTGGTAAAGCTGGTCACCAGGATTGTGCTTTTTTTAGCGTGGTTATATTATCATCAAATGAGTCCTCCCACCCAGGGCAGAGCCGAAGGGACTATCAAACTCGTACTGACTAAAATCCACGGTGTCCTTCAATAGCCCTTTACTTTCCGGGGTCACGGTAACTCGTAAGACCGCCGCGACCCCGGCAGGCGCCATGACATGCCTTGAGCTCAAGTGGGGATTGAGCCACGTATCTTCTCGCTGGTTTCCAGAAATGAGAATATTATAGGTATTATCTATACTTAATATTATTTATCAGAAGAGTTGGTTTGGTTAAACACACTAATCTCAGGAACTAGTGGTTCCAATTGAAAAAATATTTCTGTGCTCGATAGTCCATTTATTGAGGAAGGTTGTAGGTTATAAAACATCACGCTATCACCAAAAGGATCGGAGCAGCAATAAAAAATGTTGCAAAGTCGGGAAAACGTGTTCCTTAATGAGAGCTTCCGTTGCATGCGCTGCGTAAAACTTAGTGTTACTGGAAAAAGTCGTATTTATGTTAAGTCAAGATTTCCATAGATATTGACTTAAAAAAAAAAAAACAACAAAAAACAGTTCAATATGAAGGGACAAAATGGTTGCAAGATTTCATTCATACAAATGAACACTTACCTACCTACAAACTAAGGAAAGGAAATAAAACCTAAAAAAAAACTTAACAACAGCTCTTATAATTATTTTTATCAATACTTCACCATATTGAGATAAAAATATATCCAACGAAACAGATGCGGCATTTACATTTGAAAACACGCGACCACCAGCTTGAAGCTCGCACCTCGTCAAAAGCTGGCACATCCAAAAATAAAATCAGCCAGTATTAGCCAGCCAGCCAGTATTTATTTTATACATCTAAAGGTTTACTTAAGCCGCAACAGACGGACGGCACCTAATTGGACATGATCCACGCTTGCTGATATTTTAAAACAAATAAAATGAGCAGCGGCGCCATGGGTATAGGCATCCTGTCCCACCGAAGACTAGAAAGCGACAAGCTATAAGCGATAGCGATTTTCTAAATCAAGAAACTTTGAATTGTTTGTATAATGAAGTGTATGAAAGAGAAAGAGTAGTTGAGTAGATATAAATTTTAATAATTTCAAAATATTGGGACAGCAGAGCCTGTAGCCAAACGGCAAGCGACAATTGCTAACGTTCAGCAGTCGCTAATACATTTTCGACTTTATACCCCATTGCATATAAGTTGACAATCTATCAAAGATGACAGATCGTTTTCGTTTGTTTCATTCGCTATCGCTCAGCAGTCTTTACCAGATTTTCAACTTTATACAATGGGGTATAAAGTTGAAAATGTGTTAGCGACTGCTGAACATTAACGATTGTCGCTTGCCCTTTGGCTACAGGCCCAGGACTCTTTGGCTGCGACAAGACCTATCGAAAATATTCGTCCAGATGCACTAGCATCTGGACGAATATTCTCGATAGGTCTAACACATTTTCAACTTTATACCCCATTGTATAAAGTGTATGTATAGGATAGGGGCCGACGTATTTATTACTAGCAGGCGTGTTCACCAAGCGAGTGTGTGACTCAGTGCGTGACAACGTTAGTTGCTAGCAAGCTCTTGGTTAGACTTGCTTATACATATACGCACGCACGCATGTGTCAGCGAATTATCACTTGTCGCTGATCTCGTCAACTCGCTTATCGCGAATCGCCAATCCTAGGACGGGTGCTTTTAAAGTTAATTTCGCCACGATACACACTGTTTGCATGTTTGGCGAGCGCGTTATATTTTGTTGACGTTGTCGGACGAGTGTCGAGTCAATATAATATATTTTTCTGTTTTGGTCGTATTTTTGTGAAGCATTTTTTTAATGTTTGCAATTGTTGAACGTCGAGCTTGCGATATTTTTTCATGTCAAAATGTGCAACGCGCAGAGCAAGGCGTGTTGCATCTTCTCGGATAAAACGTTCGCTGAACGAAAATTATTTATGAAATTTTAAGCTACCTTCTAGCTCTTGACCAGTTTTATCTCTGATGCAAAATGCCTATGAATGTTTGAAGAAGGGTACATTCTACGATAGGGACATTTTGAAAAAAGGGACATTCTGCGAAAGGTACATTTTGCGAAAACGACATTTTGAGCCTGAGCGATCCTTAAGCGTATGCAGGTGCCCGTCAATTGATGGCAAAGTCGTATAAGTTATCGGAGTCTTCCGTCGCGTTGTGTAGCGTATGAAGGGCCTAATAGGTAGCTTGATGCCAGATCAAGGGACCACGCCTGGGTCGACGGCGCGTAGTTTTTCGCGAATGTCTCAAGAAGCTTTCAGCTGGCTCTCATCTTTCATAAATTCCTTCAGTATTAAACTACTGTTTTAATTTTTTGACATCCGTCTTCTAAAGTGCATCGTTGTCTTACCACGTGATTCCTTTATCAATCGTTCGTCTCAATATTAAGTGAGAAACTACATTCAAAAAACAAATTAATAAAACCAACGTGAACCTGCAATAAGATTTCAAAAACTTATACTATAAACAAATTCCCATTTCATTAGCTTACAATTTTAAAGTCTTCGACCGGTCGTAGGGTTCTGCTGCTTTGGTTATAATCCGGTCTGCTAGGAAATCACTGAGGGGTACACGAGGAGGTAAAAAAAAGAATGAAAATAAGTGAAACCTAATGAGGTTTCAAAGGTAAAAATTGTAGGTAGAATAGAAAAGAGAATTGACTGAAAAAATGTTATAAGTCCTCCAATTAATAACGCCAATAAACACGTAATATTTTTTTTGTTAAGTAAACCAAAATTGACGAGAAGACGTATCTTCGTTTCTGTTTACTTGGCATCCAACATATTGGACAAAGTTTCACGAAATTTTGTTTTCTAATAAATACCTGAAAAGCTTAGTTTCCATAACCAAATACTCGAGTCAGCAAAAATAAAAAAAATGATAAACGTATTTTAATAAAAGCGCATGATGCAGCGGTGCACCCTAAGTTTTGACACAGGGTGTGCATAATATCTTTGCCAATACCTATTTTATTTTTCAGCTACAGTGTAAGCTTTTATAAAAGCCTTGAAAATTTATAAGATATATTTAGGGACTTAAAATGCTGATTGTAAATTAAAATGATGACAGACAGAAAGCTGGAACAAGACCAAATAATTTATAGGTATAGTAGTTGGATCATCTAATATGAGGACGGATTGAAAAAAAATTTAAGGAAAATTAAAGGAAAAATAAGTAAATAATGACGCGACTGCTAAAGAACGGAAGAATAAAAATTGTAGCACCTAGATTTTTTTCTCGATATAGTGCTTTATTTGTCTATTCGAGAGGAAGTCATACCTAATTTATTACAAACTAGCTGATCCGGTAAACTTCGTACCGCCTCAAAACCACCTTTAGGGCCATCGCTGGACTTAAAAACTAGACAAATCGATCCAGCCGTTCTCGAGTTTTAGCGAGACTAACAAACAGCAAGTGATTTTTATACAAAAAAAAATATAAATTACAAAAGAGTTCATATCAGACTAGCTTTTGCCAGGGGCTCACCCGCTACAACTCGAAAATTATCCCATGGGAACATGAAATCGGTATTCAGGTTATAAACTATCTGTGTACCAAATTTTAGCCAAATCCGTTCAGTGTTTTTTGCGTGAAAGAGTAACAAACATACCTACATAGAAATACATACATACTCACAAACTTTCGCATTTATAATATTAGTAGGATGATACAACCTAAACTACTTTTCATAAAAATGCAAGATTTCTAAACCGATTCTGTAGCGCGAAGATTCTTTTGCATAAAAAGGAAAATGAATGAGCTCAACTGGCTCTAGAAACGCCTTAAAGAGGTATTGTAGGTACTAAGATTTAATGCCTACGTAGGAAAGATGAAATATAGTTCTGTAAGTAGTTGGGTTGAGGGTAAATGATAAATATTGCTGAGATTTAGATGTTCTTACTGCTTGAGAGCTTTGGCAAACCCGACTTATGAGTTGTGGGTTTGAATTTAAACATAAGCGAGGCACATTACTTTTGTGTACCAACTGTACACGAAACGGTGAAGCCAAATGACGGCTATTTTATCTGACACATTTATCAAATGAGTTCTCCCAACCCAAAGAGAAACGGGAGTGACTGTCAGACTTGTACTGACTAAAATCCACGGTGATTCTTAAATAGCCCTTTACGTTCCAGTCTCACGGTTACCTGATAAGTAAGTAAGTTAAGCTAAACGACGTTTTACGAGATGGTAAATTTAACATTGCATACAATCGTTTTATCGAGATAAAAGATTTCCTGTATATTATTTCAGAGTGTAACATGCCTTGAAATAATTGAAAAACAGCATAATGTTATTGTTTTTTTTTTTTAGCGTGGTAAAATTATATAAATTGAGACCGTGGATTTTAGTCGTCTGACTAAAATCCACGGTGTCCTTCAATAACCTTTTATGTTCCGGGGTCACGGTATTCGTTAATTAAATCCCGCGACCACACAAATGAGTATTAAAGTTACATTTATGTACGTCTAAAAAGCTACATTCGACTAAAGTTTAGACTCTAAACAATCACATAAGTCTAAACATTAACTTTTTAAATCTCTGTCACTTTTTACACTTATGTAGTCTAAAAAGTGACACAGTTTTAAAAAGTTAGTACCTATAACATTTTCAAGCTTTGTCATGGTTATTATTTCACTACGAGCTAAATAAACCAGTACTTACTTTGTTAACATGTTTTAAGGTAACTTCCAAATATCTTTCTTTATTCTCAACATAATACACTGAAGGCCATATTTCTACTTCAGATAACACTCAAACATCAGTAGTTCATGTTCTAATACGATACATACGTTGCGGTATTCTACATACAAACACTTTGTAATTGTTATAAACAAAACTCAGTAAATCATTAACTAAACGCCGCATTCAGATTGCTTGCACTGCAACTTGCGACTTCATTATTGAGAAACTTTGGGTAACTGTTGCCACGCAAACATATTCTGAAACATTGTATTTCGGCCCTTACTTCTATCGAAATAAATTTCATTGAAACTGCACAGTTATCTTTGTAAAGCACACTCCAAGAAATTTACAAGACACTGTTGTATCAAAGATTTTGTCAGAGGAATCTAAATCTTATTCAGTTGTAACAAGCTTTAGACTTTAAATAACAGCCAAAGATTGCATGTAAGTCTGACAACACACGTATTTAGACGAAGTGATAGGGGAAGTCAGAGAAATAAAATTTATTTTTATTAAATTGTCTTTTTATATTTTCCAATTTCCATACTTTGCTTGTATCATGGAGAAAGAGGTTACAAAAGATGCTTATCGGTTAAAATTTATGAAAATACAATGCTGTAAATGTTCTGCTCTAGTATTTTCTATGTGGATTATTTTGTATACATACCCCCTTTATTTACGAAATTGTGTTGCCAATCAGAAAAGGAGCGTCCTTAAGCTCGGTTTCAAGCGCGAGTTGACCACACCCAATCAAGACTTGTTTTACCTATTTTTTAGCTTGGTAAAATAATCAAATCTATTATCCTGCCCAGGGCAGGGTAGGAGGGACTGTGTAAACATTAGTTGTATTGACTAAAATCCACGGTGTCGAGTGAGATCGCATCGCCAAACCGAAAGGACGCCTGCGTCTCAGCAGTGGGAACATTATAGAGCTGTAGGTAGGTGATCTAAAAAAGTCGTGAATAATTTTGCATGGAGATCGATAATCATGCGGCACGGGTAAGTTATATAATTATTCACGACTATGGCTCTGTGTGTCTATGGTTTGATTTCCGCACGAAACATATTTGTTTGACCTACAAGTTGGTGGTTTTATGACTATGTTAGTATAAAATGCGTGGAAACACACTCATCTACCCATGATACAGACGGAATACCTATGGTGAAGAGTTAAAAAACACTCCAACAGTGTACTCGTATCTTGACCACCTTTTTAGGGTGTTTCGCGTAGTTCGTGCATATTCCAAGACATTTATACAATTCAAATTTATTGTCGAATAACTTCGTTTTTTTTTCTGATATCATTAATTTACAGATAATCCTTCAACATTTTGTGGTTTATACTTGATTTAATGAAGTATTACAAAATAAAAAATCGGAATAAGACGGTAATGAGAACCGTTACCGAAGGGAATGATACTGAGACTTAATATGAAGGCATAAAGCTGCGAAGGTAATGAGAAATAATAGAGGGTAATGAAACAATTTAAAAAAAACGACGGTAAACGAAGGCAGTGAGAAAGAAGGTAATGAGGTTTGATTCGTTAATCCGTATTTTTTCCAAAAATGACAGAATTATGAATTTCGTGCATATTATAAACTACGAAGGTAATTATTAGAAATTATAAGTAGCTACAAATTAAACAAAATTATAAATACTCACGTAGTAAAGCGGACGATAAGAATGAGAATGGTTCCAGAATAATAACCTCCTGCGAAACTTTACACGACTGTATTTTTTTACCACGACCAACCGTCCGCCTGCCACGACGTTTGCTGGGTGCCTGAGACGCGCGCGGAGCGCGGTGCGGCCCTTTAGGCACGTTTAAGTTCATGTACAGACTGTTGTTTAGATGTTTTTACAAACCGATGGTAATCAGAAAAAAAATATGATAAAAGTTTTACGAAATAAAATTAATTATTTTTGGTAAATGTCGTTATTTATTTTAGGTGTAAAAGTTGTGTTCTTAATATAGTTTCTTGGTACGGTTAATTTATTAACAATTGATATTTATTATTTCGGTTAAAATACAAATGTTTACAATAAAGTAGTAAATGGACACCGAAGGAAATGAGAATCTGTAAAGATTTTTATTTTTAATTAATTAATTATGTTATATGGATCTGTAAATGTTAAGTGCATAGGTAGCATAACTTTGTTGTGTTGTTTTTCTTTAAAAGTAATGTTGATAAATTAATAAAAACATTTTTTTTTTCTACTGGACGCGTAATATGCACGAAAAATGAGAAACACCGTTTAATTTTACGTTATGATGAAATTTTTTTTACATTGGATACACTGAATTATCTATATTATGCACAGGTGTATGGTGTATATGGACGAACTGCCAATTTGAAACAATTGCAAGCGTAATACTATAGGCAGGATGGTGTATGGCTACCATAAGGTTAGTCACAATTTCTTAACAAACTATGCTCAAGCATGCCTAGAAAGCCGCATGAAAGCCGCAGTTCCAACTGGCGTACACATTCAATTCCAGGCTGTGAATCGAGTCACTTCACCACAACCATGCTTTGAAAGGCTTCAAGATGTAAGGATACATCCTCAAATTTTCTTAGTTCTCTTTGACCGATTGTTGGAAAGGAAATCTCTAGTAAACATGTTTGCTCTAAGTGAGCCTGCATCATCGAAAATTGCAATATCGCATTCTAGTCGTCATTATCATTATGTCCAATCATCATTAATTATAGTTGAACAACGGCACCTAATCTCATGGTATAACTATAAAGCCATCTTTAAAAACATACTTCAGCATTTGATAACAACTTTATGCCTCTGTTACATCAAAAACAGAAGCTTACAACAGATACCTGTATTCCTGATCTTACCCCAAATGAAATCCCACGCAAAAAATCTTCAAAAGCTATTCCTAATAAATTCACACAGTAAATAGACGTCCATAATTAAATCAAAAGTTCGACTTTAATTTCCAGGGGACGAAAATACCTTCCGCACCCATCGAACCATTATTATACACTTTAAAAACACGTTATAACGTTCTAAAATTATGAAAATCAAAACGCGGTATACGCGCACACGAGTAATTAATAAATTATGGGGATCAAACGAATCGCAAAAATGCAAGCGAGCGGAAAAAGGGTAATTTGAAACAAGGGCGTTAGGCTGACGACACACAGGCGACTTTTGGGGCTGCCTCGCGATTTCATACGTGATTTCCTTAGGATTTGCAAGTCGGATGCTTTGCTTTTATCGTGGGCGAGCATATCGAGTGGTACTAACGTGTGATGTGAAAGGATTTCGGTAAAATTTAGACAATTTGTGATTTGCTCCTACCCTTTTGAACTTGACATTGTTTGATGGCTATCTGAGTAGACCTTATGAAGGGTTTTATGGATGTGTGGTTCGTTACAAAATAAGTATGTCAATAAACATTAATAGCCCCATCATTAGAAACATGGAAAATATCCCATGTATAGCGGCAGCCATTTCAAAAAATAGGTATTTAGAACAACTCGTGCTGTCCCGGATCTCGCGCGTAGGAAAAACCCCGATCGTGCGATAGAGAGCATTGCAGCTCGGGCCTGTGGACTGTATTTTTGTATGAAATTTGTCTCTCGGGAGAAAAAGTTTTTCACATACTAAATGACGACCAATCTCTGAGATTCTGAGACTTCAATCGTTTCAGCATATTACATTCTAGGTTTGTAGGTTTAGCTTTTTTTTAAAAAACTTCTTTATTTTTAAAATACAAAGGTTTTACTTCAATGAAGATTTTGTCATAAAAATTATAACTTTTAGGCGCCTGTAATTTTTAAACTTTTATAAATTTTGAAAAAAAGAAGAAAACTTATAAACCTAGTTTTTTACTGTGTCAGAAGCATTCTAAAAAATCCTTGAGATAGGATAACATTTAGGGGGAGGAAAACGTTTTCTCTTTTAGTATGGACGAGCGCTCGGTAGACGATCCTCTTAAGCCGGTTACCAAATTTTACTACAGTTATCACTCTAGGTGGAATTGAACGGACTGTCAAACATGAATTGGTCTTGCCCTGTATCCAGAAGCATGGTATTTTTATTTAACCCAGAACCTCTCGATGTTAATTATTGTAATTCCGTAGTAAAACCCTTAAAGAGTCAGAAAAAAAACCATCTCTATTTTAGGTATGGTATTCCCGGAGATAATTCAGTATAAGTCTAAAATCGCGCACATCGAATGATTTAGAAATAAAGAAAGTACTTACGTTAGTTCAAGATTTGTTTTTAAATAGGTACCTCCATGTTTTATACCTGAGTATACATACTTAGATGGTTCGGTTTATGCAGAGAGGATGAGTGAAAGGTGACTAAGAAAGGGAATTTATAATGCAGATGTGAGTGGCAACACTAAAAGGGGACTCACGCCGTAGGAAGCCTTACACTAACTTCAGAAGTGTGTAACTGAAGTCGGGTGCGTAGTACTTGCAACCAGCGAGCTTGTATGAACAGCGGGGCTATTGCGTATCTCGGTGTCCGTGTGGTGCCATCAAAGATAGCTGTCAAAGGGTAAATTTCATAGTGGCCTTTGCATTTTCTATGTAACTGATAAAAATGTTCCATCATTTATTTTACTATCATCATCAATTCTACTCACCCCCAACAAAACTCATTAGGGCCGCGATCCAAAAACTAATTTAAACCTAAACAGGTAAATACTTATCACAAATCTCAACACAGACAAAAGCTTTCATCTCCTAACAAAGCTAAAATTACTTTCAGACTAAAATCTAGATATAATATTTTTCCAGATGTTTAGTTATTCAGCTTAGTAATCCTGAAAAATCCCGAAGTCTCTTAAATATCTAGAAATCCCTCCGTTTTAATGGTCTTTTTAATAGGCACCCTCGTTGGAACTTTATCGCGCATTAATTATACTTGCCGAAGTCGGTTAGTGACGATTGTTTTATGTTTTTACACTGTTTTGATGAACATATTGTATGGAAGGACCACGAACAATATCGCAAGGGCATATACAACCAGGCATGCGGGTGGCGAGTAATGTGCAACTCGCCGCCCGACCATGGACCGGGTCGACGATGATGATGATGTGTTCCACGCGCGCCTCAAAGCCATCTTGTTCACTCACTGGAACAAACCTGGTTTGCAGACGTTGTAAGGAATCTCTTACGATTGTTCCATTAGAGCCAAATATTTAGTTGGTTCTCATGGAAAACTATACAACTGGCTCGAAATTCTTTTAGTCTGTATGTGTCATACAAACGTTTATCTAAAAGATTAATCATGGCGAGCTAAATTCCGCCAGTCATTTGTCATATCCGGGTTTATTGTAACTTTTTATGGCGTATGAAAGTAACTTTAAGAAAATTCATCTAATTATGAATGTGGCTTTAGGCGTAGGAGAACTCCATAAAATAAAAGATGAGGTTGCGAGGGAGAAATTAAATAAGATGTGGAAGACAATTGTTTTTGGGTTTTCCGACAACGACTTTATAGTACCGATTTTAAAATGGGTCTTAAAAGAAAAAAAATCAAGAAAATAGGTCAAATAGGAAACCACCTGCCGGGATCACGGGGCTGTCTAGGCAGGTTACCGACATAGCTCATAAAATTTGCAAATTGAAGTGGCAATGGGCAGGCCACATTGCTCGTAGAAGTGACAACCGATGGGGAAGAAAAGTTCTCGAGTGGCGACCACGGACCGGTAAACGCAGCGTAGGCAGGCCTCCCACTAGGTGGACCGACGACATCGTGAGGGTCGCGGGCAGCCGATGGATGCAAGTGGCGAATTGTCGTTCGGTGTGGAGGTCTAAGGGGGAGGCCTATGTTCAGCAGTGGACGTCTTCCGGCTGATGATATAGGGTAAGTTATGTACAAAGGCGAGCGTAACCCAGAATTGGGTTTTCTTACAGCAGACCTTCCTTGATGATTTTACCACGATAAAAAAAGACTATGATCTATGTGCCTAATTTCATCAAAATCCATTGAGCTGCTTTCACGTGATTGAGTAACAAATATATATCCCTCCAAATATCCAAACTTTTGCATTTATAAAATCACTTTTAGAATAATACTTCGTTGGTCTAGTGGTTGCAACTTCTTAGCGCGTGGTGCCGGGTTCGATTCAAGAATTTAGTATCAGTAACGAAGTTCGAAGTCCGTAGTCCGTAGATGGCAATGGCTTTGGTCACCCATATTATTTGGGACTTAAAAACATAACAGGGACTTCCAATGTTATGTTTGCATTTCAAAATCGCTTTTAATTTTAAATCTCATCCATTTTGAAAATATAACAGCCCAAAGTATGAAAACAAATGAAAACGTAGTGCTTGCAATAATGAAACGTAAATAATTATTAAAAAGCGATTAACTTGCAAAATAAATAGGTACATTTCGTTCATTTTAATTTTATAGTAGACCGTTAGCGTATGTGAAATCCGTACCCGATTTAATGCGAAAGTGTGTATTTTATGTATTTTCATAAAATGGCGGCACCATTTTTTTCTCTGGATTTTGTTTTTGTTTCTTTAAGTTCTAAAGGACTGGGCCGCGGGACTTATCTTATTACCATGACCCCGGAACGTAAAGCGTTAATGAAGGATACCGTGGATTTTAGTCAGTACAAGTCTGACAGTCCCTCCCGCTCTGCTCTAGGTGGGAGGACTCATTTGATGATTTTACCACACTAACAAAAAAGGACTATTGTAGGAACACTGTAGATTTTGGTCTCTACGTGTCAGTCTCTTCAGCTCCACTCGGGGTGAAAAAACCCCTTTAAATTTCTACTGTGTCTAGGATGCGTTCTTAAACAATTAAATTCACATACACATACACTTGTAGATGATACAAAATATTTTATTACGCACGGAAATTCATATCCATGACATGCAGCGCAGCATTTAATCGCTCAGTCTGTTACCACCAACCGTGCCGTCAAAGTTGTGTTTCATTCTTCTGTTCAACAATTTCACAATAAGAATTGGAAACCTCTCGCTCTGACGGCACTTTGCAATACTCAACACAACAAGATAAGAGGTACCTGTCATGAGCTTGATCTATCGGCGCCTCGTGCAATCTTTGAGTGCTATAAATACATACATACATACATATATAAACTCATGCCTTCTCCTCATGGGGATAGGCAGAAACTACACAGCGTCACCTGCTACCTAGCATCCACATCCATATATTTTGTTCATACAAGCAAGCTAATTTCGAGTGAGTGCTAAACATGTTCATAGAATAAAAATTAGACTACAAATTCAAAGAAATTACAATTACAAAGAAATTTACATAGAAAGAAAAAGTAATTTGGAGTTCAGCAATGGACATCTTCCGGCTGATGATGATGATGGTAATGATTATTCTGTGGTTGTGAAATTTTCATATTCGTCATCATCATCATCATCAGCCGGAAGACGTCTACATACTGCTAAACATAACATGGTTTTCCCATAACCGAAGCTAAGAGCTATGTCGGTGAGTCTGGTTTTTTGGTGAATATTTAATTTAATACATTTTTTAACATGTTCTAGACCAAACCAAATCCGAGATAACGAAATTGTTTGTTAAATCAAACAGTTACAATTTAAGACGAAATACAAAGACCTTTCACCTTGTCTTAAATGTAGTTATTGCCCACAGTTAAAGTTTAGTCTACCTTTCAAACTTGGTTTTGAGGCAAGACGGTCAACCTTCACCTCGACCTTTGTCTACACTTTGATTTACCTCAAAATCAAAGATACATAGTTTAAATGCATCGTTTGAAGACTTTAAACTAGATTAAGAGTTTATTTTAATACTTAATTCTTATTTTTTAGCATTTCTCCACACTAAGAATTTACATAATGTATATGCCGTAGCTGACCTCAAAGTAATAATAGAACGCGGTTGATACGCTTTATTTTAGCGTGGTAAAATCATCAACGATGAGTCTTCCCAGGCCATGGCAGAAGGGACTGTCAGACTTGTAAATCCAAGGTGTTCTTCAATAGCCCTTTATGTTCCGGGTTCACGGTAATCAGATAAGTCCCGCAGCCCCGGCAGGCTTTGGCCTTATCAAATCATTGACACGCTAAGAAGAAGAAAATAAATAAAAGCTTGTAATACCATCCACATCTATGCTGCCCACGTAACAAACTACTAAACACAAACTTTAACAATTACAATGTCAGCAGGGTTCCATTACGTCACGAAACCAGTCCAAAGGGACGCTCGTACCAATACACAAACGGACATCATCAAACATTCATGAATAAAACAATCTACAAAATTCAAAAATAGAATATTACGAACACTTGTCAACGTGCAGAGATGAGTACCCACATTTTTCATTTTTATTTTTTAACTGTATCACCACGTTTGTATTTCCTTTGGGAGTAAACACAAATACCTAATCAAGCGGGAAAAGCTTGACACTCATATCCGTTGGAAACTTCCCAGTTCTAATAAAAGATGGCGTTAGCAGTGAAGACGGATTAACAAAAAGGTTTTAATACAAAACTCTTCGCTTTACAGACTATGAAAATTGATTTCGTAATCCACACCCGTTCTCAAACCATATTTACCCAGTGAACCGTCAAAAATGGATTATTATTGAGAGAAAACCTCGTGTTTCGTGCCCCGGGAGTTCGGTCAGGCGATGCTAGCGCCAATACGCGATTCCGCCGCAGTCAGTACCCGCCCGCCCTAGCGACGCACGCCGACCGCCCAAAGCGCGCCGAAAAAAAAACCGAACATCGATTTTTAGTGCTTGTGTTGTGTGTGTGAGTGTCAGTGTGTGTGTCAAAAATATTGGATGACAATCATGTAAGTTACGAGTGTTTATTTTTTCAATTATTTTTTTTCGTACAATTTTCTGACGTGCCGGGTATTTTTCAGGTAATAGTTTAGATGTTTAAGATTTAAATGTGTTTTTTTAAGAATAATTTTAAATTAAACCCAGCCAGTGATTTAAAAATGGAATCAAAATAACAGACGTGTCACACTGTGTTGTCAAATCGAATTCGGATAATTAAATAATCAGCTCGAAGTTCAATTTGGAATACCGAATTTGTTTTCACAGCTGTAATTGTGTTGATCGAGGAGGTAACAAAATATTATTCGTGAAATTAAATCGAGTGTGGAAACGATCATATGTATGTGCCTCATCTGCTGAAATTCACGATCGTTATAACTTTTAATCGGCAATTTCTCACGATTTTACGGCCGTAATTAAACGATATGCGAGGTATAATTGAAAGGAGTTTTACTATTGAGAAGTGCTCGGGTAACCGTTTAGCAATTAATGTAATTAATTTCTACAATATATAATTTCGACGAATAGGTGAAAAACACACATGTTTTAGAGAATATTGGTTTTAAATCCCTCTGAGCAACGTTATTTAATTCGAATTTGAAGCAGAAATTTTTCCACATACATTTACGAATTTGAAGTCGTATTTCAATTATTACAGAAATAATAAATTCAACTGAATATTTTCTTTAAGTTTTAAAATTTAACTTAACGAAAATATTCAGTTGAATTATTTCACAATAGTACCGTCCAAATTACTGTACTGAAATATTATCTACGGATCTTTTTATTTTTGTAACTTTCCATTTCATAGGTTTTTGAGTATGATGATGTGAATATTAAATAAGGAAGAATTTTACGTTTTATTAAATTTTAAATGTGATTGAATTGTAGTTTACTTTTTTAGCCTTGGATATTTGTAAGTCTGGCGTTAATTCAATGTTTTGTATTAACTAAACACTGAATATAATAACAGCAAAACTTAACTACCTTTACTTTGTCATAACATAATATCAGGCCTGTAATTCCCTAAGGGTAAGGCTGAGTTTTACCTACTAGTACACCAAGATTTCACTAGTTTTCCTTTTGGCTTCAATAATTGAAGAACTTTATCTTTTTTCACAAACATACTTCTACATTATGATAGTAATGAAAATAATAATATTCAAATACTTGTTTTATAGGTATTTTGTCAATGTTTAGTTCTATGTTATTCACATTCAACACTCATTAAATTATTTTATCATTGAATCTATTGTAGCATTTGTAAATACTATTTGACTTCCTATTTTCGTATATCTAATAACGCTAGTTTTAATTTACCTACATTTCAATAGTGTATTGAATACTTATAAGATTGAAATGAGATTCCAACTCAATTGTTAACGTTTTCAAGTATGCTTAGTCTTTATGACTGACTTTAGCGTATTCTTCTCAAATTTATTTTCATTCTAAAACTGGTTCCATTGTTATAATTTCAGACTGGTTATACTCGAAAAGGGAGGTCCATAAGCTTCTCCCAATTTCTTTTATACTTCTCGAGTCTGTGCGAGGCTCATCCATCAGATCCCCGCGATTTTGACGATATCGCCAACCCAACATGCTTTTTACGGCCTAGGGATATTAACTATCTAAGCAGTAATACCGTAGCTTAGGTCAAAGTTACGGACGTTTCTCTTCTCGTTTCATCATCATCATCATCATCTCAACCATAGGACGTCCACTGCTGAACATAGGCCTCCCCTTTTGATTTCCACAGATACCGGTTGGAAGCGACCTGCATCCAGCGTCTTCCAACGTCTTCTTCTCGTTTACTATGCTACTATTAATTACGAACTTAATAAGATTAGACAGTGGTAGGTACACACTGAAAATTGGTGACAAATGATCGGACAGCTGTTCCGATTCCCGATGTGTTGTCCAGAACTTGTGAATTTAGAATTAATAGGGAGTAGGGTTCACCCAAAAGTTTCAAGTTACTTTCGTAGGTACAAACTCGTATTTTCGTTTACAAATTTTATTAAGAGAGTAGACCGCCTGATTTCATTGGCCGACCATTAGCCACCATGAGGTCAAAACCTTACTCCATAACTTTTATACCTTAGGGGTTTGGCAAAAATCACAGATCTTGTGTCTTGGGTACGATCATTACATTATTTCTTTTATAAGTCGGGTTTCCACATACATATTTTCAAAATAAACTTCCCAAAGTAATGTTCATACAATATTTATTGGTTCTAAGGCAGTACAGTAAGCCAGAGGTATTAGGTAAATATTTAACGACGGATTTGATACCGATGTCGGCATGATCTCATTGATCTCTGGGATTTACGATTACTGCTTATAGCATAACCTTTATCAATTGCGAGATAAGAAATTCGGGATGTTTTTCGATATTTTGATTCGGTTAGTTGAGGAAAGGGTTATTTGAGATGTTTTTAGGAAGATGGTTCGATCATGTTGAGAGGATGAGTTCAAGGCATCTAATGAGAGGAATATTTAAGACAAAGGCGTGTGATAACTCCGGATGGGGATGCTCTAGGAAGACTTATACACTGACCATAAAGGTGAAGTGCTTCATAAAGGACGGGTGGGTAGTATGCGCGTTCGGGGTGCTTGTATGACTTTTGAAAGATTGTATGAATGTGGATGAGGCGAAAGGAGTATGTAAGGCTAAGGATCGTAGCAGATTGCTCTGTAGTTTCTGGTTACTCCAATAGAGAAAAGGGCGTGAGTTTATGTATGTATGGATATTTGTGGGAGATTCGTAGACTGAGTATTTAGAAAATATTTTAATGGCTCAATTTATGGTAACATCATCATCATCATTTCATCACTCACAGCTGTGTGTAGACCTCCCCTCCCTTTCCTGCCATAATTATCGATTCTGTTTGTCTCTTCTTCATTTGTTCTTCTCTAATTTTACAATACCATCAACCTAATGCGCTTTTGGACAGCCTCAGTTTCTTCGGATGAACCTTGGCCACATTTGGACTAAACTTTACTCCAGCCACCATTTATGTGCCTAGCTAATTGTTTTGCATTTTGGTGTAAAGGAACGAAAAAAGATTTTTCTGTGTAATTCGAGTGCGAGACGTTGAGACCAGCGTAGAATATTTTTATACAATTCGTTGAGAATCGGCAGGAGGTGGCGCGAAGTCATGAACATAGAAAGAAATGGAGGGAAGCCTTGCCCACTAGTGGGACAGTACTGACTAAATAATAATAGTAAATAGATTCACAATTGATTGGAGTATGAAAGGATCGTAGGAGATATCAGTTAGAGCTTAGCATGACTTTTTTTTACCTTTTTGTGCCGAAAAGTAAACGAGAGATGTGACGTTAATTTGATGGCTAAAATAAGTTTCTCGTTCGTACACTACATGCAATTTTTATTTTCCATACAATTAACGTCGTAATATTTCAAGTACGTTATACGGCCAAACACGTAAAATTTACGCTAGAGCCTCTGATTTACTCCGTCACACCAAATGTGATTAACCCTCCACCCGTCGCGCCTTTTTTATTACGTGATCCGTCGCGTGGGGTCTTCAGAGACCCCAAAAATAAATATCAACCAATTAGTATTGTAACATTAATTATTGACTTTATTTTGGCGTTTCTCATTTGGATAGGACTTCATTGAAACAAAAAACAAAAGATATAGCAAATCAGACATTTGTTTCTATTAAAAAATCATCAAAGTATTAGAAATAACATTTTTTTCTTACATTTTTACTGAGTCATCTTAAAATTGACTTAAAAATAAAAATCAGGGGACAACTTGTTCCTTTTATATAATTATTTGTGATCAATGAACTAAAGATGATAATCAACCTTATATCAGCTAAAAATCATGAAAAAATATATATACTTTTCATGTCTAAGTAACCCTAACCATTTCTTAGGACACTATCAGTGCATATAGCTCTGGTATGAGTTTCATGGGATGTTATGGACGATACTAATGGAGTAATTTATTCACAATGATCATTTTCTTTGTATTCCAGTTTTGACTCCATGTCTTTTTCACTAACTTCATCCGGATAATCAACATTTTCTTCATCACACTGTTCACCACCAACAACCTCCACATCTTCTACCAAACAACTTAAAATACGATAAATTTGTCTATTATCCATTTTTACTTTTATAACAAATATCCTGGAACCAAAATATATCAAAATAAAAATTATCACAGAAAAAAACTATTAAGTCACTAGTAAAAATTTACTTACGCCAGTCGTCGCGTGGGGTCCCTGAGAGCCTTGTGTAGAAATACACGTCCATACCTCGAAGGGCGCACGCGCGTGCTTAATTTTTATGGTGGGAGGATGAAGTGTAATCCTTTTTAGGAGGGTACCTAAAGTAAGAGATCCAAAAACGTATTCTAAGTCTATTTATTTTCCAATTTTCTAAACCCTGGGCTTTGAAAGACCCCACGCGACGGGTCGAGGGTTAATATCAATACACACAGTAACGGATGGGTTTTCCCCCGGGGCCGGCAGAAGTTGACGTTAATTAATTTCGACCCTAGAACACTCTTCTACAAGATAAATATCGAACATTGATTATCTCGCTTACTCACTGCATGATTGTATATCCAGATGAATTAGTTCTAAGAGTTCCTGCGATATTTGATTTTAGTATTATTTTAGACTTCTTGGACTATATAAGCAGGATAACGTGTAATGCAAAGGCCATCCGAAGAAGTCGAGTGGATTTTTTGTTAGTATGAGCATTTTATTTTTCAAGTCTTACAGGACGGGAATGACTGTCAGACTTAAACTGACTAAAAATCCACGGTTACCTGATAAAATAGTCCTGCGACCCTAGTTAGTACCGTGACCCCGGACAGTTCCGCGACCTCAACTCATTATGACCCTGACAGTCCCTTCTGCTGCATTCAGGACTAGAGGACTAAGCCAGAGTCCTTAGTCCTACTTCTGAAGACCATTAGCCTACATTAGCATAACGGATGTTATTTATTAGCTGACTAGCTATTCCCCGCTGATACGCCCGCTCAGCTCCTATTGTTCGTAGCTTGATGCCTATAGCCTTCGTCGATAAATGAACTATCTAACACAAAAATATGGTTTCAATTCTTGTTCTTCATTATATGTTCCCACTGATGGGACACAGGCCTCTTCTCAGTGAGAGGGAGTGCCAATAGTGCGGGTTGGATATCAGATGTCAACGAATTTGATGGTTCTAGAACATGCCGGTTTCCTCACGATGTTTTCTTCCACCGTTTTGAGTGGTGATGAAATAAATTAGGTACACAAAGTGATGCGCCAGATTAGGTTTGAATTAATAGTTACTGAGATTAGCGTGTTCATAGAAACAAACTATTCAGCTTTATAATATTAGTGTAAAACTACCAAACACTAACAGCAGATCTCAACATTTCATAGCTTAGGAAAGGAAAAATTCGATCCGCGGGCGGGATTCGAACCTACGGCCTTCGGATTCAGTACATCCGATGCTCATTTCCAACCGAGCCACCGAGGATCTTACCTGTCGCGGCGAATTCTTCCTTCCATTTCTAACGTCTCATGGTGACGTTCCTTTCCTAAGAAAATCTTTGAAATTCGCTACGCATGCGTTCATGCGCTTAATATTTTAAAATATTTCATAGCTTTTACAAAAACCATCAAATATCAAAGCTTCTCAACTACATCTGTCTTCGAAGTAATAAGACATTAGTAGACATGACTAATGTAACTTAATCGTTTGCGAGACGATATGTGATTGCTTCATTAGACAGCTGTGAATTGATAAACGTCCGCTAAGTTATTCATAAGTACATTACAAGTGTAAGTTACATGTAAGTTGCGTGTAAGTCATTATGTCTGCTTAGTTTAGATGAATGTTTTATTTGGTTTGAGAATGTTTTTCATGTAATTACGCCTTCTAGAGGCTTTAGTATGAATGTGCGTCGTAAAAGTTTTATAACGATTCGTGAAATGAAAATACAATTGTGTTTTTTAACATATTGGTAATTATTTTAGTTGCATTTTAATATCATTCGGATATAATGTGTTTATTCCACGAAATTTATAGGTGCAATAAATGTTAAGCCTGTCAAACAGGCCATTTGGTTAAAAAACAATTGTTAGAAACGATTATGTTGCCTACTAGTATGAACTAGTTATTCTCAAATGGCTTTTTTAAATTATTTTTTAGCGTGTTGAGTCCTCCCACCCAGAGCAGAGTGAAGGGACTGTCAGAGTCGTACTGACTAAAATCCACGGTGATCTTCAATAGCCCTTTACGTTCCGGGGTCACGGTAATTTGTGAGTCCGGCGACGATTTGCAAAAGGCTTAAAGTTAATAATGGCAACGCGTATATATAAATTGCTTTCTATAAAGACAAAGTTCAAACGTTCATGTGTCTAAGATTTTACCGGAGCGTAAAACCGCAACAGGAACACAGCTATGATTCTATGGAGCTGGTTTCTTATGAGGAGTCCAGAGCTCCTGTTTACGTGCTGAAGATGGCCATCTAGGTGGTTTTAGTGAGGCAAAAGTCTCACACTCCCCTGTCTTATCCCCAAAGACCGGGCGCCTTTTACAAATTTCCCCCGACAAAAAAGCGATGATTCTTGGCGGCAGAAAAACTAGTACGTCTAATATTTTCCGTTTCTTGCTCAGTCCTTTTATCAAGAGCACTATAGCTATTAGTAAAAGTATTTATTCTAAAAGGTTTCTGTACAGTTTTCGGGTCGAGTCGGCCCACCGTTTCCTAAATATTTTATCAAAGTGAATATACGAGTAGGTATGTATAATAGTGCATTACTTTCCTTGTTTGTGGTTTTGTATGTGTTTAGAAATGTATGTGTCTGTTACTTGTTTTAGTTTTCATTTTAAAAATCGTAGTGAAAATCAAATCAGTACCTACATTAAAAAGTTGCAAAGGAGGAGCGCTTTGGGAGGCTGTCTTGTGTAAAAATTGACCTTCGAAATGTGCTGATAAAACATACCTATTTTGCGAAGCTCTAAGGTACATTGTGATTCACTGGATCATACATTCTATTTTCTTTTGTATACCTAAGTTTATATACATATAAATATATGATATACCTTGTAAATAACAAATAAACGTATAACTTCTAATAACATAAGGTCGATATTTTAATAAAAATAAAGCATATGTATGTTAACATTACGAATTTCTTCTTACACCCCATAGAAGTCATTACTTATGCGTTCTCAGAAACATCCTTATAATGAATATTGTGATTTTCCACATTATATCTTCAAAACCTCAGATTCTACTTACCAAAATTGACATAGACAGCTCATTTACTCCGTCAAATGTATGTCTTACTAAACCCGTATCCCTTCAAAGCAAAACTAATGAATTCCGTGTCTACAAAGATTACTCGGATTTGCTCACAAACATCGAATTTCTGTGTCTCATTATTAATGATGGGGGCGACACCTACAATCTCGCTTTTTTCTCCCTAATGCGTATAACTGTTTTCCTCCACATTTAGCAGATTGATGGTTCTTTTTATGGGATTTTCAATGGGATTAAGATCTTTGGAAGCGTATGCGAGTTTGTGAGTCTCTGCTGCATAATTTTATTATTCCCGTGGTACATTTTTTATTTTACTGAATTCGGTTTCGTTTTTACTGATACTGCTAGCCTACATCATCCCACTGCTGGGCAAAGACCTCTCCCCATGACTTCCAATTTTCACGATCCAGGGCCAAAGTGGACCACTGGTCATCGGTTTTGTCAAGCCCGTCCCGTCATCTTCCACAAGGTCAACCGCGACGCCTTCTGGCTGTGTCAGGGCTCCATAAAGTGATTATTTTGGCCCACAGCTCACTGGGCATACTGCAGACGTGGCCAGCCCAAGCCCATTTTAGTGCAGCGGCCTTTTGACCAACGTCAGCAATTTGTGTATTTTTTTTTGTTCGAATTTACACCTTTTTTTCTTAAATCCGTCCTAGCCTGCAAACTTTCGCATTTATAATAGTACAAAGTAATTTATTAGTAAGACTTACATAGTAAGTAAATAGTCTTTATTTTTAGCAACAATTCCAGTTTTCTCAGTATTATTTTCTAGATTTAGTATCTAGCGGTTTTAGGATCAAATTAGGTAGTCTAACCTCGCACTGGCTTAAGTCAGACTAAGTTTCAGGCGTCTTACGTAAAATTAGATTCCTGGCGTTACGTGGGAAGATAAGCATTTAAATTATTCAAGACGAGATCGAAAATATTAAAAAGGGGTTATAAGAAATTGAGTTTCGTGTATCGATCAATATTTGAAGTTACAAATATTTAAAATGTAATAGTTATAGTTAAGTTTAAGTTATTTATAGATTCAAGTAAGCTTAGTGATGTAGGTCTACCTACAAATAAAGTATACAATACAATAATCGGAAGATATTATAGTGCACATGTGTTTGCGCAGTCACAAGAGCACTCTCCTTTATTCTTTTATCTCTCTCTCCTTTACCCCTTAACTCTCATAGTCCAATGGGGCTGCAATCGGTCACGAGCAGATCAAGCTTAACAGTCTCAAAAAAACATTATGTTACCTTTTGTATTAATACTTTTTTCATTTAAAATTAATTAAACAATATTTCAGTATATTTAATTAAGCTGTTCTTCTTACACCTACCATTTTCCTCAGTGTAGTGAGGTGAAAAGTTGTGTGTTGAGTACCTTTGAGAACCTTGCTACGCTCAGGATTCAATTCAAGTAATCGCACCAAAAAACAATTTTGTAGCCTTCCTTATCAAATAAATAACTATTCATCATTCCAGAAATTGATTTAGATAGGTAAAAACAAGTCTTATGGTAGCCATACACCATACTGCCTATTTGTCAAATCGGCATAATACTGCCAATTTGATCAAAACAAAAAAAAACAACAAAAATGTTTATTGCTTCAACATAAATAACTTATTCTAGTTACAATGGGGAGAATCCTTTTAAGCAAAAAGTTTGCTTGTATTAGGATGCTCCGCCCGTCCCCATGTTATATGTATAACAGTTATTAAGTAAGCATGTGCAGCAAAATACATTATAAACTTAAATAAAACAAACAAGTAAAAATGAAAAAAAGAGAGATGGAAAGGTAATATGAAAGGGAGAAACGCGCTGGGATGTGTGTAATGTGTGAGAGGGTGTGTAGGTGAGTATGTGTGTGAGTAGTGGGTGAGAGTAAGTGTAGGAGTGAGGGTTTTATCCGCACATTCATTATAATGTTAGGTATTAAATAACTACCATATTTTAGGCCAAGACGTAGATACACAATTATTTGTAAGCTAACCCTACGACTTGTCTTGGGATCAGAAATAACACTTGAATACTATTTTATATGTATATCACAGTCTCATCGATTGCACCATATTTTCTACTTCGTCGTAGGTCTTTAGTTTTATCCATTTAGACACAGCGTTTTTGCATTCGCAGTAGGTAAGTGGGTAAATGTCAAGTTCTTTATGAATTATTTATAACGATAGAGTTTTATGCTTAGTTAGAATTATACTAGTATAATTCTAACTAAGCATAAAACTCTATCGTTCAACCCACAGAAGACCGACAGATCAAATAGAATTGACCGTGTATGGGCGTGAAATGCCAATTTGATGGCATGACATGCCAATTTTGATAGGTCATCAAATCGTTTTTGACACAACGTCAAATCGGCAGCAGTGATGCCATCTTAGCAACTTCATAGATAGTAGTAGTTAGTTAAAGGTGCTAGAAAAAAAGCTAAAAAGTGTAACTTGTGGCTAAACTTTTTAGCTACTTTTGTACAGGGACGGTTAGGCCACGTTCACACGGCGATTATTTTCCCGTATACCGTACACGAGATTTTATCGAATAGAGTTGACCAGTTTTAGGACAACTTTGCTCGGTACACGGTAAAATATTATATTTCTCGAACACGGGATTTTCCCGTATGAACGCCGTTTAAACTATTTTTAAGTTTTCATTTGTAAACTGTTATTACTGATCTATTCGATAAAATCTTGTATAAAGTATACGGGAAAATAATCGCCATGTGAACGTGGCCTTACCAGAAAAACTGAGGCTTTTCGCACATGGATGGCATGTACACTCGTAAAAAAAAGAGTTATTCATTTTATTTTAAACCAAAATACGATTGAAAACTTGAGAGGTGTCAAGGGACCACGAAAGCAAGTTAAAAAAAGGTTCATGCTATTTTCGACCTTATTGACATTTATGCAAACACCTGATTTTAATGAAGGAGCAATGTTAACGAATGAGAATGTGAGAAAAACAAACTAAATTTTAAATGTCGATAAGCTCGAAAATCGCTTGCACCACTTTTTTTAACTTGCTATCCTTATGCAAATGTTTTCCGACCTTCAAGCGATTTTCGACCTTATTGACAACGATGCAAACACCTGATTTTAATGAAGAAGCAATGTTAACGAATGAGAATATGAGAAAAACAAACTAAATTTTAAATGTCGATAAGGTCAAAAATCGCTTGCACCACTTTTTTTAACTTGCTATCCTTAAGCAAGTATTTTCCGACCTTCAAGCGATTTTCGACCTTATTGACAATGATGCAAACACCGGATTTTAATGAAGGAGCAATGTTAACGAATAAGAATGTGAGAAACGCAAACTAAATTTTTAATGTCGATAAGGTCGAAAATCGCTTGCTCCACTTTTTTTAATCTAATTTCGATAGTCTCATGATGAAATGAAAAGGTGCTAGAAATTGTAGCTGTCGTCACCGAATAATAGCCAGATCTAGTTGCTGAGTTGGCATCACTGCTGCAGATTTGAAGTTGTGTCAAATCTATCGTATCGATAGGCAGGATGGTGTATGGTGTATATGGACGAACTGCCGATTTGAAACAATTGCAAGCGTCAAATCTATCGTATCGATAGGCAGGATGGTGTATGGCTACTATTAACCCTTAACCACCTAACATACGTCTCACAGACCCTATTAAGTTTAAAATCGTGAATATTTTTGCTCAGGAGTGTCGTATCAACTTGTTCCTTCCTATACCTTTTCTCCGTGACCATCAGTACCGTGCAACGGCTAGTCGGGGTTGTAGGGATGCGCGTTTGGCTCAGGTGAGTGAATGAATACAAGCTGGGGTCTGTGAGACGTATGTTAGGTGGTTACGTGATTATTTTAAATTGTGTATTTCTTTATTGTTTAAGTTATAATAGCACATAGATAGTCCGTTATTAATAGCTGATTGGAAAAATAATTATCAGACGACGATAATATATCAAACGACCAACAGGGATGCGTAGAATGTTGCTACAAATCATGTTCTGGAAGAAAGTTGCGCGCCTGATTTCGAATACGAATGGCCAGATACAGTTCAACTAAACACTCTATCACACAGTGATATTCCTTCAGATAATGGTGATTAAGTGTTTTTAACTGTGGATGATGTGCCGTTCGTGGTAATTCGGGCGAAAAGAAGAAAAAATATTTTATAATCACCGTTGGTCATCCGCCTCAACCTCTTCGCGATCACAAACTTTATAACATAATATAGCAGAGAAAGAGAAGGTATAAATACAGCATACCGAATTGAGCTGAATACATATGGCACGTCATGAAAGTAATGTCAAATTGCACCGAGATATACGTGTTGGTATATAACGTATCCTCCAGAACAACACGACTCCTCCAGCAGCTGTCCCAGGCAGCAGCAGTGCTGAAGAGCAATTGATAATTCGTAAAAACTGTACTACTTGCCAGTGTACTAAGAAACACAAAACATATTACATGTGCTTCGAAAGAAAAGCTCTAATTTGGCTTGAATGCTCAAATAAAATGTGTTTTCGATGACGTGAAAAGACATAAGTTTAGAGTCTGCAATTTTGTTTAATTTATTTTTTAAATTAGAATTTTTACTTTTTTCCATGTTTCTTGATTATTTAATAATCCAAAAAATATAAGAAGAATTTTCTGTAGCTCAAAATATTTTTTGGAGATCTCAATTTCCAAACGTATTAGAAAAGCAAGCCTAAATAAGAGATTGCACCAATAATTGGGGGTTAACAATAAATTATTAGATTTTCATGTCCCTTTTTTTTTCTAATATCAGAGTTTAATAATGTTCGAATCAGATTTTTTACTAAAAACAATACCCTTTCTTAATATTTTTAACAATAGTGAATTAATTAACTCAGGGGTCCCACAGACGTATGTTAGGTGATTGTGTGACAAAAATGTGTGCTAGGTAGTTAAGGGTTAAACAATTTATTTGATGTTTTATGATCTTACAGAAGCGGAGAGCCTTTTCTAAGACAACCGTTACTATGTATAAACCAGATTATTTTTGAAACTAAGTTAATGTAAAGCTTTTTTAATTGATAAAAACTAATTAATATTTTTAGGTCTCTTGAGATCTCAGTCATCTAAGTTTCACTGAGTTTTCATTTATAAATTTATACAGGCGAGTTAATGAGTTTGCAAAAGTGATTTATATTATTTTAGTATTTTTGTCAAGTTGTCTTTTTAATTTTGTTGAGTAGATAATTTGTGAATACTGGAGGGTTTAGAATTATGTACTGAATTCATGGTACGTTCAGTTCGTGTTTCGATGTCCTTTATAACCTCAGATGGATAAAAAAACTAATGTATATTCATTCTACAAGTCACCCATTGGCCAAAACTCGCCCATACTTAATTTATTTAGGAATTTAATGTAAAAAACAACGTTTTACTCGAAATAAATAAACCTTTAACAGCGTCAAATATAGTCTTAAATTCGCCCAAATATCAAAAAGGGATAAAAAGTTCTTGTGTAGATTTTCATTAATACACATAAAACTATGTACATTTATTAACTCGATTGCCAGACATATGAGGCCAAATCCAACCCTTTCTAGATCCAATAAAATATGTATCTAGCCCACATTAGGCCTGCGTCTAGGTCATAACTTAGGCCAAAACTATCGGCAATTATTGTGCCTACCCTCAAATGATAATTATTGTGGCTATTACATAAGCAATTGGGTTGGCGCCTACGCCTTTTGTGCTCGTTTTTCAGTAACTGTATGTGACATTCGAATTAAAGCCGAAATATTATTGTGCTGTTGAAATTTAAGTCTCGGGGCTAATTATGAGTGTTGAAAATGAAATGTATTTTTGTTTAGGTGTTTCTTAGTGTGCTTGGAAGTGGGTACAGTGGAAGTTTAAAAGGTTGGATAGGTGTAACCTGAAAAAAAGGGGGGTTTGGTAAAGTCATCAAATGAGTCCTCCCACTTCAGTTAGATATTTTGACAGTCCGTTCAGACTGTCAAAATCTTACTGACTAATAAATCCACCGTGATACTTAAGTTACCCCTTACATTTCAGGGCTGGTGCGCTTTTAGCCCTCCACGGTTTATTTTTTTAAAGTAAATGATATTTACTATGAATTGTTTGGTAAATGGGGATTACCTAGCCGTGCAATCTAATTCTATAAAAAAAGTTCAAGCAGAAAATTGGTGTGATTATGCAAGACGTTCCCTGTTTCAGTACATAGCATGAGTTTTCAGTATTTAAGACGTAAAGTGAACTGAAACTTTGACAATTTACAATTTATTTTCAACAAAAAAAAAGTTCCTTCTTCGCACACAGAGGTGTTGTTCCATTTTTTCATACAATAAATGCTGTAACTACTGGAAAGACGCTGTAAAGTAAAATAACGAAAACTACTAAGAGTACAGTAGGTACATATTTGTAAAAAAAATCGGTGACAATATAACGAAGATGGCCACTCAAGCCTTAGATGTATAATATTTTCTAAGTTTTTAAAACCAGAAAAGTCGGCCATTTTCATAAAATAAATGTGGTGTAGCAACTCATCCCTAAATGTAAATGAGGGGTGAATAAATATACAAAATCTCATCAGAATCAATGTACCGGCATGATTTATCATGAAATCCCTTTCAGTAGGAAAACTTTTCAAATTTTCTTTTGTATAGAAAATTAATTTTCTTCTGATAGTAATTAACTATGAGCAAATTAGTTTCTTAAGTTTTACTTTTCTTTTTAACTTTTTTAGATATTGTTTTGCGATTAGATTAAAATAGAGAAGTGGAGAGATTAAAAATATTTTGTTGTTAGTTAAGATCGTTACTTTTGTAATTAGTAGTTTTTTGAAAATATTTCGTTTGTTTTCAAAATATTGAATTAGGAATATTAACTTTTGCATTTTGAATAACTAGGTTGACTTACGAGTTGTAGATCACATTATTTCCTTTTAACAGAACAATCATGTCGTTTTATTATGAAATACATTCCTTCTCCAAATAAAAAGTTATTGGGGAAATGGCTGAGCGATCGACTACTCTGCAAAGTTGTTGTTTGTGTATGTGAGTTTAATTTTTTTTAAACATACCCGTGACACCGGATGAATATCTATTCTGACGAGGTAGCGCTAGACAACTTGTAATAGCTTTGTCTCTTTCCCACCCAGGAATTACTCTCGCTTTAAAACCTCATGTTATGCCACCTGGAGGGTATAACGTCTTAAAATCAGGCTTATTCCGGCGAGTTAAAGTGACAGAGCTATAAAAGTCGTCTAGCGCCATCTCGTTCACTCACTGGAACAACTCTGGTTTTAAGACGTTGCATCACCCCCTCAGTAACTCAAAACGATCTTCCTTCACACGAATTGAATACAAAATCATTATGCTTGACAGTAGCGCTTGCCCAACTACAAAGTAACGTCACAAACAACAACATTCGAGCAAAGAGCAGTAATCTAAAGCCTTTTTAGTCAGAACTTGGCCTCAATACGTCACAACATGCACGGCCTATCTAGCAGTTACGAATTAACAGTAATGCGACAGTATTTGGCAAGTAGCTCGAATAAAAGAGGGGTTCAAGCCAAGATAACAGCTTTTCGTGCTTTCCAAGCTGTTAACATAGAGCTGGGTAGAATACGGAATTGAGCTGGGAATTTTAAGCTGGTCGATGTGAGATGGAACGATAAGAGCCTATACATACAACGTTTTTTAAACGCGCTGGTGTAGCGCGTTTGACGCGGTGCAGACGCGATACGCACGCAAGTCAGACGCAACCTAAAACAAAATTAACAAACTGCTCTGATGAAAACGCGCCGTCGACGCGCCGGTGCATCGCGTTTCTAAAACGTGCTGCATCGGCGCGTTTAAAAAACGTTGTGTGCGTAGGCTCTAAGTTCGAATAACATTTTATCTTTTAATAACCTTAGGGCGTAGTTTCCGTAATAACATTGCTTTAAAAGTCATCGTTACAATGTATGTTTACCAATAATACAATGGCTTAATTAAAATGTGTGGGCAAAAAAGCTATTCCAATGTCTTTAGTTAGTCTAATTTTTGACTTCGGCTTTGGCGCTAAAATCGTTTTTTTTTTTGTATGGAAGGTATTTACTACTTACTTACACAATTTGTTTTTTCCTAACTTAAGTCTGCCTTCAATGCTAGAGGTATGAAAAATCACGATAAAAAAACAGGGCGCTATTCACCCTATTCTCAATGATTTAGAAACCCGCCAACATTAATTAAACTTTGGAACAACAAACTTTTGTTCGGTAATTAGGTCGTTTCAGACACTTGCGTATTTTTTTACTCGCCAGGCCATGCCTGTGCGTTTCAGGAAAACATCGAAAATTAGATCTTTTGGTACATTTAGTAACCTTCTCTCATCTCATTCGTGCCAGCCGGTGAAAACTTACAAATTAAATGTGATCTAACTAATATTATAAATGTGAAAGTTTATAAGGATGATTCTTATTCTTTCACGCAAAAACTACTGGACAGATTTCGATGTTTAGTACACAAATAGATAGATTATGATTTTTTTATTAACACATTTCAGATGTAGCGCGTTAGACCGCTGGCAACACTTAGTTTTACATATTTTTCATACTTTTGCGTACCTGGGTCGCGAATCGTAAAGATTTCTGAGTAATGAAAAAATCGACTGCATGCAGGACTTTAAGCTGTACTTATTCGTCTGGATAAGTAGACGCTAAATCAACTGAGCTATCACATCTCTGGCGATAAGGTCGAATTTTTACAATCATTACATGATGATGTAGTTTTAGTATAATTAATGCCGTGACGGCCGGGCCTGTTGCTGACCCTCCAACTTTTGAGAATTTGAAGAAAGTGGGAAGGTGTTCCTTTGTGCTTGTCTTTTTAAAACTTTCCTTCCTTAACAAAAGAGCACCTACAAAATATTCCAAAGAAACCCGTAACGATACAAAATGTATACAAAATTTTATAGTAACCAAAACAAAAGTATCAATTTTCATCTTAAACAAAACAAAATGAGCTTTTCGCGTAACGAGGCAAAAATTTAGAAACATCAGCAGCTGGTTCGCTCAAATTTTCCATTTCATTATAGGCATTCTGTTCAAGATTACTTCGCGGTGTAAGCATAAATGGGTATTTGAGCATCAATTACTGGGAGTACCTACTTTGCTATTGGGCTGTGCCATTGGCAATCGATTTCAGTAAAATGCTGAAGCTAATATTCTGGAACTTATTGAATAATGTTGAATTTCAAACAAAAAATTGATAGCAGTGTTGTAACTACTAAAAACGACAGTATTAAAAAAAAGCAAATAAGGTTTTTGATAGACCAATTCTGTTCTTGACATCTTTATTGATTCATCCCGTCCTGAATGGTGCGAAAAGGAACTATCAGACTGTTGCTGAATAAAAACCACCCTATTTCTTTGAGTTCCAGGACCACCCTATCATAATTAGATAGTGTTATGGTCCTGCCAGGCATTTGGTCTCAGTTTCAGCTCTTTGAAATGCGCTTGGAGCTGCACGACGCGCCATTATCGCGTACTTGATCCCTGATCGGTCGGTGAGCTAACCATTACTTGCGAAATACGGGTGGGTAAAATTAATAGGCAAAGTATTTTAATTTTAAACAGATGACAAAATAGGAGGAGGTTCTCTATTCAACACATATTTCTTTCAGATTTTATAGGTGAAGTGTAAAGTTCAGCATGCTATAAATCAGTTTTTTTAAACATCATCATAACACGTGCAGTTTTCTTGTTTTCAGAGGCAGTGAATCTTTATTATAGTGGGAATAGTAGGCAGCAATACATTTAATACAGCGTTTCTACTCTCGGAGTTTAAATAACATCAACGCAAAAACTGTGGCAATCTTTCGTTTCTTTTGGAAAAGCTCTCTAGTAAAAAAAAATGCTGGCAAAATTCTACGAATCTACTCGATTTTCTCTCGGAACTAGACACGAGTTAGATCTGCAGGTAACAAAATATTTGCATCTTTCCAAATCCGGTGTTAGTGCATACGATTTTATGTTTGTCAAACAAACGATACAGGAAAATTGTCGAGTAGAGACGTTTTCGAAAATGTTATTTTACAAGTTTGGATTCGATTTTCAATATATTTTTGACGTTGTTTTATTCGTCTTTTATTTATTAATCACTAGCAAACCTGGCGAACTCTTTTTTGCCACCAGATGGCTTCGTTTTTTTCTTTGCTATAAACCTCACGGAGCCCGAGACCTTTCCAACGAATGCAAAACCGTGGAAATTAGTTCGTGCGTTTTGGAGTTATAGCGTCAGGAAAGAAAACGACTCATTTTAATATAGTAGAAGAAATCGGTTTAATGGCGAAACGGTATGTAGAAGTGAGGTTATTACAAATCGATTGGGAGCAGAATCAGTTTCGGTGATATTGTTTGGTGAGAAACCCCAATAAAAACTTAACTAAACCTAGCATCAAACCCGAGGCCTAATGTTCAGGAGTTATTCTTCCACCCACTAGAGCAGAAGTAGCCAGCCAAACAAAAAATGGGGTCGTTAAAAGGTTTTGCTAATCTTAAAGAAATGGCACTCAGCATTATTTATTTTACCGAAATTGATGATTGGCTAAAAAAAGGCTTTCGTGTCTCCAAAAAGTCGTGCAAAACAAAGCTGACAATAATACCGGGTTCTGTACCTAATTTGTTCGTGTTTTATTCGCGTGACTGTCTGTCTGCTCACGGTTGATGGATTGCAGTAGTTACTTACACATAATTATTTTGGTTGTTTTTTTTTGTTAGTACTCGCTGAAATGGGTAACTTGTTTGATTAATTTTGTTATTTTTTTTTGTTCAAATTGTTTTGTGTTGTTGCTCCTTGTTTAGGATTGTCGTTTGTTCGTCCGACTACTTCTCTGTTTCAGTTACTTCTTAAATATGGTGGATGAATAAGCAATTGTTTATATTTGCTAGCGGATCCCTTCTAAACGTTACGATAGATTATCTAAAAGATTGCATTAAGCAGCCAAGTTGTGATAAGCCTGTGTTGATAAAAAATCAAAGGATACTTATAAATCTTGGTACCTACTACAATCCTTTTTAATTATTTTTGTTCTCCATTATTATGGGCAAAAGACATAAAACTGATACAACATTTCCCCATAGTTATATTTTCAATGCTCAGTGTCCGATAAGGATCACAATATGCGAATAGACGGAACGTTGTGTTCTACACACGTTTCAAAGTTGATAGGCCCCAAAAAGGCCAACCGATTGGCAGATTTGTGGCAATGTCAGAAGTAGTTACCCTCGTCCGGAAACTCAAAAATAAAGGAATATAATAATCTTTATTTCTCTAAAACAAATTACAAGACTAAAAATCTAAAATATTACTTAACATCTAACAATTAATTGAAGGCAAAATGGTGAATTTTTTGAACTCCTGGAAGCTCCTGAATCAAAAGTAGCACCCACTAAAAAGCCAAGCTATGAAGCTGACAGTCTTGTATCACGCACTGAAATTAATCAGAAAAGAAAATCGGAGGAGTAGGAAAACTAACAACCAGTGGCTCACACTAGCTCTACATCAAAATAGCTGGAAGTCAAAGATGTTACAGTCTGACAGCAACAGAAACAGGAATATACGTTGTTTGCGCTTTCTTCCACGAGTCTGACAGATTCATTTGATGGTTACGCCCACAACAGAAGAAAGAGACCAGTAGGCATCTTTACATACAAAAAAAACCTCTGCAAAACCCACGCACAGCCCCTGACACACGACACAGCCCGAAAAAGAACATAAATATAAATAAATAAAGACATTTAATACTAACAACACGCTCCGGTGTGATACGGAAACCATAACAAAGAAAGAACACTATTTATCTAGTTTTACGACTCTAAGTAACACACTGTAAATTTTGTTTACCATGCTTATTTACACGGAAATAAAAAATAAGTCAAGTGTGAGCCGGGCCGCCTCTGGGCGATCCGAAACCTATTTATTTTATGAGTAATTCGGGAAAAAAGATAGAGCGAAAAAGGCGTTCGAAGGATTTGATATGGTTTTGATTTTGGTTATAAAATGTGATATTTTAGACAATACCAATTCTGAGACTCTATTACGTAATAGTAGTTTATGTAACTGGTACATAATGAAGGGTATTATACACGAGTGTGAGTTTATAAAACGAGCGAAGCGAGTTTTATAATAGTATCACACGAGTGGTATAATACCTAGTTATGTACAGTTTCATACACTACTTTATCTACTCTCATTGAACACGAACATATCAAATAAAAGATAAAAATTAATAAACACTAATAATCATCCACCATGTCATCCACCGAAACACAAACACAAAATCCCAACATTCCATTAGAAAGCGCGCGCAGCCACAGATAAAAAAGTAAAAAAATGTATCTATGATCAGTAATCTGTATCATAATGAAAAAAAATTAAATTATAACATTGTTTTGTTAGACAAACAGTGTTATAATTTAATTTTTTAATTTCATTACGATACTCTATGGTATAAAGTATGTCATTATAAACTCGTTTTGAGTTTTGTATTTCGAAGTTTACGATATGAGAGTAGATAAACTTAATTACGTGCATTTTTTTTCGGTAGAATCACATAAATCACAAATATTCTACAAAAAATAATAATTTGAATTTGAACTCGCGACCATTTACCAATTGAATGTCTCCAATATGGATCACCTTCTGTCACTTTCATACATGTTTTTTTGTAAGACTGCCATGGAGACAATAATTGAATTTTGACTAAACAAAATTTTTAATATTAAATTATTCAATTGACAACTTTGATATGCGAAGTGAAGTTGGGTGAGTGAAGTGTGGTTGAGTTGCATTTGTATGTAATTTTTAACAATATATTGGGAATTTAAAAAGTACAGATTCAGAATACGAGGTAATGTAGATAAAGTAATGCAGGCTAATAGCTGAACAATCTTTATCTTTATCTTTATTATTTTACATAATTATAATAAAATCGTAGAGATGTCATTCCTGTACATTGAATATTTTTTTCTTTTTGTATTTTTTTCGAGATAAGGGATCGATTCTGATGCCAGATCAACTTTTATTTTTTTTCGAAATTTTTTATGTTTTTTTTGATTTGATCTATCTCCGAAACTACTGTAAAGTTGTCGATCAAATTTTCCTCAAATATTCCTAATAATATGCTTCTGTTTATATGCTATGTATTATTACGCTATTTTTCCTGGGAGATAAGCAATTTTGAATTTTGTTGTTTTTAGATGTTTGTTGATAGTTGGAAGCTAAACCACTGGATATTATTTAGTCAATTTTTCCTCAAATATTCCTTAAACTGCTGTTCTATTAATAGGATATGTATAATTACGCTATTCCCCTTGGGGGATTAGCAATTTCATAATATGTTGATTTTCAGTCATTGTTGACATTTGTACAAGAACCGCTATTTGAAATGACTGTCAACGTACTAGCCAGTCCGGTCGGTAACCTGCTTGACTTTCGTGCAAGGGGTCTCTGGATCAAATCTCGAGTTTTTTTTTCTCTTTTTGAGTTTTTTTTTATTTGTCCTGAGAGTTTTAAATAATTAAAAAAAAATGTGCATACTTTTGTTTCAATATTATTCGCGATTTAAAATAATTACTATTTTTTTTCAATACTTCTCTAGGATATAAATCTACACCGATTTAAATTGTAGGTGGTAAGTTGGATATTTTTTTTAATTGTGATTGTTTCGAGGTGTGGAATTTTAAAGATTAGAAAAAAATCAGGGTTACTATAATTTGTGTTTATTTATGTTTTGAATTGGTGTGCATAGATTCTGTTTTAAACGACGACAAGTTGTACTCATCGAGTCAGATAATTAGTTATTTTTTAGGTATCACGCGGTATGCTAAAGGGAGAAGAGCAATGCTATCGTACAGACGCCAACAGTTCAACCTACCCGAATCTGTCAGATTTTACCATTCAAACCTTAACCTTCTACTCTTGTGATAAGGTTGAAATTTTATTAAAGAAATCTGACAGATTGTTGTAGCTTGATGTGCTGGCGTCTGTACGTTCAATTTGCAGCGATACTGTAAATCGACCCAAAAATGATAGTCTAATGTTTAAATAAACACGGTTCTTTGAAATTAATGTCGCTCAAATAAGGACGTTTCCTATGCAAACTATGTACCTAGATAAAACATTATTGATCTAAACTGATAATAAAAATGCAATTATGTTTGTTTTTTACCTTTTCACGCATTACTACCTACTGAATCGATCGTCCCAAAATTTAGCATATACGTTGTCAGGAGAATAGACACGAATATAAGGTATCTTACATCCCGAATAACAGAAGCTGTTTCCGAGAAAACAATTACGTTCATATTCCAGATGGCGCCACACGATCCGTATTGTTTCTCAAATTCTAAAATAACGCAAGCGAAGCCGCGGGCAAACACTAGTTTCTTAATAAATGTCTACAAATGCCAAAGAAAAACAAAAAACATTTGCGATCCAGCCAGTGTAGGCTGGTTTAAGGTAAAGATATCCGACTAGTAACACTTTTGTCGGCTGTACCTCACGAATCAATCCGACGCTGAGTCAAACGCAGCGACAGATTGACGGCCGTTTTTCCGAAACGACTGCCTATCCCTAAACGGATTAAGCCACCCCGAATACCGTAAAAAAGTTAGGGTTGCTGTAAATTCCGTGACAAAATTTGGAGCTCAATTGATTGTAAGATATTTCATGACTCTTTGATGTTCGATGTATGTATCTTTTTGATAGTTTCTTTACATAAATTGTTTTTATGTAGGAAGTTCATAAACGTACACATAGATAAGGAAGTTTACTTCTTTATTAATATTTTTTTTATCTCATAATTATGTGTCATAAAAATGGTATGATTGGAAATTCGTAGCAAGTTTATTATGCAATCGTCTTAGTGAAACTAAGGGTCAGCACACACCGGGACGCGACGCGTCACAACGCGGTGACGTGAGGCAACGGTACCTACATGTGTATCTTTTCGTGTAAAATATAGGGTGACTGGTAATTAGTGTATGATACTTAAACTCGTGATTGTGCTCATGATAACAAACAATTTTGAATATGGGAACATACCAGAAAACGCGTAAAAAAATCAGCAGTTCAGTGCATTTATGTTTGTTTGATGTACTGAACAGCTGATATTTTTTTCACGATTTTGGTTTGCTCCCATATTAAAAGTTGTTTGTTATCATGAGCACAATCACATGTTTAAGTATCGTAAACTAATTACCAGTTACCCTATATACTACACCTAATATTATATAAAGTTAGATTTTTAAAACGCAGCTCGACGCTGCGCTGCGTTTCGAAATATGTATCTAGTCGTGTAGTAAACAGAGTTAGATTGTGAGTGGCTCTATCGAAACGTGCGTGCAGCGTCGCGTCTTGGTGTAATTTGACCTTTAGGTAATTTTTATGAATATTTTTACTAACTTCATCATAAAGTGAAAGGATGATTTGATGAATTCTCCATCCAGGATGGGAGAGTTTTATAACCAGAATAAAGTGGAGCGATTTCCGGAACGATTACCAATTTGACACCAAACTTTTTTCACTTATTTGAAACGTTTCCGTGGGATCATTTTCGACCATGACGTAAGCAAAGCTGTTGACAGCAGGTGCCTAGAGCAATACCTACTGGTACATAGATGATTTTTTGCGTCGCAAAATTAAATAAAAATCCTCTTTAAATAATGCAATAAAAGTCTGTAAAGATTTCAGAAATTTTCCCTAAAAAAAAATTGCCCGGACGTTATTTACGTAAACATGATTTAACTTAATTTCTCATTTCTTAACTAAATAAATAAAGCTATTTAGGCCAAATTAAAATTCCTGACGAATACTCCGAACGGTACCAAGACACGGAATTCTGTTTACCCTATTTAAGTAGGCTGTCCCCTCTTTCGGTTCGCCTGATTGAATTCTGAGCAGGATAAGGGGGATATGTCATCGTGGTTTTGTAGGACAGTCCCGTGTCGAAATTCGTGTGACAGGAGATTTATTTACTGACAAATTTCCTATTTGTAAATAAAAAATTGAAGATCAAATAAAAAATACGGGGAAGTAACAAAATAAGCAATGGATTGACTGCGGAAAATTGAATTGGAAATTATTACATGCGAAGTCAAGTCGTGACTTTTTATTTTTTATTTGTAATGCAGTCAGGGAAAGACCTGACCATATATTACAACGTCCTAAAACCAGGCTTGTTGTAGTAAGTGAAAGTGACAGAGCTATTCTAGTCGTATAGCGCCATCTCGTTCACTCACTGGAACAAGCCTGGTTTTAAGACGTTGTGATACCCCCCTGGTTGAGATTTAGCACTATTTCGAAAATAATGATATTATTTAAAGAAGGTGGCCTGTTATCCAAAACTTTCTGAATTATCTTATGCTTATACCTACTACAAAATAATGTCCCTAATAAAAATATTTTAAAAGTATCCCAATAATAAAATTATAAAGGACACGACCCTTGAAAGGGCATTACCTGTTTCAATTACATTAGCATTAAAAAGTAAAAGTAAAGCTTAAATTACATCTTGTTTTGCAAAGACACAAAAATGTTGGCGAAGTGACGTATTTCTCATAATAATATTTCATTTTATATGTATTACTATTTCTGTCCTTTCATTATTTCCTTAATTGCAGGAATTAAGTAAATTATTAAGGAAGTAATCATGACAAGGCTTGCAAAGGTCGGATTATAATTGGGTTCATAACATTTATATGATTTAGGAGCAATTACACCTTAGTCTTGGTCGACCAACCCGCAGTGGGACGGTGTGGTGGATTACCGCTCTTTCCTCCTCCTCCTACCCACTCCTTCTCCGAGAGGAGGTTTGTGTCCCAGCTGAGGGGACATTATAGGTTGATTATTATGCTTATATCTTTCCCAATATTTGAACATTTCCGTCATTTTGCAATAGTTTTACAATAAACAGGATCACAACTGACCCGTGGAGTAGGCCTACTGGGGAAACCACATTAAAAAAAAAATGCGCTAAGTACACTACCTCATTAGATGCATATGACGATAACAACTTTTATAACTTTTTGAATCGTTATTATCTCTGAAACGGTGGCTCGTAAGAAAAAAAGTATTAACACATTTTTATAGATAATTTTATGATCTACAATTTTTGTCTGAGGTACATGTATGATAAAACTTACCGTTTTGCTGAAAATCGCGAAAAACTCATTTTTTTTTACCTTTGACCTTGAATATTTTTTTTTCCTTACAGGGGAATGATGGGGAACTTCTAGACATTGTTTATAATTATGTTTTGAACAACTTCACAAAAATTCAGCTTGCTGGGACTTTATGTAATTTCACTCACATTTTTTTGTCTAAATTGACCGGACTACAAGGACGTGTATTCAAAGACTACATCCTCAGTGTTTAAACGCGTTTAGTACTTGGTCCTAGTTCATCATCTCCCTAACCTTTTTCCGACTATTATGTTTTGGGGTGGGCTTCTACTCGAACCAGATGTATGTAGCTGACCTCCACAACCCAGTAACGGGTAATACGATACCCTATGATAAGATTGTTTGTCAGACTTTTAGAGCTTCTGACTAATAGTAACGACTGTCAAAGATCTACGATCGTGGACTGTGGAGGTCAAATAGGCAGTCTCTTTATGGAATTTGGTTCCACTGGAAGCCAAGCCGACTTAAATAGAAAAATGTCTAGACAGAAAATTTTTTACTTAGTCATGATCCCAAATTCCACAGACATCCGATTAAGAATGCACGACATGTAATTTCGACAGAAATATGCAGCGATAAATATAAAGAAAGATAGAGCAACGAAAATGTTTCTGCTATTACATTTAACATTAACCCGACTGAAGCCATGAGACCATTAGGCACCGTTCCCATTGGGTCACATGACGACAAAAAATATAAAACAAATGAACACGTGCAGTGGAATTACTTTGGGCGACAATAAAGTTTATCGTGCCGTGGTGTAATGTGAACAGTTACATTTTACGCACACGCTTGGCCATCACTAATGTTCAATTAAAACTGCTGGGCTAATCACCAAGTTGTATTCTAAGAGTTTTGCAGTCACTGTTAGCTATAGTTTCCAATTTCTAGAAGTGTGAACCCTTGATCATTAATTTTGCTTAGCTCGTCCGTTAGCAACATTATTTTTACACTATTCTATATCCACAGACATAAGGCTTAGACAAGAGGAAATTTAAAAGCGAAAATAATCTAATTCGAAATTGTCTTTAACATACTTTTAACTTCTTCTTCTTTCTTTTTCTTCTTTTCTTCTTTCTAGAAGTAGATACTGCTAATGCTGCCCAGGTAACGGGGCCTTCTAAGTCATCAGATATTATTTAACCTTGATTGTACGAAACCAAAGTGCGAGCCTCACTGCGCTGATTTAAGCACGGCAACATTCTACTATTCATTGTAGATTTAAAATCAAATGCCATAAAAACTCACGATATAATGACGTGTGACTCAAGATTTATTCTTAACTGAAGTAAAAATGAAATGCCGCGCCGTCTGAATACTGTCTGATCGCTCGCAGACTCGGCAGACGTTGGTTTTTTTTCGATTATTTTCGTATTGCCAAATTATTAGAATTATCAAACACACAGTGTCCCTAGCCAAATTAACTAGTTTTCGTTGTCGACTGCCAATATAATGGGTATGTCTAATTCAATTAGTAGCTTATATAAAACGATATTTTACCCTTTGCTTCACTCGATTTTTATCAAGTCTTACTCTCAAGTCTCGGTTGTTAGACTTGAGAGCTTCTGCCCTAATAGTAAAAACTGTAACAGCCCTACAAATGCCAGTAGGGACCAACGGATTTATGTGTTTTTCGAGGCACGTAGGATACTCGCTATGAGAGGTGGTCACCTATCTTTAGACAAACCTCTGCAAGCGACTTCGGCTTCTGCGGCTGTAATTATTGAAACCTTCCCTTATAGTTATAGTCGTCTAACACGTAACAATAATACTAGTACAAGGCAGAAAATAATACTTTTAACCAGTTTTCTTACAAGAAACAGAAAGAAAACATAACAAGTCACAAAATAGCAGTAAACTCAGTTAGTTTTTCCACATATCCATGGCAATATCACTTCAGAAAATGCACCAAGGTAATTGAATAGAGGGGGACAAAAGGTGAGAACCCAGTAATAGGAAACGCGATTGAATTCCAACGCAAGATGTTAAAGCCACAGAAATAATCGCGATCAAATAAAGCGTGTCACACACATACTCGTAGTAGTGGCGACGCGAATTGGGAAGCGCGCCAACTATTTACAGTTCCAAACTGAATTTTGTTTCAATGAAAATCGTAGAATTGGCTCGATGGAAAAGTTACCGTTTCTCGATATTATTTTAACTCTACCGCTGATCTCGAATCGGTGGTTTGCTATTGGCTTTTTGAATGCGACTTTACAAACACTTCTTTTTTCAAATTATTAGACTATTTGCAGTCCTGCTCGGCTGGGTGCAATCTTTCATAATGTTTTTGAACGTTTTCCAGTGATGTCGCACAGTCTATTGTAGATGTGACAAACTACGTCTACGTCTGAAGTATACATTAGGAAAGATTCAAGTCCTACTCACAGTCGACTTCTCCCGCAAAAAAATTTACTTCTGCTAACATTTTAACTATTTCAGACATTTTCAGTCAATTTGCGTGAATATACTAATTGTATCCCACTTGTCAGTATAATATTGGAGATCAAAAAAATATTTTCCTGGTGCTAGTCAAGACGTTATTCAGACGACATATTCTTCCAAATACGTTTCGTTTTTGGACGAAAACTACGGAACTCTACCTGACACTTACAATATACAGTTTCAGGCTTTTTAAACATTTACCGTGTTACCACAAAAAATATAAACATTTGTTGAACTGTCAAAGTCAATAAACAACATTTCTCGTTTGTCTGTCGACACGCGTTCTACAGTTCTTTATTTATTTTTGGTAAGGCGTTTATGGTTCCCAATGACGCTGATAGCGTACTTCGCAAAAGATCTTGCAATACACACACCTATAATACGTTTTGCATATTAATTGTGATGAGTAAATCTCATTTAAGTGAAATAGGTAATTTTACTAAACAGTTTTACAAAATATAATTATTATTATAAGGTGTGGCTATAATAAATGATGGTTTTTGGTTTTCTAGAGCGACTTTTCCTTTCCCTTGCAGTATTTTCGAACACGCCTTGTCTCATTTTATGGTATAACCAGAATAACAAAAATTCTTTCTTGTCTTTTGAAGCCTACACAGCAAAGACTTCAAGGCTTGTTGCCACCTTCATACTCGTTCAGTAGTCAAACAGAGGCCTTACCACGAGCTCTTAACGCGATCCAGTTTAGGCTGTGGGAAAGAGACCGAGCTATACACGTCGTCTAGCGCCATCTCTTTCCCACAACCTAAACTGGATCGCGTTAAGAGCTCGTGGTAAGGCCTCCGATCTCCAAATCACCTTTTTAGGCATCTGACAAAATGTATCTATTACGAATGTACATATTTCATTAGATGCCTCTATAATAATCCGTAAGAGATACATTTTAAATTCTTGCCATAACATTTTCCAAATCGTGCAATTTATCATCTGCAGCATTTTACATAACAAGTCGGTCACGGAATAGCTTTCCACGTATGGATTTTCTCGAATAGCGTGCTTGAATTTGACGAGTAATAAAATCCAGTTATCCGAAACGCACGTTCGGAATCGTATGATCAAAAGCTACTCGCTGTTATTATGTTATATAATACTTTATAATGCTTTTTTAACCTAGATAGATTTTTGCCTTATTCTATGTGTATATCTATTTTATATGTAGTTGCTATAGTAAACATGGACTTAAAATGAGGTCACATAAATGAATGATGCCCAATTCTACCAAGTCTTTTTCATCATCGGACTACAAGATGAATGACAATGCTCCAAAGTACTTTTTTATCGTGGCAAAGTCATCAAATGTGTGAGGGACTGTCAGACTCGTATCTGACTAAAATCCACGGTGTCCTTCAACAGCCCTTTACGTTTCGGGGTCACGGAAATTCGTGGGTCTCGCAATCCCGGCAGGCTTTGGCCCTCTAAGGGGGCCTCGTGATAATGATGACACTCTTTGGCATGGTCTATGGGCGGTCCACGGAGTTGCCCATTACCCGCCGCTCGTATGCCCACGCCTACCGTGGCCGGAGATTGTCTGCTGACGTCCGTCACCGTGGGCGTGTACCGCTGCGGCTAGGGTGGAAGGAGAATGCTGTCCTCTCCCTCAAGCGACCCGCCTCCTCCTTCGCGAGCATGACTGCTTCGCAGAAGGAGGCGACCCCTTCCCATTCCACCTATGCTCCATAGTACATGGTGTACTATTGAACATCCCACACATTCAAAGCATTATTTTATCCTTTATTTCAGGCTACTAAGGCCCATAAAAACACAGTAGAGTTTTGGGATTTTTATTTCAAGAGTGAATAGGTCAATTCTAGGTTAGAATGTTACACCGTTATTGACCTCATCATTACTATCAGGCAAAATGTTGGTTTAAAAAATTTCCTATTTACATTGTTTTATCAAGCAAGAGTTATTATTTTTATTTCATTTCACTGTCAGATATCAAAATACACACGTGTATATTTTACTATTAGAATAGGTATTCCTATTCTAATATTACAAAAAATGCACGTGTAATATTATTACAAAATCTTGTACTCGCTCACGAAGTGGGTGAAAATCGATCATAAGATTCAATTTGTACGACAAACGAGTGTAAAAGTGGATGAAATCGTTTTCAGTACAATCAGTGTAATGTAAATAGCTTAGTGGCAGTAGCTGTTTAAAATATAGGGGAGAAGTCTCCCCTGGGGCATGCCTTAAGGCTTTACAGACTTACGGCCATTACCAAAATTTGACCCATCTCTGGTTTGGCCCTACTAAAGATGAAGTGAGAATTATGGACATAGAAGTTCAATGGAAACAAAAATATAAAAAAAAAACTTGAGTAGTGTCAAGGGATACCCGGATGGAACGAAGTTAACAAAAATAATCGTCGCAACACCACACTGTTCAATGCGAAATAGAAAGACGAAACGAAAATATCTGGCTTGCTTTCTATTAGAGAGAGAGAGACAGAGAAACATGTGCACGCCGCAATACGACAAGAGTCTCGAGGAACGGGGGTTGAGTGAAGGGTACGGGGCGCGGGGTGCAGGGCGAGGCAAAAAAGTGTCGTGCCAACTTTTCGTAAGAATTTTTTCCGTCTAGCCCCCTTTCACAACGCGCGGTATGGAACATCGTTCCAAAAAGAATTATAAAAAGATCTACTGTTGGTGTGTATGAAGAAACAACATCCCTTGGGATGTGCCCCAAGGCGAAGTACGGAATAGACACCGATAATCCCAGTTGCTTCCTTCTTTATTGGATTAGGGACAGCTACCAAGGTTTATAGGATCTCGCACATTAACTTGGTGAGAATCTAAGTTCGTAGCCTTACTTTCGAGCTGATTCATCATTGGACTATTAGCCTACAGGATGATTCATTTATGTCGGTTTCATAAACATATTACGTCGTACCACAAAAAAAAATAAACGTCTGTTGAACACCTTGTCTAAAAAAATGACAGCTTATGACGTTGAAATAAGGTCCGTTTTGCTGTCACACTTTTTGTACACAGTCAGTGACAAAAAGTGTGACAGCAGCAGACAAGACAGTGTTGAACAGATGTTCAATTTTTTGTAGTAAGGCTGTACATGTTTAATGGTTTTATCATAGATTAGCCATCGAAGTCAAGCTCGATATGGATGACTTCTTCATTCCATTCTTAGCGTTTAAAGAATTTACACTTGTCGTGTAAGACTGCGATGGCTTGTAAATAAAGCTCTTGAAGCGTGAGATTTTAAGCTGTTGTAAAGAGAGGGCGCTAGACGACTTGTATAGCTCTGTCTCTTTCATACAGCCTAAACTGGATCGCCTTAAAAGCTCGTGGTAAGGCCTCTAGGCGTAAAACTGCAATCCGCTATGGCCACGTTCACACGGCGATTATTTTCCCGTATACCGTATACGAGATTTTATCGAATAGAGTAGTGACAACAGAGATGAAAACTTAAAAATTGTTTACACGGCGTTCATACGGGAAAATTCCGTGTTCGAGAAATATATTTTACCGTATGCCGTGCGAAGCTGTCACCGGAACGCCGCGTCTCGAAACGATTTTATCGAATACGACATGCAGTGGCGCTTATGTTCATGTTGTCTCGTTCACACGACTCGCCCATTCGAGAATCATCCGTATACATAAATAAATAGAATCGTATGGTTGCCATGTGAACGATTGCATCGTATACGGTAAAACCGTATACGTAAAAAAATCGAATCGAATGGTCGCCGTGTGAACGTGGCCTACGTGTTTGTTTTCTTTCCAATACAGTTTTAGTCAAAAAATATCAAAGTAATATTGTTTACCTTCTCTCCTATAATATTGTTAACCGTCTGAAATCACAAAATGTTATTTCAAGACTTCGGCTTTTAGCGTGATCGTTAATAAGATGTCAATGTCACGCCGTGATATGTAGGGCAACATTAAAATAAACATGCTATTTTAACTGTAAACAGCAATAAACATTCTTGTTGGCTAATTAGTACGTAACTAAGTACTTAATTGGAGTTTTCCAACTGTTAGGCATTAATTAGGCTTATTTTTGAGAGTCTAATTTTCTTATTAGATTTTTGTGTAATAATTACGATAGTCAAGGTTTTCGGGACTGCGAAAACAGTATCCTGTTTAAAGTTCCGTGAAACATTCTATGCGTGTATCTATGTATGTTTTACCAGAAATGTATGTTATCTAGGAATTGTGTGCAACTCCTAGAAAATGTAAACCATTCCGAAGCTATTTATGAAAGTTACCTACTTATAAAAAAATACGTGTGGTACTCGGGGACTGCCTCGGTTAAGCTATTGCATATCATTATTTTATCAACTTCTGCAATTTTTTTACGGCTATGGTCAGCTACGTCAGTCCAGTGAAACGTCAAGAAAAACAAACACCATGCCGAAGTCTGCCGAACTGAAACGACGTTAGACGATGCGGGGTGCTAGGTTTTTTTTTGGTACGGTAGTTCTTGATTTGGTCTCCGCACTGAGAGCCTGCGCTAAAAGCTATGCAATACCTTAAACGTTTTTATGTGTTCAGGTAAACACTTTAGTCCCACTTTGTGGCGCTGCAAAATCATCTTTGGGCTTTGTTATTCTTCTATTTGTATTTTATTCTATTGCAGCGTTTCCCAACCTTTTTCGGTCACGGACCCCTAGGAAATCAAGCACAGTTTTCACGGACCCCCTAATAAAATAATAATTTAATTTTGATCTCAAATTAGATTCGACTTGTAAAGACATTAGCATTTATGTATGGTCCAGAGATGCCACCGCGGACCCCCATACGTATACTCGCGGACCCCCAAGGGTCCGCGGACCACAGGTTGGGAAACACTGTTCTATTGTATTTGTTGTTACTGCTAATTTTCATCTTTTTTACTGTCTGTATTCATCTTTTTAACTGTATTCTTAATTTATGTACCAAACTGTCTCATTGAGTATCTGTGGAGAACGTGGTTGATTCCACATTTGTATTATGTCTTTATTCTATCTTATTGTAATTTTTAATGTGTAATTGTTTGTTTTCCCCAATAAATAAAATAAAATAAAAATAAAACAAACGTAGCCGCGCTATGCGGGGCTCCTATTTCCAAGTGCAAGATTGAGAAAAATCTTACCCACCGAGGCTCGGGGTGTCCAGGAGTCATTGGTGCCTTAAAAAGTAAACGTCAGGGGCACCTTGAGGTTTAGTTTGATTAGGTTTCACACATTTCCAGGAGATTTAAGAAATTACATACATTTTCGTTCACATAACTCCGCATTATTATGACGCACAAACAACGCAATAGGTACTTACAAGGGTGCCTATAAACATTATTATACAAGTACATTACATGCTAGCTTTTATGTGAGGAAGAATTTAATATCTTTCGGTACGTGCCAGAGCTGTATTCGTTTATGATAAACATTTTGAGGATTTGAGAGCACCTGGTACTTTCAGAGCTTTCCTTATGATTATTTTATTTGTATATCTATGTAAGGTAAAGAGAGATTATACGTGGATTTTAGTTAGTACGACTCTGACAGTCCCTTCTGCCCTGACCTGGGTGGGAGGACTCATTTGATGAATTATGACGATAAAAAAAGTGTAACAAACATCCATTTATCCATCTATCCATTCTCTAAAACTTTCACAACTATTATAGTTCTAAGATTGACTGTGGTTTCATCACTATTGCAGATAAAATAACACATTAATCCCCTAGTCTTCCCACCAGAGCCCATAATAGGGTAAAAATATTTTAAATATTATTTGGTGAGACAGGCAACTCAGTGATAGAGTCTTTAAAGTCTCTCAAAGCGTTACTATGCATGCTGTAATGCGAAATGATGTGTTACTACAGTCATCTTGTCCACTTTAGACTTTAGACTCGCCTGTTGGTTTAGTGGTTATTGACCCTGACTGCTATACCGGCGGTCGTGGGTTCGATTCCTACCCAGGACAAATGTTAGTGTGATGAGCACGATCATTTGTTCTGTGTCTGGGTGTAATTTATCTATAATATGTATGTATTTAGAAATAATATAAGTATGTTTATCAACTGTCTAGTACCCATAATAACACAAGCTCTGCTTAGCTTGGGACTAGATGGCGTTGTGTGATAGTTATGGAATATTATTATTACTTTAGTGATGAATTAGTTGCATCATTTCGCATTACAGCATGCATAGGTAACGTTTGAGAGGAGACTCTATCATTGAGTTGCCTGTCTCACCAAATAATCTATCTTTACCCTAAAATGGACTGTGGTGGGAAGACTAGGGGATTAATGTGATATTGTATCTGGAATAGTGATGAAAACACAGTCAATCTTAGAACTAATAATATAGATGGAAAAGTTTTTGAGAATGGATAGATGGATAAATGGATGTTTGTTACTCTTTTTTTTATCGTAGTAAATTCATCAAATGAGTCCTCCCACCCAGGTCAGGGCAGGAGGGACTGTCAGACTCGTACTGACTAAAATCTATAGTGTCCTTCAATAGCCCTTACGTTCCAAGGTCACGGTAATGCGATAAGTTCCGCGACCATGTTTTTTTACTCTGACGCAAAAACTACAAAACGGATTTGTATAGGATACACATAACCTAGGTTTAAATCTCGTAAAACGGTTTCACCAAACGTAAAAAATTTTGAACGTCAACAAAATCATAAGTTGAGGGATAAAACAATGCAAAAAAATTAAATTATGGCAAGTATTACAACTTTACAACGATATCAATTTGTAATAATTAATTAAATTCTAATTGACAATACACTTAAAATACAATTTCTATACAATTATTGTTCTTTTCATGTCCCAGTCCTATTAAATCACAATACTCAATACTATTCTGTAATTTTTCAGTTTAAAAAAACTCAATTACAATTTGAATAAGACTAGCTTTCACCGCGGCTTCGATCGGTTTAATTTTGAATTTAATGATATCAGTTCTCGTTTAAAATATTTAAAAGACACGTAGCGCCATCTACTATCATAAGAATCCCCTAAATGAACATAGATTATTCTTTGTATTTATTATTATTTGATTGAAAAAAAACCTCGTATCCACAAAATACCTACCCACTTTCTATTGTACATAGCTAATGTGATTTTAACAAAGCACTCTATACACCCACTTATCGATACAAATCGTAATGATATCACTTATAATCCCCTAATGGTTTCAGTATCGTAAAAAGGTCTAATCATCGTAATTTGGACCGTAAATAATGAGTTAATAAGCCATTATTTTGGCTTTTATTGATACTATAATAGTTAAGTTTGATTAGGTAAGTGTGTGACTGTATCATTGCTACGTCATCATTACATAGTTGACAGTATTTCTATGTATTCTAATAGCTACCTCTCGCGCCCGGCATTGCTTGAGGCAATGCTGCGGGGCAAGACAGATTGGGAAGCGGTCGCCTCCTTCTGCGAAGCAGTCATGCTCGCAAAAGAGGACGCGCGCCGCCTGAGGGAGAGGACCGTCCTCCCTACAACCTAGCCGCACACCGTAGTGGTCGCACCGAAGGTTCGAGAGGAGATTCGGAAAAAGACTTTAACACGAAACTGGGATAAGTCAGGACGTGAATGAAAATGATATCGATTCATTGTAGAAATAAAAAAAACACACCTCTCGAGCCCCGAGGAAAATGTTTTTCCACAAAATACTGATCGATTTTAAGACTTATTTTTCCAAAAAAAGGCTTTATTTCGGTCGGGGTTTGGTGGCACAAAAACGTGCCATTGGGGAGCATTGGGGATCGGGCGGTTAAATATTTTCCAAGCAAAAAAAATGTTTTAAATACCAAAACTCTATTGACCCCTTATTTAAGTGCGTGTGGAAGAACACAAGCAGTGATCAGATAATTTTGTTAGATCTTTTTTGGCAAGTAAGGCTACTTGCCAAAAAAGATCTAACAAAATTATCTGGAACTGCCAATGCTTTCTTCCCAACAATAATCTTTTATTTTATCTACAGCACCCGTTATGCTCTGTCTTCCATTTTATTGACTGCTGCTGTGCCAAAATTGGATCGAAGAAGACCCATTTAGCTCCAAGCCAAAAAATAATAGGGTACACAGAAAACGATAGCGTGTGTCAATAAATTCATGTAATAATACTTGAACCAGCAAAAAACACATTCAATGGTCGTGAAAAAATGGAGTCTCTTCGAACAATAACTAAGTATCTTATCTTATTTTCCGACAAAGTGAACATTGTCGTAATATTTTTAGCAATGTATGTGAAACGGAAAATGATTCTAACTCGATTTTGGAGGTAAGGTTAAGATTATGTTAGGCAGGTACTTTGAAATAATATCATTATGTAGATAGATAAAAGTATCACTACTATTAAAGTTGAAGTCAAATCCTTTATTTCAATTGGGCCGCTGAAGAGACTCTTTTGAACTAGGAATATTAAAATGAAAGGAAATAGGTGTTTCTTTTTCAAAGTAAATCATCAAATGAGTTCTTCCACCCAGGCAGAATGGAAGGACTTAGGTTTAAGGGGCAAACCCACCACACTATTCCCAAACCACTGCAACTCCTGCGAGCCAGAATCAATACAGTGGCAACCACCAGAAAAGTACGGGAGGGCTGTCAGACTTCTACTGACTAAAATCCAAGACGACACAGAGATAGTTTATAACCTAGATTAAAACATAGGACAGGTGTTTTTATTAACCGATTTTATGTTCCCATGCATGGTTTGATGTTTGACGACATACACGCGGTTGAACCCACTTGTAACAGCTAGTATTGACCAAAAAAAGAACTAGCTTCGACAGTAAATCATCAGTTTCACATAAGCAAAGCCTACAAAATCTTGAACATCCCTAACGACATCTCTTGGCAGAGTCACAAAGTACTCTTCACGTAAACTCAAGCCATATGGATGACTGGATGTGCCTCCAAATCACGACATTACATAACATTACATTACATTAACGTTGTGCCACGTAAATCAGGCCAGGAAGACTATAAACCTTCCATTTTGAATTGTAAATGAGGAAAAAAAAGAATATTTGTTAGTTCAAGGAGGTATCTGATGCCATTTGGTTTATTTTCCTGGTTTTTTTTAGGAATTCTTGATAACAGCCGTTTTTTACCGACTTCAATATAGGAAGATGTTTTCAAATCGACTGTATTTATTTATTTTTTTGTTACCTCATAACTTACGACTGGATGAACTGGTTTGACAATTCCTTTTTTTTTCGATAAATTATTTTTAATTTTTTTATTTTCCCTTTCTACACTCCACTGATGGTAAGCTCGCTGCCCAGAAGTAATCTATTCACTCATGACTTGAATACTCCATGGTTATACCTAGCAGGAAACACAGACTTGTATGAAACCTACTCTTTAGTCTGTTTAAAATAGATAAATTACGAAATGTGGGTGAGCTGTAATGTTAGGTAGGTACACTTTTGCCCTCTCGGATACACTCACTCAAACTGGGGTGAGCAGAGGTTTATATCAGTCTCAGGCGCGTCGGCGGCAGCCGTCGACGCGTCGACGGTTGCCGCTGACGCGCGTCGACGGCTGCAGTTACCTCTGCCGTTGAGAACATACCGTTCGTGTGTAAGAGCTCTAAAAACACCCAATTCCTACAAGTACCATTTAGGTTAGCTTATGTTTTTGAAGTTTTTTTATTAAAACCGTTTCAGTCATTTCGCAGAATAAGAACTTCTGTATGAATTATCGTAAACGATAGGTAATGATAATGCCCAAGGAGTACATTGATGGTCGCAGGAATATGGAATTACCGTGTCTCTGAAACGTAAAGGTCTGTTGAAGGACACCGTGGATTTTAGTCCCTCCCACCCTGCCCTGGGTTCAGGACTCATTTGATGACTTTAAAAATAAAGAACTAAATTGTAGATATTTCCCAAGGCAATGCCTCGGGCGTTATCTACAATCTACCTTAGGCAGATGCAGAGACAAAACAAATTTAATTGTAGTCTAGACCCTTATTTACCTTCAAAGCCTCGAGGTTTAGTTCAAGGACACACTCGAACTTTAAGATAAACTTAAATGTAAAAAGCGTTTAAACAGATTGTGATTAAAACTTGACTTTAAAGTTCAAAATCATTTTAGAATTATCTGGAAAATTAAAAGGTCAAAAGAAATAGTTTAACCTTTCAAACCTTATCATCATCAGCCTGTAAATGTTCCCGCTGCTGGGGCACAAGCTTCTTTTCTGTGAGAGAAAGTGGGCCATAATCCACCACTAGGGCACAGTGCGTGTTGGTGGATGTCACATGTCTTCGAATTTTTGGTAGGTTTCTCAGAAACCCGCAGACACTAAAATTGGTACACTAACATAAAATTTCTGACAAAACAATATGAATGTAAAAAAACCTTCTGTTCACAGAAGACGTCGAGATACTTTTTATTTCGTCACAAAAAGCTGTGTTATGTCATCTGCACCCGTCACAGATAGAAATCTCTTGCGGCCCGGGGCTAGGAAACTGGAGACTTGAGAATTACCGCCAGATATTAATCAAAAGGAACTTCGTTTTTTGTTTCCCTGTCATAATGATGTCGTAGTCAATCGTGACGTCATAAAGACAACTGCTAAGCTTTGATTCGTGCAGAAACATGAGAACATAATATCTCGAGGAAATGTTGAAACACAAATGTGTTTTTTTTTATTAAAACGTTCCCCACACTAGGAATTTCTTTCGTATCGTAGGTGCGATTAATAACCTAGAAACTCACATACTCAAACACCCAGACCAGGAACAACTACTTGCAGATCATAAAAAATATATTTGTTTCGTGCGGGGATCGAGCCCGCGACACACTGCGCAGCAGTCGACCGCTCAGTCACTGCGCCATCCGTGTCGTCAGTTGTGAGAATGAAACGCAAATAACAAATTGAAGAGTAGGTTTTAATCTTCGTATGACTCACTTAGTCTCTCATCATTTGATTACTACCTGTCCTAAAAATAGGTAGAGCATTTTTTTGTTTTGTAATGCTTCAACTAAAACATAAATAAAGTTGTTACTTAAGAAAACAGGACTAATGGATAGACCAAAAACGAATTTACAGCCCAAAAATTACATGAAACAATTCCTTTCATCGATCAATATTTATTATATCCTGTAAGTTGATAGCAAGCCTATAACATCTGAAAATTATTCGCCGAAAATAACGACAGGTAAACTTTACGCTGAAATCATCGCCACGGTTTCCGAGAATGAAATTATGGCTTTAAAACTTTCAGTTGCCCTTCCACTGATCCAATTTGTTAGTTAAAAGTAAATACCTTGGTCAAAAAAGTTTGTTGCTCAACAAATCGAATCGATGCTTTTATTCTATTCACTGGAAACCTTCCGATCAAAAAGGATTTCCCGAATGACACAGTTGCCGTTCAAAAACGGAAAAAGTAAAAACAACAGGTACAAAACCGCTACAATTCAATTGATCCCAAAGGGAAACGCGAACAATCCTATTGCGAAACAAACTCAAAACTCTACTCATCATTTGTAGAAAATTGATGAAGCGAAAAGGATTTAATCGCTTGTAATACGCATCACCGAATGCGCTGTCTTTTGCATTCCAGCAGGGGTGTTGGCCAACTTGATAAGTAGTCACTGACCAGAAGTTGTCCACTGAACTTGGATGGCTACTGGTATCAACCTGTTATGAGGCTCGAGAGCGTACCAATAGGGAACATTTATATTAATCAGCGAAATTAACCTTTTGACAGCTATTTGATGATCACCACACAAACACCGAGATACGCAATAGCCCCGCAGAATGTTAACTAGGCCATCACAGCACTGACCGTCGATGTCGATTCTTTTATCTTATTCTCTTACTTAAACGTTTGTTGTTACGTTGCGCCATCTATTATAGCAATATCAAACTATCGCAGTTTCAAGAACTGCTCGCAGTCTATTTTTTTTTTTACATGAAGTTAGAGTGAACAGGCTTCTTCTGGGTAAGCTCGCTCCATCGTCGACCTTGTCTTAGTCACCCCTGACCTAGACTAAGGTCAAGAGCAAACCCATCGTACAGACGCCTACCCCCAATCTGTAAATTTTTACCAATTGAACATTATCCTTCAATAACTACCGTAATAAGGTTGAAAATCTAATGAAGAAAATTGACAGATCATGGTAGGTTGATGTGCTGGTGTCTGTAAATAAAATAATATAATCGCTTTAAGGTGATGGGTCAATAAAAATACGCTTTTTATTTTTTACTTTTCTTCTTAAGTATCTGGACTACAGATCTTAAAACTTGGAATATAGTAATTGACTATATGATGTAAATTCTCACAAAGTTGAAAACACGATTCAATGAAATTTTCTCGATACAAAAAAAATGCAAAGTTAGGTCTATATTTTTTCTTTTTTGGACTTTTTGGAATAACTACTATGAGTTATTGAAAGGATGTTGTTTTGGATTGTAGAAAATACTAGTACCTAAATTCTGTAAAGACAGTTTTTCAATTAATAACAATTTTAATTCATAAAAATACGTCAATATGTTTGGGCACATACGCCGTTTTATTCTGAGCACACATTCACTATCGTCCTCTCATCTTTTGCCTTTTACAAGTAGTGTCATCACTTTCGTTCCTTGACGAATCAGTCAGCCAGCGTGGCTCTTACAGGCTAGACCTGTGACACTTTTTTTCAGATCGCGGCTGTCAAATTTTCGTAATAATAAAATTGGTAATGGATAAAAAGATCGAGAAAATACAAACGAATGATACGTAGGCTTATAGATTATTCAAAACTATGTTTCGATGTGTTCAATGGGACGTGATTGTAAACGGACATGACTGTAAATAAGTCACGTAAACTTTCTTTTTTCAATAACACATTATTTTCATTAATGGCTCAAAATCACCAAGGTGCAGAATTAGCTTTGCGAGCAATTTAATCTATCAAATTTTCAGTTTATTGAGAAAAGAAAATTAATAAAATACTTTAACTAACCTGTTTTGTTTGAACATCGAACAATACAATTTATGAATAAAGTAAATTTTAAATTAAATCAATATACATGCATAAAAAGTCATTTCGGGAACGCGTCCTAAAGTGCAATCTTCAACAAGAAAGTCGAAAATTTTAATAAAAAAATCAAGGTATTTAAAAGCTGTCATTAACTAATATACCGTATTTTTATGCAAAATCTAGTTTTTAAAAGAAATCTAAAATATATTTTGTTTTTCATTATAAAAAAGCGATAAATAGTTTGTCCGATAGCGCACAAGTCATTTCAGTGAACGCATCGATAATCGAAAAAAAAAAACAAAAATGAACGCAGTCATTTGGTGTCAAATGTCAGTAGGGGAAGAAAAACAATAATAAAGCCAGCTGTCAATGTTTTTGTCGTCAAAAAAATTGTATCTAAGTGGTAAGTACCTTTCAATTCATAATTTGTAGAACGTACATCAATAGCCCGTCATTTCGTGAACGTGTTTATTACATTTCATTATTGGTAAAATTCTTTTTTACGACACGAAAACACAAAGAAACCGCCAATATTTTATTTGACAAAATCAGGTCACACTTAAGATGGTCGCCGTAAAATCAAAGCGCTCGTTTATTTGAAATCGTCATTTCGTGAACGGTCATTTCGGAAACGTCCCCGGACATGATAGCACGTTGGACGAAGAAAACTGTGGTTTTTATGTTAATACGCTCAATAATGTAAGAATAAATTAAAATTTTACGAAGATACTACTATGATTATGAAGTTCTACTAGACTGATTTATGAAAACATTAAACTTATATATAAAACAAGATTTTTTAGTAGTAATTTTAATTTTTCTTAAGTGCAAACAATGTGGCAGTATAAATAAATAACTTTGTTATTTAAACTGTTGTTTATAATTGAAATATTTCAATTATAAATAAATAAATGATATCAATATCACCATTTCGGTAAAACTTCTGTCATTCCGGGAACGGTCGACGTTCCCGGAATGACGAGAAGTCCTTACTGGAAACACTAAAATATCTCAATAAAATACGCGTAAATTGAGATATTTTCTGGAAAAACATATTTAGTTTCATTATAGAACTTTCATTCTATTCATGTAATGTTAATTTGATTATGAAACCTTTGAATATTTTGAAATTTCTTAAATTTTATCCACGTAAATAACAACTTCTTTAATTTTTTTACGTATTTTGCTTGTAAAAGCTTTTTTTTGTACTGTTTTCATTATTGTTTATAAAATATAGATACATTATATACCAACGTTACTAAACAAAGGTTAAATGACGTACTTTGTATCGTTTTTCTTCATTTTATCAAACTTTTAAAAACGTTCCCGAATTGATGATTTTCTGTGTAACAGTCAATTAAAACCAATATAACCAGAAAAATATATAATTTTGTGCGCTGCCCTGCCAAAGTTTATTAATATACAAAATTTGCAACAGCATAAACTAAGAGTTATCCTAATAGCTTGCATTTTTTTTTGTCATAAAATCGATCTCGGAATTTGCAACCTTGGTGATTTTGAGCCTAATAAATCAAGAATAAAATAAACCAAACTTACTGAATAAATCATCGCAGGAAATTCCTGACGACCCCTACAGAGCAAACCAGGGAAATGTTAGAATACGTATGATACTATACATGACGAATTGTTCCTATCAATATAATAAATTACTCACAGTTATAATTATATCAATGCTATCGTGATATCTTACTATTGTTGTCGGATGGTTCCTCTGTGTCCATCCTTCTCCCATCTAATCTTTATGCATTCAAATACCATTTCACATGAACTAATGATAAATGCACTGATTTGCAGTCAACAATTTGAGATAATATTATGTAACTGAAAACAAGGCGGAGACCTCTCGCGCCCGGCATTGGTTTCGGCCATGCTGCGGGGCGAGACGGAGTGGGAAGCGGTCGCCTCCTTCTGCGAAGCAGTAATGCTCGCGAAGGAGGAGGCGCGCCGCGAGCGAGAGAGGACAGAGTCCTCCCTCCGCCCCAACCGTGGTGTAGGACGCCCACGGCGACGGACGTCGCGCGACGATCTCCGGCCACCGTAGGCGCGGGCATGCGGGCAGCGAGTAAAGGGCAACTCGCTGCCCGACCAAGGACCATGCCCGGGTCGACGGCGCGTTGTGTCCCACGCGCGCCTCAAAGAGCGTCAGCATAATGACGGGGCCCCCCTCTCAGAGGGCCAAAGCCTGCCGGGGTCGCGGGATTATTCCCTAACCGTAACCCCGGAACGTAACAGGCTATGAAGGACACCGTGGATTTTAGTCAGTAGAAGTCTGACAGTCCCTCCCGCCCTGCCCGGGGTTGGAGGACTCATTTGATGATTTTACCACGCTAAAAAAAAAAAAAAAATGTAACTGAAAACAACTTTTAATCGTATCAAACTGCGATATACGATAAGAAACACTTCACTTTTATTATTATTTATTTAGTTTCGTCACAGATTTATAACAATTTCGAAGAAACAGGATTAAAATAAATTAAATGAAAACTGCTAATGTCAAAATTTTGAATACTTCAAAATTACATGTCAACTAGATACAAATAAGGCATAGCACCCACCAATGGGTACCACCCTTTTACAATTACAATTATCATAATAATCAACAATCGTAATCAACAATCATAAATTCCATAATAATCAATAATCATAAAACGTCATAAAATAATAATAATAATCAGATGTCAGACTAGTAAATAAATAACTTACATTGAATAAATTACACGAAAAATAAAAAAATAAAATTATTTTATGGCGTGATGTGACGGAAAAACCAGCGTCTTGGTCCAGTGTTTCAAAAAACTACTGTCCGACCTGCCAGCCACAGTTTCCACGAGGCTTTTGGCACTGCCGCGCACCCGCCTCAACAGGGACGTGCAATGTTTTCTTATGATGGCATAAAAATCGTCCACACCTGCCTCTGCGAACATCCCTGACGCGCTGCAATGACGCGGCAGCCCCAACAGCGCCCTAAACGCGTTGTTGTATTGGACACGTAGGGAGCTGTAAGCCTTCATTGTGTAATCAACCCATAGGCTGCAGGTGTAAAATGGTTGGCAGTAAGTCCTAAACAATGTAATTTTTACACCTCTACCTATAGCCTATAGTATTATACTGCGACTGCGATGAAAAATTGGTGTTCATTGCTGTCTCACCGCGTGTTCGATACAAGTTGCTTCTCGCTCTATTCATTGCTTTGGAGGCAAAAAAATGATTAGCACTGGGCTCATTATTTTGGAGCCGATAGATATCTCTCAAAGGTTTCATTTATCAGAAAAGTGATATTAAGACCCCCATCCCAAAAAAAATTTATAGGATATTAAAGAATGAAGATTCAATTATAAAGAGGTTAGAGACAATAAAATTGTTGTACTACAATAATCTGTGTACCTAAGCTGTACCTCATAATATACGAGTAAAAACTACTAAGTCCCTTTTACGCGTCGGGCACGCCGCAATCGCGGCGGTAAGACCCCTCTTTGAGGAGTGGGTGGAGAGACGTCACGGCGTCCCTGACGTATCGGATGGACACGAAAGTTTCGGGAGGTTCCTGTGTCTGATAGGGAAGGAGGAAACGCCCGGGTGCCATCACTACGAAGATCGCCCGGAGGACACAGTAGAGCATACGGTGCAAGACTACCCAGCTTGGGCAGTGCACCGACGTGTCCTCACGGCGGCGATAGGCAGATTACTTTTACGCGGCGCTAGTGTCTGTCATTACATCAAAATGCATAAAAAAATAGTACCAACACCACCCTTAGCTTTACATTATCGAACATATAAAGATATCACGCAACCAGCTTTCTGAACGGACGTTAAAAAAGGAGCATGTTGTGTTTGGAGCTTTTTTTAGCGTGGTAAAATAATCAAATGAGTCCTCCTACCCAGGGCAGGGCGGGTACTAAAATCTACGATGTCTTTCAATAGACCTTTACGTTCTGGGGTCACGGTATTCGTTAGTCCCGGGACCCCGGTAGGCCCTCTAAGGGGGAGCCCCGTCATTATGCGCTGACACTCTTTCAGGCACACGTGGATCACAACGCACATGCCCGTGCTGCCATGTGTTTGGGGCTTTAGATAATTGGGAATTGTCACTTTCGCAAAGTGTGCCAATTTTATTAATTTTCTACCAAATAGTAGTTTTTTACGTTTTCTCGGGACGTCAAAATCTGTGTCAAAGTGTTATAAAATAAATTTAAGACTGTGAATGATAAAAATATTTACAAAATATTTATCCACATCAATAAGTATTTCTATCATTTTGTTTTAGTAAATGTTTCAATATCCTTATATCAAAATATTTCTACTAGAGTAAATCATGTATTTTGCGCAAAGGGAACACTTTATGAAATGTCGAAGTTGACGAAATGAAATACATAAAACTTTGGATTGCGTTAATTTCGCGATACTGGCGCCTGCTGGTGGCGGTGCGTGGCAACTTTTCCGACACATGAAACGATGCTTTCGCGTTGCCGTACGGCCTTAAATCTGAAATCGCCGTTTCTAAAGCTCTAACTTAAAGTACGATGAAAAATCTGCGTCGACGGCTGGCTGGTACGAACGTCCAACCTCATACCAAGAAACTCTTGCAACTACCATTCTATCGCTACGTGCCGCATCCGTTGCAGGTTCTCAACCGATTACTGCTCGTTCATTCCTGCTGACTACGTAATGGATGTTGTTTGGACGGAGTTGCCAGTTTGCAGGAATTACGTGGATCGTTTGACATTGAGAAAGGGGTTTCATTTCCAAGATTCAATCTTGCAAAGAACGAAAACAGGTTGAAGTTTTAGTCTGATGGTTTTTGTGTTTGAAATTTTTGTTTGGTGAAGGAAATGACTTTTTGGAGATTATTTTTATTGATTGTTACAATAAGAGTAAATGTTTGGATATGTTTACTCAGTTAACCTTAAGAAGATAGTCGCGGAACTGTCTGTAAAATTAACAGTGATCCTGGAACGCAAAGATTTTAAGTCACTAAGTAATATTCCGACAGTACCTTTGTCTTTGTTGTGACCAAATTAAAAAAAAAACCGTTTGGGAATCACTATAATATCTTAATAAACTACCCTATTTTAAAACAAAAAACTAAAACATAAATGGCGAAATGAAAACAGCATAGCACTACTAATATTTTCAGGATTACAGGCATGATGTTTCGTGTTCTGTATATAAATTACCTTTATTTTATACAAAACGTGTATTTACCTTACTAATGTAATGTTTAAATTACACGACTAAACGTAGCTCAGCTCTTGTAAACAAACTAATAACAACTTTGGCTACGTGTAATTAGCAATTATACAAAAAAAACTAGCTGTGCCCGCGACTTTGTTCGCGTGGATGTCGTGACTCAACAATGTATTCTTTTTTAAACCAAGGCTTTTCTTAAATATAAGTACCCTAAATTACTCCTTAATACATCAGCTACCTGCCAATGGAAGTCCCGTCAAAATCGGCCAAACAGACATGCACACAGAAATTTAAAAAAAAAAATGTTTTGGTGTATAATAATGTACCGTCTATGAATAGTATTATATTCGTATGCATGAAGTAGTAAAAAACGGTTATTTCAATATTACAAACAGACACTGATTACATAATATTTACATATATGTAAATGTAAAAGTATAAATGTATAGACGAAACTAGAAATAACTGACTACGGTAGTATTTGCATTAGCGTGTTCAAAAATAGGTTGAACCACTTCAGTCTGGGTGTATGAACAATTTTGTGAAAAGCCAATCAAGTTCGCAGTAGTACACTTTTGCCAATAAATTGCTTTGAACAGCCCTCGATTGAATCAGCTACTTTGATTTGCCAATTACGACATTTCAAAGATTTTTAAGTACCCTATAATATATTTTTTAAAACATTTTTGTTGAAAGAGATTATTTTTAGAATTGTCTCGCTGTCGTTTCCATAAGCCCATCATACATGTCGCTGGGCTAACGAATACCGTGACCGTGGAACGGAACGTTAAGGCTATTGAAGGACACCGTGGATTTCATTCATCACGACTCTGACAGTCCCTCCTATCCTGCTCTGGATGGGAGGACTCATTTGATGATTTTACAACGCTAAGAAACTACGGGCCACATGCTTAGCGAGTAGTTCGTGTATGTTGATCACATCCTTACTGTTGGAATAGTTAGTGTCATACTATTTTTCAAAACACAAGAAATTACGACGCCTACAGTCCTACACCCCAGCGTGTTCAATCGAACAGCCTTGGAGTTTTGAATACAAAGGGTATGCGAGACCCTTTTATTATACAAAATGGTATCTGTCAGGCTGTCCATTGGCAATTCATTTTTCAGTCTCACGAGTGTACCTTTCGAAAGTTTCTATAGCAAAAATACCCCCGACACTTACGGCCGGTCACGTTTTCAAACGATGCGACTTCCGACAGTCAATCTTATAAATTCATTTTGGAAATAAGCAGTCGTTGTTTTTCTTGAATATTTGACCAAACGTGGTTTTTTTGATGGCTATCAGGGTTTTCTCTCTAAGTATGTAAACGAAAATACTGAGGCATATGACAGTAATTCAAAAGTTTTAAGTAATCTCTACTTGACAACATTTCGGCAATATGGACATCAGTATCCTTAGCACGAATTTTCAGTATTTGAGATAAAGTAAACTGGAACTTCAACAATTTCAAATTTTCAAGGAAAAAATTAGTTCCGTCTTCTCACACCAGAGGCGCTGTTCCATTTTTTCATACAAAAACGCTGTAAATACTGGAAAGACGCTGTATAGTAAAAGAGTGAAATTTCCTGCTAAGGGTACTGTTTAATTATTACCCTAAGTAGTTGTATGTCTGTAATTATTGTATTGTATTGAATGTTGATGGATGGAGAGGAAGGCCAAAGAAAAGATGGATGGATTGTCGAAGTGATATGAATGAAAAAGGAGTGAATGATGCTATGTCGTCTGATAGGAGAGAATGGAAGAAGAAAACGTGTTGCGCTGACCCCCCACGTAAATGGGATAAGGGCAGGAAGATGATGAGTTATTGTATTGTATTGTATAATGGGCTGGTATCCGCAACTCCACGACGTCATGTGCGCATATTTTGCGTGCGGGAATGTCTGTAATTAATTATGTAGTAGTAAACGCAGCGAACTTCACGAGAAACCAAGGTTTTCATTAGATCAGAACCCTTAGCACGAATTTTCACTTTTATACTTTACAGTATTTACAGCATTTCTTGTATGAAAAAATGGAACAGCGCCTCTGGTGTGCGGAGAAGGAACTAATTTTTTCATTGAAAATTGTCAATTTTAATTTGTCAAAGTTCCAGTTTACTTTACGTCTCAAATACTGAAAACTCGTACTAAGGCTACTGGTGTTAAAGCGAGATTAATTCCACTGTGGAAAAAAGACAGAGATATACAAGACGTATAGCGCTATCTCGTCATGGTAAGCCACCTGTCCTTGTGCATTGTCCTCCCACATTCCAAGTTCTTTACCTGGTCTCCATTCTAAGAATGTTCCATGCTGTTTACGGCATATGCAGTTATGCAGTTTCTGGCCATCAGAAACAAAAAATAAGCTGTGTTGCCCCACTACGTTGATATTGTATGAATACAAGTAATTCTTTTTGTCTTTATTTTCCTGGTTAAGACATTGTCTGTGCTGAGCATAGTATATGAACATAAGCGTTTCAGTTTTTCCTTATTGTGTAACAGAAAATGACAATCACTCTTTGCCCGACGTCTGTTGCTGCCTTAGTTAGATTTCGCACCATTCCTGGAAGAAACGCGTAACTCGACTTGCGTCAATTTTTTTTTATTTATGCAAAAAATCGGCCGTAATCTAATACACCTTCTCACAAATTTTCATGTAGCTAGCGCCAAAAATAAGGTTACTGCCACAAAAAATGTGTATTTTTGCGACAAAAAATAAAATAATTTTCCATTCTTATAAAGATGTATACATACATACATTTCTTTATTTTAAAAACTTTCCCTAGGTATAAAGCCGTAAACACACATACCCATATCTAACACGAAGATTTAAAATAACTTTATAAACGTAAATAAACATAGGCATTTGTTCTTGGATACTATTACGAAGGCGTGTCTTGCAAGTTCACTTACTTACTTATTGCACGAAACTTGTTGCGGGACTGTTTTGCGTTTTATATCGTTACGTAGTTTCTCCAAGGGAGATGTCAATAACATCTGATGCATAGCTGCACTTACTTCTTTACGCTCGCAAGAGACATAATAAGAATACTTCGATAAACTTTATAATAGGAGCATGGAATGTACGTACACTCTTGGATGATGACTCTAACCTGTGTTCCGAGAGGATGACTGGCATCGTGGCAAGGGGGAACTTTCAAGATAAGTACAACATGGATATCGCGTCTATAAGTGAGACCCATCTTAGTGGTAGCGGAAATATTTGCGAGCAGATGGAACTTATTATTGGATTGGAAAAACAGCAGAAGAGCAAGCAGCTAGCGGAAATTGGAATTCACATCAGTGCGTAACATTATTACGTCATCCTTAACACAACTTCCGAAAGGAATGATCGCATAATGACCTTGCGCTTGCCAGTTAATGATACTTAAATATCCACCTCATCAGTATCTACGCACCAACCTTAACAGCTAATGAAGATAACAAAGCAAAATTCTATCGGTATCTGCCCTGCGTTCTTACGGGAATTCCAGCTCAAGACAAAATTGGCCTACTGGGTGACTTTAATGCATGCGTGTCGGTACTAATTACGAAGCATGGCATGGTGTTCTTGGTCGTCATGGAGTTAGGAACTGCTTGGTGCTTCTGACTCTGTGCTCAAAGTTTAACCCGTGGCTGACTTATACCTTCTTACGCCTAGCAGAAAAATATAAGATCTCGTGGATGCACGCTACATCCAAGCAATGGCACCTTATTGATTACATTATTGTATGAAAAAAGACCTGAACCACGTCTTGATAACAAGAACTATGTGGGGTGTGGAGTGCTGGCCAGACCATCGACTTATTCGATCGAAGATGCGTCTGTAAATAAAAGCTCCTCGACACGTAGCGCATAAGAAACCAGTGAATGTTGGTGTTGTACTATACCAAAACCACTGAAGAAAAACCAGAACTGGTTCGAAGACTTACATAGGCAAGGAAATCAGAGCATTTCTTGAAAGCCACAGACTAGAACTGTGATCTCTATCAAACACCGAGAGACGAAAATCCATTCAAAAAAATAAAAATTAATATCCGTGACTTAATAAATCAATGGTGGCTGAATAGAGCATGACAAAAGACATTCAACTCTGTGCTGACACAAACCAAACGGGCAGATTTTTCTTTTCTTTCTCTCAGACAACTGATTCATACATTGGAAATCTTGAAATGAGGACTTAGCTGATCCACCAACCTTTGGTGAATTCATGTCAGCCGTCAAAAGATTGAAGAACGGTAACACTAGGAGCCGACTGTCTACCATCAGAGGTTTTCAAATATGCTGTTCCACAAATACAAAGTAGACTCTGCAACTTAGTGCTCAAGCTTTGAGAAGCCGAAATTGTACCCCAAGACTGGAAGAATGCCTCCATTTGCAAAATTTATAAGGGTAAAGGTGAATTATCGGGCCGTGGTTCTTACAGAGGCATCTGTCTTCTGACTTCTACTGGGAAGGTACTGGCTCATATCATCGATGGCCGCTTATCAAACCTTGTGGAACAGATACTTCCAGAGACGCAGTGCGGTTTAAGACCCAGCAGAGGAACTGTTGACGCATTTTTATAGTGAAACAAATCCAAGAGAAATGCCTTGAACAAAGCCGTCCTTTGTACATGTGTTTCGTTAACCTAGAAAAGGCCTTCGACCACGTGTCGCGCGCTCCTCTTTGGGTAGTGTTGCAGAATGTTGGATGTCCTAAAAAATTTGTAAACATGATTCGTCAGTTTCACGAAGGTATGACGGCGTGTGTTCAACATGAAAACGATTTCTCAGACCTAATTGATATAACCAGCGATGTAAAGCACGACTGTGTTCGGATAACGTGGTAACGTGGGAGCCATGGCTCCCACGTTATTTTCACTCTATTTCTCGGCTCCGCTAAATGATGCTCTACAACATAGTCTTGAACAGGTTGAACTCAATGTTCGCTCTGATAAAAGTGTCTTCGACATCTCAGGGCGCTGGCGAAGACTAAGATTCTAGGGTTCTCGTGCTTGACACACTCTGGTTGTCTAGAATATATTGCTATCAGCGATAAGACCGCCATTGTAACCATAGAATTAGTAATGTTTATAATAGTTGTGTAAAAATTTTGGTGTACAATAAAGTATATTCCATCTATGTATGCCGATGATGTATGCCTGTCAGTTGACCGTGTGGAAACTCTCCAAGAATATCTTAATAACCTTCAGGCCTGCTGTTCTAGATTTGGCTAGTAATACGCGTAAAGAAAACCCAAGATATAAAACAACTACCAATAAGTTGAATTCTGTCTCATTGGAAGAGGTACCGCATTTTAAATATATCTCGGAAGTCTAGTCTCCAACGAGAATCGACTGGCGTCTGAAATTTCAGAACGGATTGCTAAAGCAGCCGCTGCCTTTGGAAAGCTTCACAAGCGTGTGTGGACCTCTCATGACCTGAAACTGCACACGAAAATTTGCGTTTATAAGGCCTTAGTTTTACCAATACCTACTCACCTACGCCGCGGAAACCTGGTGTCGATTTAGAATAAAACTTATTTAGTATAAAATACTCGGCTTTACTTATTTTTCCTTCGGATGGGCTTGAATGCTATTAGGTTAGGTAGGGGGCATAAGCTAATGGACAAATACTGCTACTTTATTAAAGTTCGATAACAGATTAAAGTCAAAATGTTTCAACAATAACAAAGGTATTTTTTTCTGTGTTTTAATAATTGATAGAAGATTTCCGTTTATTCAGCTTTTAGGCACTTTATTTTACATACCATAGGCTTCTACTGCATGTTTTTTCTTCGCACACCTAAATACATAACCTAAATCGATTAATATGATTATAACGCAGCAGCTTATTTTGTTTTTAACTATTTTAAATCTATATAGTATTGACATACAATTTTTGTACACGACAATCTGTGAACAGTAAAATAGAAGTTTACGATGTTATACTTCATTATTAAAATATTTTTTCTCATAAAAAACAAGTTTATTCAGAAGCTCCAATATAACGTAGATACTTTCGCACGCAAAAAGTATGTATTTATGTTTGCTTAAATGAATTCTTCGTGTAAAAACTACGTAAGTGGTACTTACACTTTCGGACTGGCCTAAAATTGGAGCATAAATAATGGAATAACTACACTTACCGCAGCCAATGCGGTACACCAAAGATGACAACAAAGCAATATCTATTATTACACCGGCTTCTTTTGTAACAGTTTCGGGGATTATTTAAGTAACCGTATAATTCAAACATATCTCCGAGTATACATTGCAAAATGAAAAATCGGAAACTCTATCATTTCGCCGCTGCAAAATTCCATCTTTTGCTATTTACAAGGTTTTCGTGGGATTTTTTTTACAATGTTGAACACGTTTTTTTTACCTCCTGAAAAGTTGGCCAAATTCACTTACCGCTTTCTTACAGGAATGGTGCGATTTCACCAACGTACGGATAACCCAGCAATATTCACCTTCAGTACAAAAACAATACATAAAGTATTAAAGGACAACACAACAACATACGTTCCCGGTAAAACCAATATGAAAACTGACAGAAACTTTTTTTTTTGTAACGCCTAAAGCAGTTGTTTTACAAACTGTGTATTTGGTTATACGTGTGTTTTTGTTGGCAGTTATTTTGGGTCATATTTTATTCGCAAATACACATAATGGTATTTTGTATTTTTAGGAATGAATATAACAATACTTGTATTATTCGGTGCGTGCCAAGCTAAGATTAGGGGTGACACGGAAAGTTTTTTTAAAAGTTCAGTGTATTTAATATCCATTTGTTTGCTGTATTATGAAACAATATCGCTTTTCATTGTCAAAGTGTATTTTCGTCATTAAGATTTGTTAATGTGCGTAATTAATTATTTATCTTTATTTTTAAAGTCATTGTTGTGCACTCAAAGTTGTTTGTAAGATATTGCTATCAGCGATAAGAATGGCGGCGTTTTATCCGTAGAACATATCTTTGTAAAATGTTAGTAGGTACTTATTGATTTTATTGTTCAATAAAGTATAATTATACAATAAAATCTCTATTAATTTACAACTAACTTACCTAAATATCAAATATTATAATCATCGATTCATCGCCTTATTTCCATTGTCCGAGACGTTTTAGTAAAACTATCAAATTGTATTCCAAAAAGCCTATAACTACCCATTATCAATTCAAATCAACTCTAAATGGACAGCCACTGTCTTGCCAGAGATACTTACAAATTGACTAATTGATCCTCGCAATTATAACGAATTGATGCCCATCAAGATAACTCATAAAAGAAAAGACACTCAGCAAATTGAAACAAAAGAAAATGAGATATTGAACCAATATTTTACTGACTTTTTCACAGTAATTACTGACGTTGGCAAACGACGTCTCTTTTCAAACAAATAACAAAGAAGAATTTTTTTTTTTCTCTAAAATTGCAAGCTGGAAACACCAACCCTATGTTTAAGCTCGTAGCAGTACATTTGCGAACTTTTCTAATATACTGGGTTACGTAGTCTTTCCTCTGGGGAACATAATGAAATCAGTTTTTTTTCAGGGTTCTGTACATAAAGTGTAAAACGGGTACTAAGACTTCGCTATTCGTCTGTCCGTCTGAGACCAGACTATCTCATGAAGCGTGATAGCTAGCCGGTTGTCACAGTTGATGTATTTCTGTTGCCATTTTAACAAAATATAATATAATATATAAAATATATAATAATTATGGAATATAGAGGTTAAATTACATAATACACTAAATATCTGTCTAATTAAATCATGATTTTTTTGCCGTTTTTATAGATAAAACGGGTTCCCTCCGTGCGAGTCTCACTCGCTCTTGACCAGTTTTTTTCTGTGTTTCCCCAAACGATTTTTAGGTAATATATTTATTACGTCCATATATCAAAAACCTCATATGTTCACATATTTAGATTTAGGACTGCCGTAATTGCTTTTTACGGCTTAAATTGTAGGGGTGTCAAAAGAATGATTGGAGTTGGAAGTTCATTTATAGAATCGTTTCAGTATTGTTCAGTATATCAGGGTTATAAATTGTAATAGGTATTGCTTATGATTTTATGTTTGAATGAAGAGGTATTTGTTTGATTCATCAATTCATCCAAAAAAGAAAAATAAACAGGATGAATAGTTACAACAATACAAATAGAGCTTCGCTTTGTTTCCAATACAATTCTATTTTGGAAAATAAAAATAATAGCGACTCTTTTCAGCCGTCTCTCTGCAAAAAATGTTATTTTGTGTTCGTTGTGTATTTTACTATTTTATGAAAACACTATTGTTTTTTGCAGCACATCGCTTCATAAGCATAAAGCCTAAGTAATTAGATCATGGAGATCTTAGGTGAGAGTTTTAGCGATGGGTCGTTGACGGTTTTTCCGTCAACGAAACGTTAACGTTGATTCACGTTTGTCAACTAGTTAATCAACTAGTTAAATTCGTCAACGAGTTGAATGAGATAAACCGCTGATTCATTAAAATTTGATTCAATTTTTGTTTGGTTTGTGTGGAAACGTTTTATGTACAAACTAACATCTTAAATTGTGTGAAATAAAAATATTATTATTACATTTTTCACAGAGGGCTGTTCGCTATACCTCGTGCGTCTCAAAAAATAGTACATTTCAAAGAATACATTGGGAAAATTAAACAAACTCCACCAATATTTATGTACTATTCTTAAAATAAATATTTCATAAATCAACTCATTCAACCGCTCGCAATCTATGACGTTAAAGATATCGAACCATAACACTCAAGGGCATTTCTACGGACACGGTGATTTTTGCTCAATTCCGTGGGCAATTTTTTTTTTCACATTTTGACTAATTTTATATCACCAAAATAATAAGCATATTTTTCTAAACAAAATGGTGCTAATTTGCCAATAATTGCTCCAGTAGTTTATGAAATAAATATTGAGTGCCATGGAATTGAGAAATGTGACCACAGAATTTAGAATTACACATATTCTACGTAACCGGGAAAGACAAATTCAATTTTTTTTTAAACATTCAAGAACAAATTTTAGCAGTTTTTTGTATTTTAGTTATGTAAGTATATATTGAGTCTGCCTTGAGAGAGATTCCTTGAGTTATAATGCTTAGTTAACTAACTTGTAGTCAAATCATTTAAATGAGCATTTCTATTAAACTTATATGGTAAAATGTATTCTATTAAGCATTTTCGTTAAACCTTTAAATTACAAACAAGAGACATAAAGAATAGACGTCAAGTCAGTTCCATTTATCAAACCGCAGAAAGTAATAGACATAATCGAAGTTTTCGGGTGTTTAATAGTCAGGTCAATTTTTTACTCAAAAATTACTGAATGTATTTAAATGAAACTTTGCAGCAATATAGTTTATACATCAGAATAAAATATAGGCTATCATTTTAAGATCTTCCGAGGCTCGAGTAGCTAGTCGCGGTAGTATTAGTTAAAATCAGATCTTGCAATTGCAACGTCAACTCTAGATACTTTAAACCTTTTATACAACATTATAGACACATAATGTATGGGGTAAACTACTTTACCATGACACATTGTGAAGCAAGTGACTTTAAACCCCATATAAACCGAGATTAGTTACATGGGTAAACCATCGTTCTCAATTCCGTGGACACCAGGACACAAAATTGAGGGCCACGGAATTGAAAAAATATCGTACTAATCAAAATAACTTATTACTGTTACGACTTCAAACAAATTAAATGAAAAAACCATGCTTTTGTCTAGTTAAACTTCAGTCTAGGGAAACAAAACATGTTTAAAAATAAAACATTCAAAAGATATCTTTGACACGGTATTGAGAAAAGACTCCGAACTAAAGACACGGAAACAGGTTCTCACCTTCGAAAATCTAAAAAACAGCAGCACACCACAGATGCACTTACAGGGCCTGCTCGGGAGCACCTGACAGTATACAAGAATCGGATGGTGATGTCCAGTTCGCGGGTATTTAGTATCGTAATCAAGTGTTTTCTGTATGACACGGAAATGACTCATTAGACTGGGACAAATCTTTACGCATCCGCAAATGTAACAAAATAAGCAATTATAGGTTTATTTATTGTCAATGTCTCTTGGTTAACTATCCATATACCCAAGAATATCAAAAGTTTGCTTGAAATTCAGCTCCATTTAAAAATACAAAATATTTTTCAATCGATTTCGGAAAAGGGACAGGTCAAAATCAGTGAAATTACACCCGTTTTTTCACTTTAGATTTTTTTTTAGGAAAATTAAGAAGTAGTACGGAATTTATGTTATGCTCTCCAGTTAGAATATAGATTGGGACGTAAGCTTAAAAATTTTGGGATGTGTATGTAACTTCTAACCATGTTTTTTTCAAAAGGACAAAAAAAATGCCCTCTTCGTAGAAATGCCCTCAACGTTGAAGATAACGTTTAACAACAACATTCAACTCGTTGAATTAACGAGAACGAACGAACGAACGAGTTCAACTCATAAACGTCGATGACGAATTCAACTAGTTGATTCACTCGTTGAATTAACGAGAACGAACGAACGAACGAACGAGTTCAACTCATAAACGTCGTTGACGAATTCAACTAGTTGATTCATATTCAGTTAACGTTAATACGTTGACAGGAGCTCAACGGTTGATTCAACTAGTTCGTTGATTCAACGCCCATCCCTATTTTAGTTATACATTATAGTGGCATTTAGCCAAAAAAACTGGATGCATATCTCAATAAAGCTTAATAGAAATAAAAATAAAAAGCTTTTATCGACACACGCCACGAGAAAAATAAAAAATAACCTGTATTATAATCTTAACAAAAACAAAAAATTATTTATTATTTTAAAAACAATTTAGTATTGCAACAATTATTAGCTTTTTGTAATATGCCCGCCCTACCACAGACAGTAGCACAATATGTATAAAAAGGCAAGATTAAAAAAAGAAATCTAACGAAAAGATTTTCAATCGAGCATTATTTTTGGAACGAAAGACCTTTTTACGGATATGTTGCTATCTTATGATTTTTTATTTAAGCGATACTTTGACCTTTCATGCGAATGTCTGAGAAGGGACCACCATTTTATATTTATTATTGTTCTGGAGTAGGTAGTTATTATAACGACCAAAGTAAAGGCCTTTACCCACAGAGCGCGATCCGTTCCGGTGATCCGATCTAAACCCATGTGCATCGCCAAATCGGATCTTTGGAACGGATCGCGCTGTGTGATTAAAGGCCTTAAAAGAACAGCAGCGGTGGCTCAGTGGTAAAGAGGCCCAACTTCAAGTTGTGGATCGAACGTTTCTCATGCAGGCATTACTTTGTGTAATTTATTTTATCACCACTGCTCTCAAAACGGTGAAGGACAACATCGTGATGAACACCAAGATGCACTATGGGTCACACCTTTTAAAAACAAAAGCTGTGAAAATGATAATTGTCGTTTTATGAGTCGCGATTCAATTTGCTTCCTACTTAAAACCTCATGTAGACAGTGCAAAGTGGGACAGAAACCCAAAAAACATGGCAGAAATTAAAAAAATTAAGAGCATCGAAGGAGTACCCACTTGTTACAGTCATGTTAGGTACTAACATTATCAATGAAATATCTAAATATTTTTTGTATTTACCTGGTTTGTCACAATAAGTTTTATCGACCACTTGTGAACAGACACGCTACGGGTGTGTGCTTTAAAAGTATTTCTCACCTTATTTACTCTTCATTGTATACAACAATTAATTACTCCAAAAATCATTAATTATACATAAAAAAATAAACTGATAGAAAACTCGATTCACTAGAATATCGATATTAAAGATACGACATCCGCGTCCCACGGTTATCAAAGCTCAGTCCTCTGTCATGTATTGAGGGTCCATTTCCCCTGGCCCCGAGACCTTATTTGGCCTGAATAAAAAAGGTCCGAAGGGAATTCGTCCTCTTTGCCATGGAATTTAATAACACATGGGTTTTATATGGGCCTACTTATTTAAATCATAGCATTTTTCATAGTTGCTATTATTAGTAATACTGGTAGGACAAAGTAAAATTCTTTTTTTTATTAAGTTAAACAACGAGGATATGGGAAAGGAATTTGGATTGTAGGAGTTTTCATTCCGTTTTATGTTTTTTCCTGGGTCAACTATGTATGATATTAATCTGTCAATAAAAAAGAGTAATTTTATTCATCTAAAAATTTTTCTCCCAGAACTTCTAACACTGTGAGCGCGCCTGCTTGGCTGGTCACGCTCTCGAGTGTCTAGATCTGTTGTAATTTAAGCAGGAGTACGTATTAAACTGTTTCTATAGGTACTAAAATAACGTTAACGTCAATGACCTCTATTATCACTTGACAATAACATTTAGAAGAAAAATCAAATCAATTTTGCTTAAACTTAATTTTACATAAAACGTATTTAAATGGTTAAATTGTCAAAAAACTAATAAGTCTACGCAAGCTTGTCTGTAGTAAAAATGTCCAATTAAAAAAAGAAGATTAATTGAAATAAAAATATTCCAGATTCAATCGTCAACATTTTCACAATTCAATGCTGCCAACATAAAAAAATACATTGATCATTCCCCTGTCACTCCAATTTACATACAGGAGAACTGCTATCCATTACTGTGTGTCGTGTATTTGCGTACATTTTATTTATTTTGTTGGTGCTTTACGTAAAATGTAACCTCCAATGAAAAATGTTTCTTTCTGTGATGACAACTCTTATTATCGTTCACGGTTTTGACTCGCTATGTAGATTGATATCTCTGTAACCCTTTTTCCAACCAATTTTGAGGTTGGATTACAATCTAACCCGGTGAAACTGAATATGAGGATCACTCTCATGTCGACAGAAACGCAACTCGTCAGAAAACCATTTGGCCAGAAAATGCTTTTTGACAAAATCGCAACACGTCATATTAGCATCTCGTCAAAAACGCAACTCGACAGAAACGCAACCCGACAGAAACGCAACTCGTGAGATTTTCAAAGACGCAGCTCGACAAACAATAATATTAAAAAATAGGATTTTGTCGATGAACATCTTATAAATAAACGTTTAAAAAAATCTGACGAGTTGCGTTTCTGTCGACAGGAGAATGATCCGAATATGATTTTTTAAACACGGCATAGCATTTTTAGAAGCGTTGTGTCTTTGACAATTTTGGTTTATGGAACAAAAGAAAAAATACTAGTCAAATATTTTGATAATCTATTTTTCGGACTATTTTTTTGACTGAATTAGCCTATTACTGTTTAATAGCAATATCTCTTTGAAAGACTGAGTGAGGTCGCCTGTAACTGAGACTGTTTATTTTGGAATTGTTATTAAAAATTCGGTGTTATTTTTGTATAACGTAATATTAATAAAAATACTGTGTTAAGTACAAACTTAGAACAAAGAAACTTAAATATTTAAAAATAACAAAGGAAGTCAAAAATGCACTCGCATATCTGTCAACGGGAAAAGTCCTCCACTTGTCTTTAACAAGTTGTCCATCCACGGACCATAATGAAGCAAATCTTAGAGCGAGAAAAAGCAAAAAAAGAAACGATACCCGCTCTTAAAAGCCGATTCCACAGGCCTTCAACTACCAAGGAACATCTAAAATTATTATTCAGGTATTGATTATTCAGTTACAATATTCATTACGAAAGGAACCAACGCCTATCCCTTGGGCTGGCAAGCGTGCTCAATCAAATGTTCCCGTACTCAAATGACAGTTTGATGTGAAAACTTGAATTTGAATCAGGGAGAATCTCGCGTTACAATACCATTATGAAATTGGAGATGATTGTTACTTGGAGTGTGAAAATTGGTACATAATTTTCCTGAAATTCGTAACGTAACGAGAAAATTTTATGTCACAGAAAATTATTTTGAAATGTGGCCTGTTTGTTAATGATTTGCCAAATAATATTGAATTATAACTACAATTTGATAGCTGGGCGGTGCTGAAAGTGTGTTCAATAAATCAAACTATTAAATTCGAATTGCTATTTCTGTTTACAAAATAATAACAGATTATTAAAGTGACCCGTCGTGTCTGTTTATCTGACAGTTTTATTAACCTAAACGTCACAATTGATCATGATGTTGTTTCCAATATCATTAAGGACATATTAGATTCCGGTTGGTTTATACAAACAATATTAACCGTCACTTCGACAATATTATAATCAAAGTGATATTAAAGCTTTTGAAATTCATAGTGTCATGAGAAACGGGGTGGTTCTTTAGCAATCAAAATAAACTCTAAGATTCGTACTGACTCTAAACCACCTTGTTGCTTCAGATGCCTTTTGCGTTCCAAAGGTCGCCTTAACCACTCAAAACATTCCCGTAGCATAATATACCCCCGTAATACAACTTCCAGTATATTATATCAAAAGAAACAAGCAAAGACACATGCTTCATTTTTCAAAATGGCGGTCGATTTCAAACAATAGGAGCTTGCGGAAGGCGAAGAACAAAAGACGTGTCTCCCTGATGTACACGTCGAATGTACATAAAATACATAAAGCGTCTTAGAGAGTAAACTGTCGTAAAATGAAGTGAATTCCTGTTGATTTTCTGAAGAACTTCAGTAGGTATTGTTTTATGTGCATTGTTTTATATGTTCAAGAGTTTTTGTCACAATAAATGAAGGGTTTCGAATTCCCATTTCGGTTCAACTTATTGCCAAAATACAAGAAGCTATGTATATTATGCAAGAACAAAAATGCAAGAAGCTTATCTAAATGTAATTAAATTGATAATATTCTTCATTATACACATAAATGTTTTGTCGACAAAGAATGCTTTAACAGACTTTGATGGCAAAAACTTTTTAAACTAAATGCGAATTGTAAAACTGGTTTCTGTTAAAATATTTAACTTTCTTCAACTGCCCGCAAAAGCCTATTTGAAATAAAAACTAACTTCTGCCAAAGTAAACTTCACAAAGAAAAATAAGGTCTTGTTTTAGTTGTAACTAGGTACTACGTACAAGTAGATAACGCCGTAACGTATTACGCACAGTCGCACATGCGTCGAAAATATCCTACTACTATTATAAAGGCGAAAGTTTGTAAGTATGGATGTATGGATGTATGGATGTCTGTTACTCTTTCACGCAAAAACCACTGAACGGATTTGGCTAAAATTTGGTACACAGATAGTTTATAACCTGGATTAACACATAGGATAGCTTTTATCCCGATTTTATGTTCCCGTGGGATAATTTTCGAGTTGTAGCGGGTGAAGCCGCTGGCAACAGCTAGTAACTAATAATATAATATATAGAACTGCAAAAGTTGGATGGATGGGTGTTTCCCACTCAATCACGTCAGACGACTGAACAGATCTTGATGGAATTACGAAATTTTTTCGAAGAATTACGTAGGTAACGTTAAAATTTGGCATACGTGCTAATTAGCGATTAAACATTACTTATTATAGTTATGGCTAATGGATTCAAAAATGAGATCGTTTTAGAAGCCCATAATGTCTGGTTACTAGATAAGCCGAAACTAGACAGCCAGAATAACAAAATGGCCGACCTTAATACAAAAATGTAGCAAAAAACGTTTTAAGGTTATTAATTTTAGTACTTTAAATTGGTCGTTGACATAAATTCGAAGACGAAACTAAAGTAATATCATGAATATCTGGGAATTTTCGTAAGAGTGTTTAAGGATTTAGGCCAACTTTTTAAATTCCCCTGGTAGTGCTTAAATAATGTTTTAGTATAACAACGGTTATAAATATTTATACGCTGCTAGGTACTTTTAAATTGCAACACTCAGGAGAGCTATTAAGGAAAATAGGTAGGCTATACTCAGTTCCATTTATTTTCAAGTTATTAAAACAAATTGTTTAAAACAAACACCAAACAAACAAGTTTCATCTGTATAATATTATGTTTAGACTTTATTCGGAAAGAAAAAGTCGACTACGAGCAGAAATCGACCCTGCGTCTTTCTGGATAAACTCTAGAATACTTTGCCGAAGCTATTTAATCAATCAATCAGTCTAGGTATCAGTTATGTTGGGATCTTGGGAAACTGTCGAGACCGCGGGACTGTTCTGGGTCTAAACAAGTAGGATAATCTATGTAATTTTGACCCTGGATCGTAAAGGGCTATTCAAACCGTGGATTTTAGTCAGTAACTGTACGAGTCTGAAAGTCTCTTCCGCTCTGCAGGGTCGGAGGATTTATTTGATGAATGTTTTAGACAGAGGGCTAATATTTCAATAGCCAGATAACCTCTAACTGAGGAATAAAAATGGCGGTTTGACAGCTTATATAAAGGAAATAATTATGTCAAACCGTTATTTTAATTCCTCAGAGGTTAACTGGCTATTGAAAAATCAGCCCAGAGAGGGATGTAATACGTATTTGTTTTTATAAAACAACAAGTCAGTTTTTACCCGAATATGCCAAAAGGAGGGTTAATTGTTTCAACATAATGACCGTCATTGATAGCCTTGTATACCAACACAACCTTTTAACTATGATATACACAAAACAGTACATAAATCTAAAGGCTTTACACAGCAGCTATAATGTAAAGATGTATGAGTACATTATAGCACGATACATTTCATTACATCTTTCATTGTAAATCGTCAGGAGACCACACACGACAGCTATAATGTGTATATTTGCATGTTCGAATCTCTATGGAAAGGTGTAATGAGATGTATCGTGCTATAATGTACCTACATCTTTACATTATAGCTGCTGTGTGTGAAGCCCTTTACCAGCATTTCGCATGTTAGTTTCCCATTGCGTTTGCAATGCTCCCCTCACCGACTTCCTCCCCACAAGAGGTCTGAGCCGGAATTGCGGTAAAGTGCGTGAAAGAACAATTATCTGGGTATCTGCCCAGCCTCTGTGGCACCCCACATGTTCTCTTAATACATGCCTACAGGATTGGATTTTTCCGGGTTGCCAGACTGAATAAATAAAAGGGGTTTTGTTGAAAATTGACTCGGGATAAGTAGAGATAGTGAGTTTTTCCTGTTGGAGTATTTTATACTGTTTTAAGTACATTGGAAAAGCACGAATGGTTTAGTGGCTGAGCGATTGGATTGCTGCGCTGCGTGTTGTGGGTTCGATTCCCGCACGGAGAAAATATTCGTATGATCTACAAGTAACTGGGCGTTTGTGTATATGAGTTTTATTATATTTTTCTAAACGCACCCACGGCATAGGAGAAATACCTAGTGTGGGGCAACGTTTAAATAAAAAGAAATAAACTTTTACTCGCTTATTATTGTAGGTACATGATGTGTCATCAGACGTTAAAACCAGTTGTGATCCTTGCATAATTTAAGTTATTTGCTATTTTACAATTTTTTGAAACAGATTCGTTTTCTCAGTCTTTGCAATTGCTAAAATATATTAACGTCATGATGTATGTGTATAATTATATGTGTATATTTGTAAAAGGCAATTGGTTTATTCATATTTCATACAAACAATTTTTATTATGGGAGCAAAGTCAAAATCGTAAAAAAAATATCAGCTGTTCAGTACAAGCAAACATAAATGTACTGAACAGCTGATTTTTTTTCGCGTTTTCAGGTTTGTTCCCATAGTAAAAGTTGTTGGTTATCATGAGAACAATCACGTGTTTAAGTATCGTACACTAATTACCAGTCACCCTATATATTAATAAGGCCTACAGCAGAGGTAGATTTTCTTTCTCTTTGTAACATGTTTGTAAACGCTCTCACAATACAAGAAGATATTGTTTCTAGAAAACTGGATAAGAAATGTCCAGTATTTTAATAAAACTTCCATCAATTCGTAGTACTGTAATAAAGTTCGATTACGGTATTATCCTCTTTCGAGACAGATTATATTATAATGCTCTTAGGATACGAACGGCTGATTTACATAATGTAAATCCAAAGCAATTCCGAATCTTTTCTGCCTTTCAGTAAATATTTTTTGTGACAACAATATAAGCTTTATTTCGCGATTGTTATCCCCAAAGGGTTAATTAAAGATGTTCTTTCAGTACACGACAATAACGACAGTGAATGACCAGTGCAGTGGTGAAAATGGAAAATATCGCAAGGGATCCGGCATTTCCTAGAATCAAAAATTCGAAAACATGTGATATCAACACGTGTAGTGGATTATGAGGAGGCTTTTGCTTCAGCAGTGAGAACATTTTCTAGACTGTTGTTGATGATGACAACAGTTACATAAGAGTCCTAAGACAACCGTCAACTGGGCAAAGGCACCATAGGCACCTGTAACTTGTCTCATCAGGACCGCCTGACCATCGTGTCGGAGTACGGATTTAAAGAATTTTTAGTTACTATGTTCTGTCGGTGGATTTTTAGTACCATTTTGTTTGAGCTCGCTCCATCTTAGACATCATCTTTAGGGGCTACGTAGAGGTCAAAACCAACCCTTTTGATAATTAAGTCATTTATATTTTTATTTATTTAACTTTAGTTTTCATGGAGTCGACTTTTATTGAAATGTTAGATGTTAATTGATACAAAATTATCTAAAATTACATAAACCAGAAACACAGAAACCAGCATATTTAAGCTCACGCCTTTTCCTTATGCAATTACAGAATGCCATTTACTAGGTACGATCCCTTCACATAATTTTCCTCGTTTATACATACATCTGGTTATACATATACACCAGTTATGAAATGTTCAGCAAATATCATCAAACATGAAACGCACTTATCCACTTATTCACAACAGCGCAACTTATTCGCAACAACACACATTTCTAATGAAAAAGTGAAAGGCGAAAACGGATTTTGTACGCTGTTAAATACACAAGGGACTGACATGCCAGGGAAATGATAAAAGGCAGGGGAATGATAGAAGGCAAGGGAATGAAGTCGTCACATAAAATTTGTTTGTTGTGATTATTAACGGGGAAACGTAAGGCCGTGTAATAAATTCAGGGCGAAGAACAGTTCAAAGAGATGTGTGGAAATCGTATAAGGTTTTGAGGGTGTGAAATTTAAAACCGTAATTATTAAACTCCTTTCAGAGTTGAAAGCTTTTGATTAAGTCTACGTAAAGGTCTTTGCAATCTTATTATTTCTGGATTCATTATCTACCCGGCTTTTTCCAATCCACGTTGAGGTCAGCTTCCAGTTTAGTAGGTAATACCAGTGTTTTAAACAAAGTGTTTGCTTATCTTACCTAAACAGCACAGTTAGTACCTACTGAGTATTACAAGACATTCGATCTGTTTGACAAAGGGAAATGCCCGGCGTCCATAGTGCCCCAGGCCCAGAATGGACATCAAATATTAGTCTAAAATTGCAGTGTTTTAGAATCTTAACAATATAGGATATCTGAAAAGCACATTTAAAGTGAGGCCACTATTTTAGAAATTTAAAAAATGCAAATGTTTTGGGGTTAATTTTCTATGTGCAAAAGTGTGGGACTGAGAAATACAAGAAGTTTTCTTTTTTTAATACTGGTTTATTGATAATGATAGTAGGGGACAGTTTCTAATATACTTTTGTCTAATTATTATAGGCAGTAGGGTATAAAAAACAATCAATCAATCAATCCATTTAATAATTACATTTCTAATGAGACTTCTCTATCTATCTGTATCTGTTCTTAATAAGTGACTTCTTATCCGTATAACAGAACGTCCACAATTAGTGCAGCTGCCTTGACGTACATATCCTTCCAAGTGTTGTTGCAGAACAAGGCAAGTTACTACCAACCAGCGGTTGTGGCAAACATGATTGTCTTTTGATACCTGAAATAATATTATTATCCGTTAATAAATAATTGGATGATGGCGTAGGCAATACCAAAATCATTTTATGATTAGTATATTTACCTGCCGTGGTACAACCAACTGCTATAAGTAAGATTTTTTTTCAGGTTTCATCGTACCTATGATTTTGAAATTCGGTTAGGTTAAAACCACAATTCACACAATGTTCTTCAGTCACTGTAGAAAACGTTATAAATCGGTATCCAAAATCCGAAACAAGTCCATATAAAGCCAGGTCGCAATAAAAGAAATTGAAAAAAATTCAAAATACATTCACATTGAGCGCAACATGACAGTGTCAGTCAGTGTAAGTGTCAGAATTAAAATGAGTGTTGTCACTATCACAAAAAAATAAAAATTATGAATCTATTTATCGATTCCTTTCTAAATGATCGATTTTTGATTATTATTCAAATTCTTTTTTTACAAGCACACTTTAGCTAATTTATTCATGTTTTATTTTAGTTCGTTTTTATTACAATATACAAGAAAAGCCAAATGGGTATGCCGGTGAGGTTATTGTATTTTTGTATAATCGATTCTAATCGATTAATTAATGAAAATACTTGAAATGTAATTAGATGCTGGCAATATTTTACCAATGTTGAAATCAAAAAAACTTCCGTTTTTTCAATTGATTTACTTTTTTTAACGAATTATTGTAGATTTTAGTGGCGGTTCTTTGAAGACACACAAATACCTATTTTTTTATGGCTAAATTAATGCATGTAGTGTTTTTTCTCTAGTTTACTGTTCACTGTGGGCCTGATTTGGGCAATGTCTTTTGGGGCTACCTGTAAATACTGCCAAAGATGTACAAATGATAGCCGAGACCAACGACAACATACTTTCGCAGCCTAAGAAAACTTGGTGTAAAATGATCACCCATCCTCTGTAACTGCAGCTTAACCTAAAAGTTGACGGTTATCTTCTTAGCGTTTGACTAGTATAAATTAAGTTGTACTAGAACTGAACTACGAGTTTGGCACGTTCAGGAGTGTTCGTCAGTTCCTATAGAAGAGACACATCATTTTCCTCATCCCTTTTGCATAGGGTTGGTGTGATACACTGACTTCGTCCATTTACTCCTGTCGGTCTTCACTGGATCATTGAACGGTTCTTTATTCATTCGTTCCTTACACGATACATCCATCTTATTTTTCTTTTTCGTCTATTCATAACACTCTTAATGACAAATGTGTGTCAACCCCTCTCAGCACATGTACATACCAAGGCAGACCAATAGACAGATTAATGAGGATACAAAATCACGAGCCTCGTAGTTTAAAATTTACTATTGTTATTTACCGAAGAGATTTTCCACTACCTCCTACCAACAGTAAGGTATCTGTAACCACATAAATTAAAGCCAAGAACAACGTCCCGTAAACCAATTCCCTACAAAATGAACAATGTATCTACATTAAGAACTTAATGACCACGTACACATTGAACAGGGAATGGTTTTAATTTACTCACAGCTTGATAAATTCTCTTAGACGTTTCACGTGTACGAAGTAATAAAAGTACTGGGAATTACTCGTAAGGTTGGAGTCTTTTTGCTGGATAGTGACCTCATATATTAGGTGCTTGCAATTTTATGGGATGAGACGTATCAAGGGAGTTCAGAAATGAGTTTGTTCAAAGGTTTTTCGAGTTTTTTTTTCACTTCCTAGTACCTATCAGGTTTTATCAATTGTAAAATTTATTTTATTGAAAGAGTCCAGTATATCTCGTCATGGTTTGCCGTGACTTTAGGGAGAAACCCCTTATTACTTAGCAATACCATTGGTACATTTAACTACAAAGCTAGAACGTTCCAACACTTCCCATTGCTGGTACTAAGGAGACTTAGTCAGTGAAGGTCGTTTGATATTCGATATAATTGTGATGTATACGGTTCAATATGGTGCAGTATGGTGTTTGTGTAGTTACGTGAATTTCTGTTTGTAAACGCACACCTAATACAGGAGAAATTCCTGAGGCAAGACGTTTTTGCAAAAATAAAAAAATATATTTATGAACACAGAATTCATAAAACCGTCATTACACACAATATCGTATTTTCACGCATTACTAAAAAGTTGATCTTAATAGATAAAGTTAGATTGATTAGTTTATTTCTTCATTAAAACTCAAACTACAAGCAATACGCGTAGCCAGCAAAGCGAGCTTTACTAGTGCGGCAAGCAAAACGTCATGCCGAAATCTGCGGTGCGCAACTTTTGTAAACTAAAAGTTTTTGAAAGTTCTGACATGATGCATTTGCGAAGTGATTAGTTTTGAACAAATATTAGCACATGCAATCCAGCTAGCTTACATAGTGAGTTCTTAGACAGAAGATAATGTATATTTTTTCGCAATTTAATTTGTAGGTGAAAGAAAACAATGTCATGAGTAATAAAAAAGCAATAAAAAAAACAGGTGGACAGACGACCTTATAAAGGTCGCCGGAAGACGCTGGATGCAGGTCGCTTCCAACCGGTATCTGTGGAGATCAAAAGGGGAGGCCTATGTTCAGCAGTGGACGTCCTATGGCTGAGATGATGATGAATAAAAAAAAACAACTAGCACTACGTGGTGGAGAACAGACTGCTGCCTCTGACAAGGAGGAGTGTTTCTTTGTCCTAACCATGATCTTATAATATTATAAGTTGATTATGCGATACGTATTTGTATTCGCTATAATCGGCAAAATATTGATATCAACGTAATCCGACATGACGGAGATATCATGCTGCAGAAAACGAAGGTTTCACAGCTCCAAATTTCAAATTTTCGGCTCCTACTGACCAATTTAAAATGGATAAAACACACACACACAACAGTTGCACTAGCGACAGCGATAATAAAACCATAAAGGACTTCACACACAGCAGCTATAATGTAAAGATGTACATTATAGCACGATACATCTCATTACATCTTTCCATAGAAATCGTCAGGAGACCACACACGACAGCTACTATGTATGTTTTTACATCTTCGTATCTCTATGGAAAGATGTAATGAGATGTATCGTGCTACAATATACATCTTTACATTATAGCTGCTGTGTGTGAAGCCCTATAAGTAACTTTTACTCAAACCAGAGGTTGTAAAACCTTGGCTGTATGATAATAACTTACTTTACATAACAAAACTTTAGTGTACCTTGTAATAGACCAAAAACAATTCCTAGCATTAGTGAGTATGTTTTTACAACGACATCTCGAGAACAATGCGCCCCAGTATTTCATATTAACGGTCCAAACAGCGGGGCCATGAAAATTAATGTCCCACAGAACCTCGAATGCATACGATCATTATTGCTCGCATAAAAACGAGATATTGCCCGTTGATTTATTGCTTTCAGGAAGTATTGCTATTTAAGTCACTGAGATAGCGCTTTATTGAAATGAAATTAGATTCGAGGTATACTCTCCAGAACAAATATATTCAAATATAATTTACTGTGAGTTGTGTTCCACGCGCAACTCAAAGAGCTGTCTGGACTATCTCACTCGGTAACCGTGACCCTGGTACATTAAGGGCTATTGAAGGAACACCGTGGATTATAGTCAATACAAGTCGGACAGTCCCTCCTGTTCCGTCCTGGGCCGGAGGATTCTTTTGATGATTTTGCCACGATAAAAAAAAAGGTTGATAATGTCTCTTATCGTGGAAAACTTGGTCAACATTTTTTTTATAACTGGTCTCGCTGAGACGTTCGACGATCACAAATAATATTTCACAATTTTAATTATACATGAAACTACTAAACCCTGCTCTATAGTATTTGAAATCTCTTTGACTCCAAGTAATTGGTTTTAATATACGTCTGTGAGTTTCACGGTTATAAGAGCTATGTTTGAATGTCAATACACGATATGAGAAAATAAACCACACAGAATTCGGTAGGTATAACTAAATTGCTATACATTCAAACACTGTCTTAATGAGAAATGTTGCCATAGTTACTTCAGTCTTTAGACACTTCAATTCAATTGTTTGAAGAGTAGGAATTCCGTAAACAATTTACTACCGTATTCTGTAAGTTCTTCCACGTAGAGATTGTGTTGTTTAGATACTATGTAAAGACTAAACAAATTTATGTAGTTTAAGATACACAAGTTGAAAAAAAAGCGGTGCGTTCACAAAAGGTGGTTCGCACGCGAGACCGCGACAAAAGACCGCGACAGTTGATCGAGACAAGAGGCCGAGACAGGAGACCGCGACAAGAGACCGCGACAGTAGATCGAGACAGGAGACTGCGAAAGGAGACCGCGACAAGAGACCGCGACAGGAGACCGCGAAAATACTTAACATTAGGCAATGACAAGTTCAAGATCAACTTGGGTAACTTGGACTACATAAAGTATTTACTATATTAAACGTAGGTATACATATTTGGTGCCCGTGAGTGTACTAGTAAATTATACATATTTTATTGTTCGAGAGTGTTTTGCACGGCTACCATCCGAAGTAAGTGATTTTGTAAATTATAAATGTGTACGCAAAGCAGGTATATTTTTTTTCTAGGTTATGTTTTTGGGCCCTGCTCGAAAATGTGTTTTATTTGCTCAGAAAATTACACAATTTATTTATTTTTTATGCGTTTGTTGCCCCCACACTAGGAATTTCTCTTTTATCGTGGCAAAATCATCAATGAATGGGTCCTCCCTCACAAGCTAGGGTGGGGAGGGTCTGTCAGACTTGTTTTGACAAAAATCCACGCACAGTGCCCTTTAATAGCCTTTTACGTTCCGGGGTCACGATAATTCGTTAGTCCCACGACTGAGGATCGTGGATACCATACCAAATATTTGATCTCCTATTATAAAAAGCATGATAGATAATAGAGAATTTTACGTTCAAAATAAACCTGAAGTGGTCTTTATTTATAATAAAATACTGTTTACTCCTATTTTTCTAATAACTCCAATACTGTTACAAAAAAATGCTTTCAGACCCAATCTCGACGACAAGCACAAATAATAAATTTGTAAAAAACTCTCTTTTTTTCTCTTTATCTCGAAACATGCCAATTACCAAGTTTACACTGAAATGAAATTATGGTAATGGAATAAGGGAGACGGTTGCCATGGTTACCGGGTTTTCGTAACCTCTGGTGGTGACTCTCAGCATTTTCCTAATTAAATATCAATTTACCATTTGTATTGGTTGACACTTTGCTTGAATGGATTAACGACAATTTGTGTTTTTTTTTCCATTTCCGTTGACAGATTTCTGCCAACCAAATTAGAGTGTTGCGGAATATTTTGATTGGCGGAAATGTGTTATTTATTTTGTAAACGGTAACTGATATGTATTTTTGGTGACTGTTAGAGTACTCTTATTTGTAACAAAAACAACATTTTATGCTCATAGAAAATTGACAAAATGTTATGATGTTTTTGTTCAAATTATTGACATCACATACGTTTGATTAGTACTACTTGTTTCACAGATATTTTTAATGAATCTTCCCAGTAAACGACTGAGAATTGAAGCCAGAAACACGGAAGAAAAATAACCCCTTCGCACAAATTTGTAAAAAAGATTCATTAATAAAACAGAATCTGGATAATCTAAGACTACCTTCAAAGCTACGCAAACCTAAAAATACTCCGCCAATTTTTTTAATCAGTCTGAGGAACAAATTCTGTGAATACAGGTAGCCTGATTGAAAAAGGGGATGGAGATTAAATTAGGCTGTCAAGAGCAAAAGGTACGGTTATTGGTCACCGAAACTAAGCACTGCTCCCGGTTTGAGAAGAATCGTATCAGTCAGCTGAGTTGAGTGGAGGAATTCGGCCTTTTCTGTATGTCAGTAAGATTTTACTCTTTTGTATTTGGTCGCGGAACTGGAACGTAAGGGGCTATTTCAGGAACGCCGTGGATTTTTTAATCCCTACAAGTCTGACAGTTCCTCAGATCCTGCCCTAGAATGAGATCTCCCCAAGATCTCATTAACTGATAATTTTAGCAAACTTACAAAATACAATAAAAATCTTTTTTGTGGTTAATTAGAATAAGTACTACTTTTATAAGTTATTTACCCTATGATTGGGGTTATAGCTTCATTACAAGATTTTTTTTGGCAATTTAATAGTGCTTGTAATGGTCAAATTGAAATAAATAAATGCTTTGAGTTTGAGTTGACGCAAAGTGATTTAAAAAAGAAACCGCACAACTGCCTAGTTTTTTTTTTTAATTTTGGAAAATAGAATCACTAGCCTTACCAGCGGCTGCTACCAATTTATTTGTTATTTTATGATATTCTTTACCGAAATTCAGACTCAAAATACTACACAAATCTCATCAAAAATAGATGAAGGAGTACTACAAGGTACTTACCCGAACAACAACAAGGTAACAAAGGTCAAAGGTGACAGAGACGAACTCGATGATGGAGTGAGCTTTCACTCTATTCTAACCTTGTCTTCGTCACCTCTGACCCAGACTAGAGCCAAGATTAAAGACACCTCATTTAAAAAACATTAAACAAAAAACAAAGTTTGAGAGTTAAAATCGATGTAGACTAGCCTACAACATTTATGTACAACAAAATGGCAGAATTAATAAAGAGCTCTTCGAAAATAACTCATTACTAATTTACGTACTCATCGAGTCGAACATATCAATTTAATTTTTGCATCAATACATATTTTATTATTAGAGCAAAAGTAACAAATTTTCATTTTATAGCCAGTTTTAAAAATGGACATTTGTAAAAAGATCTCATATAACAATGAAAGTAAAAACACAGTATGACCTGATTTACACATGAACAAGCATAAAGATAATGCTAAATCGCTTTTTGAAACCACTTTTGACATAAAAAACACGAATGAATCCCATTTATCTTTTTTCTTTTATTACGAAATCAGCGAAATAACTCTAAAAAATCAATGCTCATATCTTTTTATGAGCTACGTTCATTGAGGCCATAAAATATATCTGTTGGGTCACGTTCTTTATAGAAACTTGACTTTCAGAGGTATTTTCAAAGTTATATTAAAATAACTTTTGATATTCTTAGAACAATTTATAAATTGGAGTAGTTATGAAAAGACCATTAAAAACTATTAGTTAGATGAATATATAACTAAAATTCTGTGAAGATTTCATGTGTCTGTCTGTTGCCGACAATATCGACAAAAAATGTGCAAAACCTCACATTTGTTGTTTTACGAGTATTTTGCGGCATCAGAAATACATAAAAAATAACTAATCTCTTACTATCAAGATTCATGAGAAACAGCCTGGTGACAGACGGATAGCGAAGTTTTAGTAATAGGGTTTCACCCTTTCGGTATGGAACCCTGAAAAATAATAACAGTTAAGGGCTTCACACACAGCATAATTATAAATAGTCAGGAGACCACACACGACAGCTATAATGTATATTTTTACATCTTCGAATCTCTATGGAAAGATGTAATGCGATGTATCTTGCTATAATGTACATCTTTACATTAAAGCTGCTGTGTGTGAAACCCTTTTTTTTAACAAAAGTTCTAAAGAGGCAGCATGTGTGATCCTGAACGAAGATTATTCATTTTAAAATGGAAATGTTTAATTTCGATTTTAAAATTGAAAATCCTCGTTTATTATTTACTCGTAAAGTAATCCGTAACATTGAATATTCGTAAAATATTTTATACGAATATTTATTCAACGATTCGTATTTATTATTATGACTGCAGTGTATTATTAAAAAAATAGTTTTCCAAGACGCATTTTTTATTGAGAAACTATTTAAAAGCTACTTATATTTTCGTAAAAAATCGTCCTTTTTTAATTGTAAAAAATAACAACTAGCAAGCTGCTACCGCTCACTAATCAATACCACGGTAATAATATCTACAGTACTTGATCTTCATACAAACGGACGAAACGCGAGCTATACCTACGTGCCTCGATGTCGGGGCGCGCTCGGTGCGCTGACAGTCACGGCCGTACCGTAGTGATGAACGGACGGTGTGTTGTTTTTTTAACAAAATCATTTCGTGGACATAATTTAATATGACGAGTAGGAAATATTGTGCTGTTTTTGGGTGTATGAATTCGTCAATAACGTATCCAGTCATAAGTTTTTTTTTAAATACCTGTAAACTCTGAAAAGTACTGACTATAAAATAATTTTACTTAAGTACTAGTAGCTGGCAGGTAGGTACATAATGTGTGACTTTTTAATGGATAAATATTTTCTTTTATCTCACGAAAAAAAAGGGTATTTGGATTAATAAATACAGTGAATATACTAAAGGAAAGTTACTGAAACGAGTGAAATAGGTAAGTTATAGGCAGTTCTGAATGAATCATACGGTAGGTACTTACGCTTGTGTTAAAATCCTTCCTATTCAATGTACAAAGTATTTTATTTGTTTACTGATATAAGAAAAGTATATTTACAATCACAAAACTAAATAGATACAGAAAGTAGGCAAATGTAATTAAAATGCTGGAGACGGGCGTCGGATCCAACAGCCCTAGCGCATGTTTACGTACCGCGCGGCTGTAGGTATTTATTTCTATCATGCGGCCGAGATCCACTACTGTAGATATTTATACTGTGTCAATACGATGCCAACTTAATTAAAAACAACGGAGAAAACAACATCCTATACAAAACTGTATCTACAGCATCCTCAAAGTTTATTCGGTTCGTTTACTCCAAGTGATATCGGCCAAAACACTGAACTACCGACGTAGACAATTCTCCATAAGATTTATTGTTGCCCCTTTTACTGAAAATTCAGTGAAAATTGGCTTTATTTCATTTTATTTGTGGATGTGCGGGTAGATTAGATATTTTTTGCGGTAAAAACAAATTGGATATTCTGTATCCAGACTATAGAGTTGATTTGGTTCGTTTTGGTTGGTCAAAGATGGATTTTTTCTTTATAATTATTATAGACTTCAGATAAAAAGAGTCACATTGGATCCACTGAATTATAAGTTTCAAATACTTGTGTGTATGATCTACAAGGTAATTGTTTGTGAAGACACCCACGATACAACAAATTGAAAAAAAAAAACGTTTTAAACTGGTTTGTTATTCATAGATATCCCTATAAGTTCTTCTCCATCGAAAACCAGTAAAACCGAGCCACCACCGAACAGCCAGAGGTTAACAACACAATTCACCAATTACACTCGACGTCAAGACGAGTCACTGATCGAGAATCACTTTTTTTTCTCCAAATTGTTCCTCCGACAGATCGTTTCCTGCTAAATTGGCTTTCAATGGGCAGGCCGATATCTCTTTCCTAATTTTACGCCATTTTTCGTTGACAGGATTCAAGGTTTGATATGCCATATACTTAATCGGGTCGGTACATTGATTTTGACAGTATTTGTTGTACAATTTATTGTAAAAAAATGTGCCGAACGAAGTCATTGTAAATATTACATTATTATTTTCATTATAAAGTATAAAGTACACATTTGTTAAAACTTGACAGGATTCAAGATGTGAGATGCCAAATTCTTAATCGGGTCGGCACATAGACGTTGACTGTTGTATTTGTTATTGAACAACATAACCAAATTACATTTTCATCAGTTGTGAGCAATGTTTTGAGCAACCGTATAATACCTTTATTATTATTACAAATGAAACATGGACACAAAAAAGATTCCGACGAATTGAGAACCTCCTCCTTTTTTTGAAGTCGGTTAAAAAGAATATTTTAATACGTTTTACGTACGGAACCGAGTAATGGCGGTATAACCATTCTAACTGACGTAGCTAAAATGGCACAGGACGAGGATGGGCAGCAGCATCCTCGGCGCGAAGCTACGTCTCTGCGATCGCCACCACGCCTGCCCAGCGTGGCGATTATGGGCAAACCCCCCCTTTAAAAATGAGTGACAGCAGAAAGACCAGGCCCCCAGTTCCCGGCAGCTCCGCTATTCCTGGTTACGGTAGCGACCACGGTAACGGCGGAGCAGGGGGTGCGAAGAATCACCGGCAGACGCCCGGCTACCACCCCAAACGAAAATTGGCCCTGGTAACACACAATATACGCACTTTGAGGGTAGACGAGAAAATTGTTGAGCTGGAAGAGGAACTGAGTAGGTTACTCTGGGATATAGTAGGGTTAGCTGAAGTCCGTAGAGAGGGCGAGGACACGATAATCCTAAAATCAGGTAACCTACTCTACTACCGGGAGGGCGACCATCTGTCTCAAGGTGGTGTCGGCTTTCTCGTTCACAAGTCCCTCGTTAACAACATAATTACCATCGAAAGTGTTTCGAGCAGGGTCGTATACCTAATACTCAGAGTATCCAAGAGATACTCGCTGAAGGTCATTCAGGTGTACGCACCGACCTCGTCACACCCAGATGATGAAGTGGAGACTATGTATGAGGACGTCAGTAGAGCCATACATACGTCCGAAACCCACTTCACTGTTGTAATGGGGGACTTCAACGCAAAGCTGGGCAGTAAAAGCGATGATGAGCTGAAGGTGGGGCCATTTGGATATGGGCAACGGAACCCCCGGGGACAGAGACTGGCTGATTTCCTGGAGAAAGAGGGACTCTTTATGATGAACTCTTTCTTTCAGAAGCCGCCTCACAGGAAATGGACCTGGATAAGTCCCGATGGTTCCACGAGAAATGAGATAGACTTTATCATGACCAACAAGAAACGAATATTCAATGATGTCTCAGTGATTCACAGGATAAAAACCGGAAGCGATCACCGAATGGTCAGAGGCACGTTGAATATTAACGTAAAACTTGAAAGGTCCAATCTGATAAAGTCCACGCTCCGACCTACTCGCGCCTCTATCCAAAACCCCGAAAGCTTTCAACTCGAGTTGTTTAATCGCTTCGACTGCCTGGAAAATTCAGCGTCAGTGGACGAGATCAATAATAGGTTCGTAGAAACTGTCCAAACGGTGGGCTCTAAGTACTTTAGACCCCGTCGTGCAAATAGACCTCAAAAACTCTCCGACCATACTCTAAACCTCATGGCTGAACGACGCTCTTTAAGACTGCAGACTTCCGGTGACGCCGAGTCATACAGGCAGCTCAATAGACAAATTTCTAAATCCTTGCGGCACGATGTACGCCTCTTTAATGCTAACCACATTAAGGAGACGATTGAGCGTAACAAGGGCTCCAAAGTGTTCGCAAGGGATATATCTATTGGGCAAAGCCAGCTGACAACGTTGAAACGAGAAGACGGTAGTACAGCGTCGACCAAAGCTGAGGTATTGGAGGAGGTCGAAAGGTTCTATGGACAGCTATACGCTTCGGTCACAAAACCTGTTAGCAGCGCGGCCAAAGACCCAAGAGCCAAATTGACCCGACACTATACCGAAGACATCCCGGACATCAGCCTGTACGAGATTAGGATGGCCCTGAATCAGCTAAAAAACAATAAGGCGCCGGGTGAAGACGGAATCACTTCAGAGCTTCTGAAAGCGGGTGGAACACCAGTACTTAAAGTCCTTCAGAAGCTCTTCAACTCCGTCTTGGTACAACGCCAGAAGCATGGAACAAGAGCGTGGTGGTTCTATTCTTCAAGAAGGGTGACAACACCTTATTGAAGAATTACAGACCCATCTCGCTCTTGAGCCACGTTTATAAGTTGTTTTCGAGGGTCATCACGAACCGTCTCGACCGCAGGTTTGATGACTTCCAGCCTCCCGAACAAGCCGGTTTCCGAAAAGGCTACAGTACCATAGACCACATACATACGCTGCGTCAAGTTATACAGAAGACCGAAGAGTATAACTTGCCCTTGTGTTTAGCGTTTGTGGACTATGAAAAAGCCTTCGATTCGGTGGAGACATGGGCAGTGCTTGAATCTCTCCAACGATGCCGTATTGACTATCGGTACATCGAAGTGCTTAGGTGCTTGTACAATAATGCCACTATGTCGGTCCGAGTACAGGAGCAGAGTTCGAAGGCGATTCCTTTAAAAAGAGGCGTAAGACAGGGAGATGTGATATCTCCGAAACTGTTTACTACCACTTTGGAAAACGCCTTCAAGCTCCTAGAATGGCAAGGACTCGGCATCAATATTAATGGCGAGTACATCACCCACCTTCGATTTGCCGACGATATTGTTGTCATGGCAAAATCGATGGAAGATCTCAGCACGATGCTCGGCGACCTCAATAGAGTTTCCCAACAGGTGGGTCTTAAAATGAATATGGACAAGACAAAAGTAATGTGTAATGGCCATGTTGTGCCCACCCCATTGTCAGTTGGGAACTCTATTCTAGAAGTTGTTGACTCGTATGTCTACCTGGGACAAGCCATCGCGCTAGGTAGGTCCAATTTCAAGAAAGAGGTCAACCGCCGAATCCAACTCGGCTGGGCAGCGTTCGGGAAATTGCGTAACGTTTTCTCGTCCAAAATACCTCAGTGCCTCAAGTCGAAAGTTTTCGATCAATGTGTGTTACCAGTGATGACCTATGGCGCCGAAACGTGGTCCTTTACTATGGGCCTCATTAGTAAGCTCAGTATAGTCCAACGAGCTATGGAGAGGGCTATGCTCGGAGTCTCTCTGCGCGATCGACTCAGAAATGAGGAGATTCGTAGACGAACCAAAGTAACCGACATAGCCCAACGAATCAGCAAGTTGAAATGGCAGTGGGCAGGCCATATAGCTCGCAGAACTGATGGCCGATGGGGCCGTAAGGTTCTCGAATGGAGACCACGCACCGGCAAGCGCAGCGTAGGACGTCCACCCACTAGGTGGGCAGACGATCTTATGAAGGCCACAGGACCACGCTGGATGCAGGCCGCTTACAACCGGTCCTACTGGAAGTCCAAAGGGGAGGCCTATGTTCAGCAGTGGACGTCTTACGGCTGATATGATGATGATGATGATGAATACGTTTTGTGCTATTCGCTTAAATCCGTTCGGCATGTAGGTATTAAATCCTGACGGAATCGGATTGTACAGTTTTAACTAATCCGAGTGGTTTTTGTCCCACTTTTTATGTACATTTGTATTTTATTTAAAACAAATATAGCTGATGTGGCTCAGAAGGCTGCCCAACTCAAATGGGACTGATGCCGGACAAACTGTGGGCAAAAATAGCTCAAAACTGGAGCCATGAGACAGATGGGGTCTCGGCAGGCCACGAAGGAGTTGGCGGGACGAGCTAGATAGGTTCTGTCCAAATTGGAAGGAGGAGGCAAGGGCTAGCGAGAAGTGAAAGGAGTGGAGGGAGGTCTTTGCCCAGGAGTGGGACAGAACAGGCTAATTAAAAAAAATGTACCGAAGCGTGTGTATTCATGAAAAAAATATTTGTAGTCTAGAATTCTTATTTTTATGGTCATTTTGTTTGTAAGGTCTAGTTCGTTTGCTTTCAGGATTATTATAGGCCGAGTAGGCAATGTTTCCGTTAGATTAGTTTCAGTCATGTTTCTCCAGTGAGTTCGGCAGGATCGTGAAATGCGAGATTCAAAGCGAAATGTGGTATCTGTCGGAATTTGTATCGAGCAATAGTTACTTCGAAGTTTAGCTTTCAAAAATATGTATTTTTTATTTTTGTCTATAAAATTTAATTTTTAAAAGACTATCAAAGTTCATTCAATGTTTTTGCCTGCAAGAGCAAAATCCATCCGTCAAATAATTGGTAAAAACTTTTAGTAACTTTCAGTCGATAGGTAATAAGATTTTGCCACAATATGATACTATGTTACATGATAACATTTTTAGGAAAAATCTGCTAACCTACTTTTCAATAAAACTAAAATCGAATTCAAAATATCTCAAACTTCGAGCCAGAAAAAATGACCGATTCCAAAATCCAATTTCGAGTGTTCCATTTTTCAGTGCTGGATCGCTGTCAGGTTAGCTCGCATCCAGCCATCCGTGTTCTCCTTTCATCGAAAACAAGTTGCCATTTGTCTTAGCTATCGTTTTTATCTCACAGTCGCTCATCGAAACACCATAAAGTGACGGATACCAACTTTTTACGTCGCTCCAATTTGGGAAAGACAAAAAACGAGGCGAAGATAGCGTTTGAGGAAGGGTTCTGTAGTTTTGTTTTTGTTTCTTTGTTCGTATATTTTGTGTTGTGTTAATTCTTTAAGAGAGAATGTTGATGCTACCGGGTGCTGCTGTTTTCTTCCAATTGAAAAAAATAATGTGTCCTCTTATCTTTGTAGAATTAATATTTACAATCTAGATAATTGATGTCTGTGATTGTTTATATCGTTTAGGATACAAGGATTTGTATTAAAGAAATAACACTGCATGATAAGGTGTTGTCTTAGTTGATATTTTCGACTTTATTTCAAAAATATCCGATGAGTCCTTATAAAGACCTATTCATCATCATCGTCAGTCTATAATGTTCCCACTGCTGCCCAGTGCGGGTTGGCAGCTGATGTAACATGTCTTTGAATTTTTGGTTCTAGGACATGCCGGTTTCCTCACTATGTTTTCCTTCAACGTTTTGAGAGCAGTGGTCATGAAATAAATTACACAAAGTAATGCGCTTGGCGGGGTTTGAACCCACGACCTACAACTCGTAAGTCGGGACCGATACCACCGGGCCACCACTGTTCTCATACTACATAACCCGTAACATCTCTAAAATACATTTCAGGATAAAAGTACTGATTTTTTGTTTAGCGATTTGAAATCATCAAATGAGTCCTCCCACCGAACACACAAATACTGACCTACACAATTTTTCTGCTACGGTACCCCAAACAAAGCTGGGCTGGGGGTGGCTCCGATCAATTTTATAAGACCGTCCCCGATTTTTATTGTCTCTCGTTGTTCGTTAGTTCCCGTTTATTGGCAATAGGCAAGTTATTGATTGGAAAGGGATAATTTAAGAACACTAAAAGGGAGGAATAAAGGGGATATAAGGAAAAATCTTCTGTTTTCTGTCCAATATTGAGGCTGAACAGATTTTGTGGTATTTTTAGTGTTTACTGATTTATGATGTTGTATTTTATTCGGTGATGTTTCGAATTACCTGTAAATAAAATACTTCTCTTTGCGGAAAAACGTTTACTTTTTATTATATTTTTTACAAGGGTTTAAAGAAATAACACATAAATAAAATTAAGGATACACTTTTTCTGATGTTAATAAAATCAGAACATAACTCAAACATCTGTTAAACTTAGCCTAAAGTGAGAGAAATCACAACTACATAATACTAGCTGTTGCCAGCGGCTTCACCCGCTGCAACTCGAGACTATAATTTGAGATTTAAACTATCCTATCTCTCAAGTTGGATCGAACTGCACATGGTGTGCGAATTTCATTATAATCGGTTAAGTGGTTTAGGAGTCCATTGAGGACAAACATTGTGACACGAGATTTATATATATTAAATTCTTCCAACAGACGAACCGTTTCATGATATAAAGAGCGATGTAGTACTTAACCTCCAATAGAAAATTAGACATTATTTTGGAAGGTGTGTTCGATTGTTTAGATAGATATATAAATATTAATAAAGATTTGCAAATCCACTGAAATTCGAAGGTTAAGTTATTATTTGCTTTTTTTGTGTTTTATTTGGAAGTCAGGCATTTCTGGAAAAAGGTTTTCGAGAACGATTTATTTGCCTTGCAGATTGAATTTTCTTCTTAATCTTTTATAAAAAAATCTTTATTTCCTACCCTATAACCATATATAGCCACTGATATTGATGATAGGTACTTACAATTTTCCAAAAAAAAATCGGTAATATAAAACTGATGTACTAAGCCGTCAATAAAAGAAGCAAGATAAAAGAAAAACACCTAAACCCAGTAACTATCTTAATTCCAATTTATTGATGTAGTACATCGTAAACACAAGCTAAGATGTCTGGTGATAAAATGTGCGACCTTTTTCTGATCTAGACATTCCTAGAATCCTTGGCGAAGGCCTGAATAAGGCAAAGTGAACATTTCTGATTTTTGATTGAGGTTCTAAATGCGTGACATGACAAATACTTTTTTGAACAAGTTATTTGATAACTTTGTTTTCAATAAAACTAAAAATCCTCACACATCTACACTTTTATTCAGAAAAAAAGACCGACTCCAAAATCAGTTCTGAGTATTCCACTTTTAATAGCATCGCTGTCAAGTTAGCTCGCATCCGTGTTTTTCTTTCATCAAAACAAGTTGCCATTTTTCTCTAACAGTGGCTTATCGAAACAACAGAAAGTGATAGATACCAACTATTGCACACTACCGCACATTTTTTTAAAGCTATTGCATAGCTTTTATCGCGGGCTCTGAGCGCGGTAACCAAATCAAGAAATTCCGTAACGAAAATAAACCTAACAACCCCCATCGTCTAACGTCGTTTCAATTCGGCAGACTTCGGCACGGTGTTTGTTTTCTTGACGTTTCATTTGGTTGACGTAACTGACCATAACCTCAAAAAAAGAAAAAAAAACTGACGGTTTATAAAAATGCTATGCAATAGCTTTACCGTGGCAGTCCCCGAGTGTTAACGTATTTTTTGGTTTTTGTGAGTGGATTTTGGCAGGTTAACCTAGAGGAGGTTATGCTGCTTAACTGGAATTACTACTGCACTGACTGGACACTGGACAGGTCTACTATATTCGATTGCTGATGAGTGTTGTTGGATTCTTCACAAATGTACTCTCATATTTATTCCATGACGTCACCGTAAACTCAATAATAGCAATGTATTCCAGAATCTTCGCTGCTGGAGTAATATCCCATATGCAAATTCCCAACAGGTTCACAATAATTTCGTAATGGGAAATTCCACGCGGAATCAACATGGACTATACATTTTTATGGTACGCTTCGGATATAGAATTCTTTTGTGAGATAATGGAGATTTGAGCGACAGCGAGCGAATATTATTTATGCTGGTTATATTTTTTTATAAGTACGTATGTATGTATTGCCTCTGTGGTCCTATAGTCGCAAGTGCTACTGAGTTTGAAATTTTAGATTTGAATTCCATGTTGGGCAATGTGTAGTTTTTGAGATTTTTTATCAGGAATCTGTCTTTCAATTGTAGATTGGAGTCTACATTTCTGTGCATTTGAGGATCTGACCAAAAATCGCATTTATAAGTCTAGTTGTGATTTTTTTATTAAAAAAAAAAAACAATGAGTCAGAGGGGCAAAGCCTGCCGCGGTGTCGGGACTAACGAGCTACCGTGACCGCGGAACATGAAGGGTTATTGAAGGACACCGTGGATTTTAGTAAGTACAGGTTTGACAGTCCCTCCTGCCCTGCCTTGGGAGGACGCATTTGATGATTTTACCAAGATGAAAAGAAATATCACAGTGTCACAACATGAACAAAATAATCAGTTATTATTTTAAATCCGCGCCGACATCGGAAACATTTGAGCCCGCCATTTTGTGTAAAGCGGAACCCCGTAATGGCCGACCTTTGTTTCGTCCTGCTTTGTACGATCGTGTTTAATTGTATGAATAATGCTGAATGAGTAAATTATAATAATAGTTTTCTCTTTTGTAATTATCTGCTTACATTGTTGACGTTAAAATCTGTTTAGAAAAATATAAAAATGTGATTTCAGTACAATAAATGAAAGTAGATTTTTCAAATTATAGAAGCATTAACGCCTGTGATTTTTCGACTGTCAGACTTGTACTGACTAAAATCCACGGTGTCCTTCAATATCCCTTTACGTTACGGGGTCACGGTAGTTCGTTAGTCCCGCGACCCCGGCTGGCTTTCACCCTCTAAAAGGGGGCCCCGTCTTTGTGCTGATATTTTTGCCACCACATCCTATGCCTTCGGTTACCTTGCCATATTGTGTTCATGTTTAACTATCGAGCCACTTGATACGTCAACCTATCAACAATACTCACGCGTCTGCGGATAAATTTCATAATAACACAAGATTGGCTTTCAATAATAGCATATTGAGATGCTATCATCTAACATCCTGTCAGGTGCACACCATTGAGAAGATTGTTCGTTCAGAAAGCAGATGTTTGCTGCAGGGACTTATATGAAAGGAGCACTTTGTGAAGCTGATTAAAGGAAGTAATGCCACGATATACATGACCATGTGTCGGAGCTTGTAGAGAACTCAGTTATTTTAGCTCTAATGACCTTAATGACTGTCTAATTTATTATTTTTCTCATAACGTAGATATTTCTTAAATTATTGATGAGGTCTTTCCTATTTGAATGCGTTATTATATCAAAAATAATTATTAGATTTTCATAATAATGTTCGCCTACCTAATAGAAGGTAGATTGTATAAGGATCTGTTTTTGAACTGTAACATCTTATGTATTGTGCCTGCAATCTATGAATAAACTTTTACTTTCTATGACGAATCAGGCCCTTTGTACACTATACGACATTGACACGTGCCTGTGTACCTACGAAATTCTATGGATTTTTATTGCGGTATGTAGTCGCCAGGATAACACAGGATGTTTATAATTAAATTAACTCAGAACAAAAATACTGGTGGCCTACCATGAACTCTTAAAGCGAGAGTCTTAAGGCTGTGGAAAAGAGATGGCGCTAGACTACTGGTATATCTCTGTCTCTTTTCCACAGCCTAAATTGGATCGCGTTAGAGCTCGTGGTAAGGCCTCTGAAAGGATTTTATATAGGATACCGGAATAAACGGTTTATTTCGGTATTTTGTTCCCATGAGCTAATTTTCGAGTTGCACGCGGGTAACGTATACGGCTAGTGCAAAGACGATTATGACAAACATAGGATCTCAGAATAGTTCAACATGCTCTGGAGACCACTAAATGAACACCAAAGTCAATACATAAAAGCTAAGTAATAAAAACCTAACGTAACCACTTGAACTACGCAATTCTCTATTTAACGAAACGAGCAACATCCTACCTTTTATTAGTAGTTTAGCTTTATATTACCTTTGTTAATGGTCTGTAGCCCTTCTTCAGTAAAACTAGGAAAAACTTAAACGAATGCCCAAATAAAACTAAGTTATTGGACTAAAATTGGGTTAACTTTCGGTGATGACTTTACGGTCGAAATTTGAATAGCCTTGTTTCATTTAGGTGATTATTTGGGTGTGTAAATGACATGTGTTAAATACCAATTATTTGTATGGGTTTATATAACTTAAAGAGCAGTTTGTAAGAACAGCATTGTATGGTAAAGGTGTTCTAAGGAGTGGGAAAAAGCATTGCTAGCCTCAATCAACTTAATCGCAATCGTCTCTTGCAAGCGCAGCATGACCAATGTACTTATATAAGCATAACAAAAAAGTTGTTGACCATTTTGTAAATTCAAAACCTTTTTTGTTACTGTAGGTTATATTATGACTAACAAGAAGAAAAATGATTATTATTTTTTTAATTCCAAATCTATAATTTGGAACTTTTAAACCAATAAAACAGTTTGCTACGTTTCACGAGATAAAAAAGGTTTTTGAATATGGTAAGGGGAAAAAAATCCAGTAACAACTTCTGCGAAAAATCTAGAAAGGTGCAGAATGCAGAACAAACACCTTAGGTGCAGGGGGCTCACTATCAAATTCATCAAAATAGACAATATTATTTTTTTAATTATTTGTCTCACAAAACAAATAGGTAATTCAACTATTTAAATGAAAGTTGATACTATTTGATTTTAATTTAAAACGAAAATTCAAACAAACTTTTATGAATCTGGGAAAGTGATAATTAAAATTTCATTTTCGAGCAGTGAGTTTATTTATTCATAGAAACAATGTTAAACTTGTTTGCTCATAATGAGAAATATTTAATTGTAGCAACACAATAACAGTGAACATCTAAATTGATATTTCGCTTGGGACAAACAATTGTTTGAAATTAAATTACGTATGTATTTCACAACAATGTAAAACTGTGTCTTATATTGTTGTGTTTGGTAATTCTATTGATATTGTTAATACACCGTGTGAATGAACTGGAACAGATTAGGTACTGCATTTATTACAAGCAGGAGGTCTTTCCAATTCCAAAAACATTTATAAGAATTCTAAAGTCCATTATATTAGTCGTATTTTGGAAAGCAAGTGAGTTAAATAAAACATCATTTAGTTTGTTTACATCTCGGGAAAATTTTGCAATAATGTGACCATGCCACCAACCATGCCATCAATAAATAAATAAATATAATATTCACTAAAGACGTGATCTTCCTGAGCGACATCCCCGTCGATAATCCAAGCATACCGAATGCATCTGTTACCCTCCCTCTTAAATACCATCTCATGTTTCCAAAGTCCTAACTACTGAGTACTAGAACTTTCCAACGTTAAGTTTTGCTTGCCTTAACCCCAAAATCTTGGTAACTAGAACTTTCTCTTTAATCGTAAGAAAGGAAACTTTACTCGATTTCATCTTCTCTTTGTTTTCTCGAGGGAGGAGAAAATGATAGTCCGTATTTTGTTTTGTGGCGACGGCGATGGCTGTGCTAAGTGGTGCTCTCCTATTTCTTGGTAACGGATCGTTTAATTTACTTAAGCTATTAAACCCCTGTCGAACGAAGTCTGATTTGTTATTTATTTGAACATTGAACCGTTTTTTTTCCATTTAATTATATTTTATAACAAGTAACTATGAGTCATTTGTTTGTAGTAAAATTAACCCATGTTATAAATCAATATTAAAATTAAATATGATGATTTTACAATCTTTTAAAAAGGAAAAGGGTTCTCTGAAACACAGTATGTGCTCAGAAAGAAAGAAAATATAAACAATGTTATTGAAAATATTTTATGTCATGAGTACAATAAGAAAGTAAAATAATGAGTGGTTGAAATTAGGTCACATTCATCAGGCATATCATTGCCTTTGTACTCTAATAAGGACAAAAAAAAACACATATCAATTCGAAACACAAATCCCTATCTAAGCCTTTCAAAGTGATCCCTGAAAACAAGATGAAAGCCCATATTACAAGAGACACAATGATAGCACTACATATTCATAACTCTTCAAACATTCAGGCCTGAAACCCTTGTCATTCGCTACAAAGGTTTCTGACGAGAAATATCAGATTCACGGATGAACTGGAATAATTTTGCCCTAAATAGCTTGCTTTGACGTTGGTCTAGATATGAAGTAAATGTATGAATCTTGATGTAACTAAGACAGGGTGAAATTGGCTTCTTGACTGTTTTATAAAGATGACAAGCGCGAGATGGTTTTTAGAAGCGGTATTTTTATTGAAAATTGTAGAGCTAAAACAATGTAAAACACACTACTTGTATCTTAGACCGACACAGATATTTCGTGTGACTTAAAGTGCGGATAATTTTTAGGTTACCTACGTTTTGTCAGTGCCATCTCTAGTAGCGGCCGCCGCATCTTACTGTTTATCGATAAGACCTGACGGCTTACCACGAGCTCATAACGCGATCCAGTTCAGGCTGTGCGAAAGACACAGAGCTATACAAGTTGTCTAGCGCCATCTTTTTTCCACAGCCTAAACTGGGTCGCGTTAAGAGTTCATGGCAGGCCTCCTGAAGTTATTGTTCTTTAGTCCAGTTTTGGTAATAAAAAAGACCGACCGAGTACAGCTGTGTTTTACAGTTATGCTATATAAAAAAAAAAAACAGGCTCACTCTTTCAACAAGTATCACGTCTTATTTTCCCTGGTTTCACTTCCACTGCTCTGTTCAGACTATGTACAACACGAAACAATTTTACAATTCGACACTTCGGCTTCATAATGTTGCTAAAGAAGTAGTCGTTTAGAAATGTTTCCCGAATATAAGGCGTCTTCCAAAAATGGAACATGTTTGTATTAACTAGATAGACAGTATGTAGACAGCATAGATATAGATACAATCAAAGTAAAGTTACAATTCAAAGAAAAAACAGTCACTGTGCTGGAAAATACACGGAATCAATCGGATGAAAACACTTTTGTTATCATCATGTTTTGCTAGTTTTGCAAATACTCGTATAACTAGATTCGTGCTGAAATGCAAATTACTTTGATTGAGTAGTTCTGGCTCAGCGAATGATTGCTTTAAAGTTGCTGACAGGTGGGGTAAAGCTTAATTGGGTGGTTGTTAGCAATTCGAAATCCCTAGTATGAGGATCAAATTTGGTTTGCTCATAATTGTGTTCAGAAACGTTGGTCTAGCTATGAAGTGAGTGTTGTGGCAGTACGGCCATCATGTAGTCGAAACCGGGTAACATGTCGTATGTCGAGGATGCCGTCGAACTTGGCGGCCACGTAGGCTGTTTCACCAACATCTTGCCACGCACCTTGATGTTGTTGGCTCATAATTGTGTTCAGAAACGGTGATCTAGTTAAGAAGTGAGTCCTGTGGCAGTACGAAATCATGTAGTCAAAACCGGGTATCGATGAACGATGCCGTCAAACTTGGTGGCCACGTAGGCTATTTCACGAACATCTTGCCGCGCACCGTAATGCTGA